>CANJKZ010000069.1:5217500-5700000 GCA_947471745.1 Closterium sp. Naga37s-1
CTGCCACCCCTGCAATCCCTGCCACCCCTGCCACCCCTGCAATCCCTGCCACCCCTGCCACCCCTGCAATCCCTGCCACCCCTGCCACCCCTGCAATCCCTGCCACCCCTGCCACCCCTGCAATCCCTGCCACCCCTGCCACCCCTGCAATCCCTGCCACCCCTGCCACCCCTGCAATCCCTGCCACCCCTGCCACCCCTGCCACCCCTGCCACCCCTGCAATCCCTGCCACCCCTGCCACCCCTGCAATCCCTGCCACCCCTGCCACCCCTGCAATCCCTGCCACCCCTGCCACCCCTGCAATCCCTGCCACCCCTGCCACCCCTGCAATCCCTGCCACCCCTGCCACCCCTGCAATCCCTGCCACCCCTGCCACCCCTGCAATCCCTGCCACCCCTGCCACCCCTGCAATCCCTGCCACCCCTGCCACCCCTGCAATCCCTGCCACCCCTGCCACCCCTGCAATCCCTGCCACCCCTGCCACCCCTGCAATCCCTGCCACCCCTGCCACCCCTGCAATCCCTGCCACCCCTGCCACCCCTGCCACCCCTGCCACCCCTGCAATCCCTGCCACCCCTGCCACCCCTGCAATCCCTGCCACCCCTGCCACCCCTGCAATCCCTGCCACCCCTGCCACCCCTGCAATCCCTGCCACCCCTGCCACCCCTGCAATCCCTGCCACCCCTGCCACCCCTGCAATCCCTGCCACCCCTGCCACCCCTGCAATCCCTGCCACCCCTGCCACCCCTGCAATCCCTGCCACCCCTGCCACCCCTGCAATCCCTGCCACCCCTGCCACCCCTGCAATCCCTGCCACCCCTGCCACCCCTGCAATCCCTGCCACCCCTGCCACCCCTGCAATCCCTGCCACCCCTGCCACCCCTGCAATCCCTGCCACCCCTGCCACCCCTGCAATCCCTGCCACCCCTGCCACCCCTGCAATCCCTGCCACCCCTGCCACCCCTGCCACCCCTGCCACCCCTGCCACCCCTGCCACCCCTGCCACCCCTGCAATCCCTGCCACCCCTGCCACCCCTGCAATCCCTGCCACCCCTGCCACCCCTGCAATCCCTGCCACCCCTGCCACCCCTGCAATCCCTGCCACCCCTGCCACCCCTGCAATCCCTGCCACCCCTGCCACCCCTGCAATCCCTGCCACCCCTGCCACCCCTGCAATCCCTGCCACCCCTGCCACCCCTGCAATCCCTGCCACCCCTGCCACCCCTGCCACCCCTGCCACCCCTGCAATCCCTGCCACCCCTGCCACCCCTGCAATCCCTGCCACCCCTGCCACCCCTGCCACCCCTGCCACCCCTGCCACCCCTGCCACCCCTGCCACCCCTGCCACCCCTGCCACCCCTGCCACCCCTGCCACCCCTGCCACCCCTGCCACCCCTGCCACCCCTGCAATCCCTGCCACCCCTGCCACCCCTGCCACCCCTGCAATCCCTGCCACCCCTGCCACCCCTGCCACCCCTGCCACCCCTGCAATCCCTGCCACCCCTGCCACCCCTGCAATCCCTGCCACCCCTGCCACCCCTGCAATCCCTGCCACCCCTGCCACCCCTGCAATCCCTGCCACCCCTGCCACCCCTGCAATCCCTGCCACCCCTGCCACCCCTGCAATCCCTGCCACCCCTGCCACCCCTGCAATCCCTGCCACCCCTGCCACCCCTGCAATCCCTGCCACCCCTGCCACCCCTGCAATCCCTGCCACCCCTGCCACCCCTGCAATCCCTGCCACCCCTGCCACCCCTGCAATCCCTGCCACCCCTGCCACCCCTGCAATCCCTGCCACCCCTGCCACCCCTGCAATCCCTGCCACCCCTGCCACCCCTGCAATCCCTGCCACCCCTGCCACCCCTGCAATCCCTGCCACCCCTGCCACCCCTGCAATCCCTGCCACCCCTGCCACCCCTGCAATCCCTGCCACCCCTGCCACCCCTGCAATCCCTGCCACCCCTGCCACCCCTGCAATCCCTGCCACCCCTGCCACCCCTGCAATCCCTGCCACCCCTGCCACCCCTGCAATCCCTGCCACCCCTGCCACCCCTGCAATCCCTGCCACCCCTGCCACCCCTGCAATCCCTGCCACCCCTGCCACCCCTGCCACCCCTGCAATCCCTGCCACCCCTGCCACCCCTGCAATCCCTGCCACCCCTGCCACCCCTGCCACCCCCTGCCACCCCCTGCCACCCCCTGTCACCCCTTGCCACCCTCTGCCACCCCATGTCACCCCCTGTCACCTCCTGTCACCTCTTGTCACCCCACCCCACCTGTGCAGGTGTGTGTAGGAGAAGGAGAAGAATCTGTGCATGATGATATGCAGGGTGTCATGTGTTGTTGTTGTGCCTTGCGTGCTTACATGCTCACATGCCTTATCTGCATGATGATATGCAGGGTGTCATGTGTTGTTGTTGTGCCGTGCGTGCTCACATGCTCACATGCCTTATGTGCATGCATACACACCTCACGTGCGTGCTTACCTGCAGGTGTGTGTGGGATACCTGGTGTATGAGAAGGAGAAGAACCGGCGAATGATGATGAAGATGCAGTGTGCTGTGTGTTGTCCCTGTCCCGCATGTGCCTCACGTGCTATATACTCCCCCTACCCGCACTCTCCCCCACAGGTGTGTGTGGGATACCTGGTGTATGAGAAGGAGAAGAACCTGCGAATGATGATGAAGATGCACGGGCTGGGAGACAGCGCCTACTGGCTCATCTCCTATGCCTACTTCTTCCTCCTTTCCTTTGTCTACATCCTCTTCTTCGTCCTCTTCGGCTCCCTCATTGGTACGTAACCCCACCCCCCCACCTCTTTCAACCTCTTAGATTCTTCAACGCCATTCGTTGCCCCTTCTCCACCCCCTTCCTCACTCCCCGTCTCAAGCCCTTCCGTATTAACAACTATGGGCTGCAGTTGATCTTCTATTTCGTCTAAGCTAACCATCTCTTTCACATCCCCTTACCTCCCCTTATCCGGCCACTCCCCTCTTTCCCTCTCCCTTCCCCCCTGCCTGCAGGTCTCAAGTTCTTCCGGATCAACAACTACGGGCTGCAGTTCATCTTCTACTTCGTCTTTGGCAACTGGCAGATCGCCTTTGCCATTCTCGTCGCCACCTTCTTCAGATTCACCAAGACCGCCTCTGGTGAGTCTGTAGCACTGCACCGCATGGCACCGCATTGCACCGTGCTTCACCGTATTGCACCATGCTTCACCGTACTGCACTGTGCTAGAAGAGCTCCATCTTTGCCATTCTCGTCGCCACCTCCTTCAAGTTCACCAAGACCCGCCTCGGGTGAGTCTGTAGAACTGCAGCGTGCTGCACCGCGCTTAATAATCTCCACTTTTCCCCTTTCTCCTCACCTCCCCGCACCATGCAGTGGTGGCGTATCTCTATGTGTTTGGAGGCGGGCTCTTGAGTCAGTTCCTCGTTGGGTACTTCCTCCAAGTCCCCGACTTCTCAGGTCAGACATACGTTGATTATTATTTTCTTACCTTTTTTCTTCTTAGAATTCTCCAAAATGACAGAAGGAGATCATTGGGTGGGCTGCCCATGACCCGCCCATGCTGCATTGTCACACACACCACATGCCGAGGCATGTATGTGCATGGACAGGCATGTATGTGCATGGACAGGCATGTATGTGCATGGACAGGCATGTATGTGCATGGACAGGCATGTATGTGCATGGACAGGCATGTATGTGCATGGACAGGCATGTATGTGCATGGACAGGCATGTATGTGCATGGACAGGCATGTATGTGTATGGACATGCATGTAATGCCTCTCTTGAGGCGTCTCAAAATCCATCGACATGCACGTAGAGTCTCTCTTTTTCACACCCAGCTACTGCGGGCTTTACGAGTTCGCCCAGTCCGCCTTCATAGAGGCCTGCCAGAACACCATCTGCACGCTCACCCAAGGTTCAAAAATACGGTTTCGTAATGAGACGTCTCAAAAATAACCTCATTACACGAGTTCGCCCAGTCCGCCTTCATAGGGGCCTCTTAGAACACCATCTGCACGCTCACCTTCACATGCATTCCCCATTCCCTTATCCGCCATTCCCTTATCCCCCATCTCTTATCCCCTGTCCCCTTGGCACGCCTCTACTCCAGCCGGAGCGCTGTTTGTCATACAGCTCATCCCGCCCTTCTCCTGCTACCGCGGGCTCTACGAGTTCGCCCAGTCCGCAACACCAAAACATCGCCCTTTCACGCACAGTCCCCATCCCAACCCCTTCATGCACTCCACCCCACCTCCTTCTGCCATACTCCCCCTCCCACCCCAGCTGGAGTGTTGTTTGCCATCCAGCTCATTCCGCCCTTTGCCTGCTACCGCCTGCTCTACGAGTTCGCCCAGTCCGCCTTCATAAGGGTGTACCTCATCCTTTATTCCCCGTCCCATTCACATGCGTCCCCCATCCCCTTATTCCAGCCGGAGCGCTGTTTGCCATACAGCTCATTCCGCCCTTCGCCTGCTACCGCGGGCTGTACGAGTTCGCCCAGTCCGCCTTCATAGGGGCGTACCAGGCCACCTCCGGCACGCTCACCTTCAGCAACGCGGGGGAGTATGGCTTCTGGGGCGCTGTGGGCATCATGGCGGTTGAATGGGTCATCTTTTTGCTGCTCGGGCTCTACCTGGATCAGGTGAGCGGGGTGTGCCTGGACTAGTAGGTAGGAGAGCAGGTGGATGTGTTGATCACATGGGCTTCTGGGGCGCCGTGGGCATCATGGCGGTTGAATGGGTCATCTTCCTGCTGCTCGGCCTCTACCTGGACAAGGTGGGGTGTGCTCCTGAGCACGGGGGTGGGGGAGGGGGAACAGGAAAGATGGGGTGGAGTGGGTCTACCTGCTGCTCGGCCTCTACCTCCACCAGGTGGGTTGAGCTTGTCCAGGAGAAGGGGAATGTATGGGGAGTAACATCAGGTCACTTAACCCTGTAAATGAGCACTCCACTCCTCTGCCTCTTCCCCCGGAGTGGGTCACTTAACCCTGTGTGTCGCAACATCGCATAGCTTCTTGGCATTGTCCAAGGCGAGTTTTGAGACGTCTCAAGTGTTGCAACATCGCATGGCTTCTTGGCATAATCCAACGCGTTCCTCTCCACTGCTCGTCCACCAACCAATCCGCTTCACCTCACCCCGTCTCCTCCCGTCCAATCAGGTGGTGCCAACTGGCGGCGGGTCGGGGAAGCATCCTCTCTTCTTCCTGGACGGCATCAGGGGGCGCCACAAGCACGGCAACACGCTCTCCAAGGCCTCTCGCTCGCACCGTGCCTCGGCCAAAGGCTCAGTGGAAGCGGAGAAGGAGCGAGAAGACGTCATGGCAGAGGTGAGCGAATGGAATGAGTCGACTCAACATTTGGCCGCCACAAGCTCAGCAACACGCTCGTCAAGGCCTAGCTCGCACTGGGTCTCCACCAAAGGCGCAGTGGAGGCGAAGAAGGAGCGAGAAGACGTTATGGCAGAGGTGAGGCGATGGAATGGCTTGTATCAGTTGGCTTTTCAAATAAAATTCTAGTCCACTTGACTTTTGAGTCGACTCAAAAGTCCACTCAGACGTTCAAGGCTTCCTCCTCCTCGCCCCTTCTCGCCCATCCACTCTTTGCCTGTTCCCTTTCCTCCAGCAGCGAGATCTGGTGTAGCAGCTGCTGCAGAGGGACCAGCTAGGCCATGGCTATTCAAGCGCCTGTGACAACATGAAGAAAGTCTACCTCGGGAGGGATGACACCTCTCCGTCCTCACCCTCCCCTCACTCTCCCCTCTTCCCCTCCCCTCCTTAAATATCCCCCCAAAACAGCGCGAGTTGGTGCAGCAGCTGCTGCAGAGGGATCAGCTAGACCACGGCTACTCAATCGTCTGTGACAACATGAAGAAAATCTACCCTGGGAGGGACGGCAACCCGCCGAAGCTGGCGGTTCGGGGCATGTCTCTGGCACTGGCTCGGGGGGAATGCTTCGGGATGCTGGGGCCGAACGGGGCGGGCAAGACGACGTGCATCCACATGATGATTGGGCTCGTGAAGCCGAGCTCAGGCACGGCGTTCATAGAGGGGAAGGACATTCTGGAGGAGATGGACGATGTTTACACCATCATGGGCGTGTGCCCGCAGCACGAGTGAGTTCCGCTGCTCCTTGTACCACACCATTCGTTCACCAAATCAGATCGGATTGGTTCGGACTGCTACGCTTCTATTTCACCTCCCGTCCTCCTCCTCTCCCCCTCCCACCAGCCTTCTATGGGAGCAGCTGACCGGCCGCGAGCACCTCTATTTCTACGGGCGCCTCAAGAACCTGGACGGGCAGGCGCTGCAGCAGGCGGTTCTAGACTCACTCAAAAGCGTCAACCTGCTCTCGGGGGGTGCTGCCGACAAGAAGGCCGGCAAGTACAGCGGAGGCATGAAGAGGCGGCTATCGGTTGCCATCTCCCTCATCGGCAAACCCCCTGTGAGTGCTCTAGCCATTGTCCTGGCTCGCCTCTAGTCAACTTATCTCTTAGTGGGGCAGTGGGCAAGAAGGCCGGCAAGTACAGCGGAGGCATGAAAAGGCGGCTGTCTGTCGCGATCTCCCTCATCGGCAAACCCCCTGTGAGTGCTCTCTCTTCGCCAGCTTGATCCCAGTTCAGCTCGGCTCTTGACCAGTCCATACCACCAATAGTGGGCATGACCTCTTGAGACGTCTCAAAAACACTCTTATTTCACGTGGCTCTCTCTTCGCCAGCTTGATCCCAGTTCAGCTGGGCTCTTGACCAGTCTATACCACCGATAGTGGTCATGACTCTCTCGCCTTGCCTCCCCCTTTTCTCCTGCGCCCTTTCTCTCCGTGCATGTGGTATACATGGGCGGGGCCAGCAGGGAGCAGCTGTAGCCTGCCCACCACCAAGTGCACAAAGCCCCGCTTGGTGACTTTTGAGTCGACTCAAAACGAGGTGACTTTTGAGTCGACTCAAAAGTCAGCAGGGGCCAGCTGTAGCCTGCCACCACCACATCTATCTAGTGCACAAGGCCTCGCTTGTCTATCCTGGGAGCCGTTCTCCCCCACTTCTTCTGTTCCCTCCCCTTCTCACCCTTCTCCCCACCCCCTCCGCAGGTGGTGTGTATGGACGAGCCCAGCACAGGGCTGCCCCTGCCTCTACTGCACGCTCGTCCTTACTTCGCCTTTCCCCTTCTCTCTCCCCCCATTTTTTCCTTACCCTCTCGCAGGTGGTATACATGGACGAGCCCGGCTGGGCTTGGACCCAACCTTATCTGGTCTGAAAAGCCCCTTTCTTCCTCCTTCCCTCCCCTCTCCCTCCCTCCTACCCCCCATTTCTCCCGACCCTCTCTGCAGGTGGTGTATATGGACGAGCCCAGCACAGGGCTGGACCCAGCCACTAAAGCACGGTCGCCCTTACCCCACCTCCCTCTCTTCCGCCCCCTCTCCCCCCTCTATTTCCACCCTCCCTCTGCAGGTGCTGTATATGGACGACCCCAGCACGGGGCTTGACCCAGCATCTAATGCACGCTCGTTCTTACCTCGCTCTGTCCACCCTCTCCCCCCTTTTTCTTCTCCTTTCCCCCTCTGCAGGTGGTGTACATGGACGAGCCCAGCACGGTGTTGGACCCAACCTTATCTGGTCTGAAAAGCTCCTTCCTCCTTCCCTCCCCTCTCCCTCCCTCCTACCCCCCATTTCTCCCCACCCTCTCCGCAGGTGGTATACATGGACGAGCCCAGCACAGGGTTGGACCCAGCATCGCGTTACAACCTGTGGGCTGTGGTCAAGGAGGCCAAGAAGGACTCGGCCATCGTGCTCACCAGTGAGTCGTGCTGTGTAGTTCAGAGTGGTGCTGTGTGGTTCCAGGCGATGTTGTGTGCTCTCTGACGTTCTCACCACAGAGTGGTCGCCCTGCAGTGGATAGTGTAAGTCTGGCTGCCTTAATGTGCTTGTCAACGGCCAGTCTCAGACTCTGAGTGCATTCTGAACCTGTGGCAGCTAGCCTCCTCTTCCCCCCACCCCCCTTTTTCCTCGCTCTTTCCCTTCATCCCAGGCCATGTGCCACTGGTTTGGGAAGCTGCGGCCAATTCTGGAAAGTGATCGCCTGAGTTTGAGTGCAGGCTGGGAACCCGCGGCAGCTGACCTTCCCCTTCTTCCCCTTTCCTGTATTCCCTTACCCCTTTTTCCTTTTTCCCCATTTTCCCTTTTCCCCTCTTCCTTTTCCCTTTTCCGTTTTCCATTTTTCCTGTTCCTTTTCGATTTCCCCTTTCACCCAGCTCACTCAATGGAGGAGGCAAAGGCCCTGTTCGAGGTGACTTTTGAGTTGACTCAAAAGTCACCTTGTTCCTTTTCGATTTCCCCTTCCACCCAGCTCACTCTATGGAGGAGGCAAAGGGCCTGTTCGCCTGGGCATATTCGTGGACAGCCAGTTTGAGTGCATCGGGAACCCACAGAAACTGACATTCCTTTCCCTCCCATTGTCCTCTTTCCTCCTTCCCCCCAGCTCACAGCATGGAAGACGCAGAGGCTCTCTGTGACCGTCTGGGCATATTCGTGGATGGCCAGTTTGAGTGCATCAGGAACCCGAGGCAGCTGACCTTCCCTTCTTTCCCTTCCTCATCATTTTCTTTTTCCCCTTCCCCCTTTCCCTTCCCCCTTCCCCCTTCCCCCAGCTCACTCTATGGAAGAAGCAGAGGCTCTCTGCGATCGCCTGGGTATTTTTGTTGACGGGCAGTTTGAGTGCATCGGGAACCCGCGACAGCTGACGTCGCGGTATGGCGGATCATTTGTCTTTACTGTCACCACGCCGCCCGAAGAGGAGGAGGCCGCTGCTGAGCTGGCAAAGTCGCTCTCGCCCAATGCCAAGAAGGTCTACAGCCTCGCGGGCACTCAAAAGTTTGAGCTGCCCACCGCCGATGTGAGTTTCGGGGTTAGGCTGTTTGGTTCCTCTATCCGTGTCTCTTCCTCTGTCTCTCTCCCTCCATTGCTTTCCCTTGCTGCGATCCCTTCTCTCCTCTCATCTCCCCCCTCCTCCCCTCCCCTCCCTCCTGCAATAAGGCAGGTGTGTTTTCGTTCCTCACTTATCCTTGCTACCCGCTCCGCTCCAACCACCCCGGATCCTTCCCATTTCTGCCTTTGCAGGTGAACATGGCAGATGTGTTTGCAACAGTGGCAGAGGCAAAGGCACGGATATCCATTCGCGCATGGGGCATCGCCAACACCACCCTGGAAGACGTGTTTATCAGCATTGCCAAAGAGGCACAGGGCGCTCATGCTGCTCTCTCCTAGCCCATCTGAGCTGTGAAGTCAAACAAGCCAACACCACCCTAGACGTGTGTTCATTAGCATTGCCAAGGAGGTGCAGGGCGCTCATGCTGCTCTCTCCTAATCCATAAGGCCATGCTGCTCTCTGCTAGCCCATCATGTTGAGATTTTGTTCTTAGTACCACAAAGATTCTTGGGTAATAAGTCTTCTTTGTTTCATGTCTGATCAGTATAGAGGATGTAAGCATTTCGAGACTGTAGATTGTAACTATGTGCTTGACGTGCTGAATAACATGTCATACGGTATTGTGTTCAAGGCTGTGCCAACCAATGCGACTCCAGGACAAATCTAGCTGGCAACATGGCATAACCTTGGAAATGTGCTTTCTGGACATTGCAGTGCCAAACTTATTATATAATGCGGATAAAAGCTAGTCGAAGACACAGTAAGCACAAAGCACCACAAACACATCTGGGATGTTGAATCTAAGCTCCAATAACAGTCAGCAAAACCATCTGAATTCCAGCTCGGCATACATCAGCCAGAGAAGCTTCCAAGTGACAAAGCTTTTCTTTCATTCTTCCCCCAAGCACATGTGCAAGCTGCAACAGCAACCCTCAACCATACTCCAGGACGTACCGTACCCCTTAAGAGCGGCCTCGGTACATGCTTGCATCGTCTCCCCAGCCTCCCCCCAGGTGCCTACTCCCAGCACCACCAGCTGCCCACGAGTTAAGCGGCGGGGGAGGTGGGGCGGCAACAGCATCTGCCCCACCAGCCAGCCCCACCACCAGCACCACCCACCATCATCGTACCACCACTGCCAGTGCTGCCAATGCTACCGATGCTCCCGATGCTGCCGCTGCTGCCGCTGCTGCCGATGCTGCTATTTTTAGTCGGCTCACGAACCACCTCAGAGCCCACTCCCAGCACCATCAGCTGCCCATGAATTAAGAGGCGGGGGAGGAGGCAGGGCCACAGCATCAGCCCCACCAGCAGCACCACCGCCCATCATCATCATCATCATCATCATACTACCGCTGCCAGTGCTGCCGGTGCTGCCACTGCTGCTGATGCTGCTGATGCTGCTATTTTGAGTCGACTCAAAAACCACCCCAGAGCCCACTCCCAGCACCACCTGCTGCCCACGAGTTCAGAGGCGGGGGAGGAGGGGGGGCTACGTTATCTGCTCCCCCACCACCACCACCACCCATCATCATCATCATACTACCGCTGCCGGCGCTGCCAATGCTGCTGATGCTGCTTCTACCGGTCATGGCTGCGGCGGTTGCGCCGTGGTGGTGTACATCGTAAAAGCCGTCACGGTGGCCGGGGCTGCTGCTTTCAGCGGGGCTGCTTGCAAGGAGTACGGCAGTGGGGATGAGGGACGACCGCTGCTGGTGCTGCTGCTGCTGGTGGTGGTGATCATGGGGATGGTGCTGATGGTGGTGGTGCTGCTGTTGGCTTTGGTGGTGGTGGTGATGGTGCGAGGGGTGGTGGTGATGCTGCTGCTGCTGCTGCTGATGCTGAAGCAGCTCCTGCTGCTGCCACGTCTGCTGCTGCTGCGGTTGTGGCTGTTGCTGCTGAGGCTCCAGCTGCTGCTGCTGCTGCTGCTGCTGCTGGAGCTGAAACTGCATCTGCTGCTGGTGCTGTTGCTGCTGCTGCTGCTGCTGCTGTTGCTGCTGGAACGCTTGTTGCTGTTGCTGTGCCACCGGCCCCTGCCCCTGCCCGCCTCCCCCGCCCCCTCCGCCA
Source organism: Closterium sp. Naga37s-1 (assembly GCA_947471745.1). Classification (NCBI taxonomy): domain Eukaryota; kingdom Viridiplantae; phylum Streptophyta; class Zygnematophyceae; order Desmidiales; family Closteriaceae; genus Closterium; species Closterium sp. Naga37s-1. The sequence goes on from CANJKZ010000069.1 coordinate 5,228,499, forward strand.
CTCAGCTGCATCAGCAACTCTTCCTCTGTCAGAGCCACAGGAAGCGGAGGGGCCAAATGACCCGTGCCCATACCTGCGCACATGCCTGCGCCCATACCTGCGCCCATACCTGCGCCCATGCCCGTACCCATGCCCGCGCCCATGCTCCCATTAGAAGGCGCGAACCCCATGGCGCCAGGGGGAGCGGGGGAGGGTATCCTTCCCCCAAGCGCATACCCTGAGGGTGGGGGGAACTGCTGCCCTGGAGGGCCCTGGCTCTCGCTTAGAAACGCGTGCATGGCGGCGTCCCCAGGGGGGAGCGCGCCTGGGTGCTGCCTGTGCGGAGGTGGGGACATGTGCGGTGGCAGGCCGCCATACCCTAACCCTAAACCGCTGGAAAACTGCTGCTGCTGGTGCTGGTGCTGGTGCTGCTGCAAGTGCAGGTCAATCGACTGCCCCAGGGCTTGTGGGGGCGGGGGCGGGTGAGCGGCAGCGAAGGGGGGCGGGCGAGAGCCGGAGGAGAAGGCAGATATAGCAGGATCAAGGGTAGAGGGGTCCCACAGCTGATGTCCCTGTGCCCCTTGCGCCCCCTGCGCGCCTTGCGCCCCTGCTCCGCCTCCCACTCCCATCTCCTGGCCGAAGTCCCACCTACCGTCCCGCCCTAGGGTGCGATCCGTGCTGTGTTCCACGTCCCCTGCGCCCCACAACTCGCTGCCCGGAGCCCCCTGCGCTGCACCAAACGGATCGTCCTGTCCTGCTACAGCCCTGTGCAGGCTCCGCTCGCTGATCGCCATCGCCACCTGCTTCAAATGCTCCTTCGCGGCCGCCGCTTCGGACGACGCGGCGGACGCTTGCCCTTCCAGCTCCACGCAGCGCGCGCGCAGCGCGCCCGCTTCCGCCACCGCTGCCGCGATCGCGGCTGCGGCGGAGGAGTTGCTCGCGGCATGCATTCTCTCCGCCTCCTCCGCTCGCTCCCAGTTCTGCCGCTCCCTCTGTGCCGCCTCCTGCCCTGCGGCGGACGCGGCGGCGAAGGCGGCGGCAGCAGAGGCGGCGGCGACGCGCACCTCATCCCGCCCGTTCCGCAGCCCCTCAAGCTCCGCGCGGTCCTGCCCAATCACCTTCTCCGCCGCATCCGCGCGCCTTTTCGCGCCGGAAAACGCGGCCAGCAGACGCACACAGAGCCGACACCCCTCGCGTGCTACAACCGTTTCCAACTCCGACAAACTCTCATTCTCCTTCTCCTCGCCTTCCTTTCCTCCATTTCCTCCGCCCTCTCCCGTACCGGCCTTCTCTCCCGCGCGTTCCTTCAGCGCCTGATCGACAGCAGCGCGCGCGTCCGCCTGCGTGCTCCGGAGCTTCTCCACTTGGAATTTCGCCTCGAACAACTCGTGCTGCAGCCGCGAAGCTTCGCATCGAGACTCCTCCAGCGCCTCCTCCGCGCGCGCCAGCCTCTGCGCCAGCCCTTCCGCGGATGCGTCCGCGCCCGCCCCGCCCAAGTCCCTCGTCGAGCTCACCTTCTTGGCTCCGACTCCTGCTCCGCCTACTGCTCCCCCTTCCGCTCCGCCCGCTCCAGCCGCCGCTTCCTCCGCAAGCACGCGCTGCTTCTCCGCATCGAACCTAAGAGTGAATAACTCGTGCTCGAGCCGCACTATCTCCATCCTAGCCTCAGACAGAGAGTCTTTCAGCTCCTTACCTCCCTCCTTACCTTCCCCATCCTCACCCTCACCCTCCCCTTCCCCCTCGCTCAAATCTTCGCTTCCCTTGCCGCCCTTCTGCACACCGCCCTCACCGTCACCACCGCCGCCGCCACCGGTCGCGGACTGCTGGCGGCGCCGCATCCCTTCGGCCTCGAAGCGAGAAACGAATAGGTCGTGCTGCAGACGTTGCACCTCAAGCTTCGCTTCCGCTAACTCACTCTCCACCTTATCTTTCTCGCCCACCAATCGCTCCACCTCTCCCGCTAGCTTCTCCGCCTCTCCCCCCGCGCCCATCCCGCGGGCTCCCCCGCGCCTGAGCGCGCTCCCCACGCCAGCGTACGCGCCAGCTCCGCCGCCAGCTACGGAGATATATTGCGGAGGTGAGCCGATGGTGGAAGGGGGAGCACTGGTGTTACCAGTTACCACCCCGTTAGGGCCAGGTAACGGCTTCCCGCGGCCGTACTTAAAGCCGCGCGTGCCGTCGGGACCGCGCGGCTGGATTGGTTTGATGTCTTCTGCCGGGTGGGGGTGAGGGTGGGGAGGCGCCACCGACCTCGCAGCTGCTCGCCTAGCGTGGTAACCCGATGCAGAGGCTACGTCGGTAAGACCGCTCCCAGCTGCTGAAGCCTTGTCTGGCTCCTGAAAGCAGTGGCAATCGCAGCAAAACATGAAATAAGAGAATATAAAAAATGAGGAAACGCAACGGGAAAACAGAAATGATAAGAGCTTTTCAGAGTTAATGAACGAATGAAAACAAAAAAAAATGCTTACCTTGGTGGAATTAGGGCTGCCGTCAAATCCAGATCCATCAGGACTCGACACGGAGTTCGCCCTTTCGTGAGCCGCATAATTCCCTTTCTCCTGCACTGCTCCGTTAGACGCGGCGGTAGACGGAGCCATCATCGCTGTCGAAGGAGTCACCAATTTCGAGACTGGCGCGAAGCCCGGGGGGGGACTCACCATCCGGTGCATGCTTGCAAGGCGGGATTGAAAAAGCACTAAACGGGAGGGTAAAATTGCAGGTGCTCCTAACGATGCTCAAACCGTCGCAAGCTGCGGCTTTCAAGACGTAACAATATAACAATTTTCTTCTTCTTCTTCACGATAAAATGGTAGTGGTGGTTGCAAGACTGATAACCTGCCTTGCTGGCAAGGCAGAGCTGATGCGAGAAGGCTGAGACTTGTCAGCAATGACAGAGCTTGTCCTGCAGCTAAGCTAACCTGAAGACGAGATTACTGACCAGAACTGCGACGAACTGGCAGGTAATCCAATGCGAGAACTAAGCATCGAGGAGGCAGCAAGACAACACAGGAAACTGATTTAGTAGTTGTCAGATATGAGGTTAGGAGTTTGGGAGAGGAGTCATATAATTGTGAACGAGGTAAGGGTGTGTGTCTTTTGGTGTAGTTCGGAAAAAAGGTCGACCCTTTACTGGTAACCAGCTTCGTTAGTATCGTCTAAAACTCTTTGCGACGTTCGTGTGTCCATGTAAAATGTTTGAGAAAACAGGACACTGAACTGGGGTCGACCTCGCTGTCGATTTTTTCGTCCACATTTTTCCAATCGTGTGTTCCTCTGCTCACGCACAAAGCAGTAACGAAAACTGCGACATACACAAACTGCTTCGTAACGAGTTACCGAAGTCGTATTCGGTCACGAATTCTTTTCTATAGACCAGGTAACCTACGGGATTTACTGTATAGAGTCGGCCTTCGTCAGTCGAACTTTGTTGGTCCATGTGTTGATGTGAAAAAAGAAGGAAAAAATGAGAAGAAAAAATGGAAAATTATCGGGATAGTCGACTACAGGTCGACCAAGGTTCAAATGCATAAAGTCGAAAAAAACATGAAGTTTACCTACACTCCGAAAGACACACGCCCTAAGGGATTGCGTAGTATGTGAATAAAGTGGAGGGGGGTTTGAGAAGCAGAAATACCTGAAGGGAGAGGCAGAAGCGTGCGAAAGAATCAAGGGAGGTCTGCAATGAACACTGACTGCTTTGGATGGAAGGGGTCGGTTGGGGCGGAACGCGTGTTACCAAACGGCTATTCTTTGAGCTGGCGAAACGAACTTGCGACGTGACGATATTTGCGAAGGAGCCAAGCACTCACCAATTTCTCTTGCTCCCTCTTTTGTGGGTGAAATCGGTCAATCGACGACCAATGGGCAGGCATGCTGACTATTCGGGAGCCTGTCATTCGTCGGCGACTAAAATCAAAGTGTGGTGGTGCGGCTTGATGATGGCGTCGTCCATTGGGAAATATGCCACAAGTAACCAACTTGGGACTCGATAACGTGAATGGTAAAAAAAACGCGTACGGTCACTGTATCGGGTTTTCTGACGGGTTGGTAAGCGGGGTCACGGATTCAGTCACTAACAACAGGTAAAAAATCACGCGAATGGTCACACATGTAACTCCCGCCAAAAAACTTGAAACTCAACAAAATTCCCGCTCGCACCCAACCAATCTGCGAACTTGTAAAAAAACTAAAACCCAATCGGAATCGGATGCGGTTTGGGAACGGATCAACCCTAAACACCTGGCGAGTTACGTGTTTAGGGTTGATCATCCGAAAATGCATCCAGGTTCTTTCTGGGTTTCATTTTGTTTTGGCGGGAGTTTCATCTGTGACAATTCGCGTTTTTTTTTTTACCAGCTGATTGTGACTGATTCCGTGAAACGCTTTATCAGTCGCGTGAAAACACCCTTTGCAGTGACCGTACCCTTTATTTTCTTACCAAAAATGTTTTCGAGTCCCATGATGGTTACGAACGGCATATTTTCCCTCGTCCATTCTGCTGTCCATTGCCACCTTGTTGAGTACACCAATCTAGTGAATGTTGAGTTACAGATAGGATTCATAAATGACAGCATCCATGAATAAGAATGTACATAAAGAGCATCTGATTCATTATAATTAATCCTAATAACGTGTATTTTGTTACTCCTATGCATTTTTGACTATTTTTCACATATAAATATGTACTTCATACAAGAATCACGCCCTGGTCTATAAAAAAAAAATATTCTATGTTCAATCATAAATATCTGAAAAGTATTGTGTTACCTTATGTTAGGCATTTCCAGCATACAAATCTAGTTTACCTGGACACATGCAAGTTGACGGTGGAACGACGTGGAAAGATAATGCTGTTCTCGCTTTATCTAGTCATCGACTGCCACGTTTCATCAGAATCCAACACGCCACTGGTTGACAAGTCAGACAGAAGTAGAAATCCAGCAGAGCAAAGACCATTGCAGCCTCTCGTGGGGTATACGTAAGAATTTGTCGGAAGCGAGCTTGAAATGTGCCCATTGCCCAATGCATCTCGCTTTCGAGTCAGCTCAAGTCGTTCACATGAGCGAGATCGATCTGCCCCTTCCATTTTAGAATAAAAGCACGTTCTTGGCATGCGTAGAACGCATGGCGCAATTTGCACCGCAATTTCACTTTCCTACCTGGACTTTCTCGCTTTCCCAGATCAAGCTGAGTGCGGCTGCTGCTGAGTGCACACCTGACCGCTTTCACAGCGCCTCCCCAAAAATGTTGTGCATGAAGTCAATGCCCGTGCACACCACAAGAGCCCTTCCTCTTCCCCGCCACAGCTATTGGTGGGGCGAGCACAACACATAAAGGACTGCTCTGCAGGGTCCAGCTTTACAGCACCCACATTTCAGTCCGCCTACTCTCACAACTGACACTCTAAACTATTCTGAGCGGACTCCTTGTTGGTCTTCAAATTGGCCTTATTTCAAAACCTCTTCTTGCTCCCCCCTCGCCAGCGGTTCTTACCTGGATTCGCCTGTCTTTTTCCCTGCCTTTCCCGATATCACTTCCCGTCCGGGATCTAATGGCGGCTCCGTCAATGATCAATCAAGGTGGGAAAGTCATGATGTCAGCGCTGATGCCTGCCGCGTGTCAAATTTCCTTTGCCCTTCTCCGCGTCGCCCAGCGCTGCGCCGCGGAACGCGCCGCCAATGCCGCGGTAACGTGCGGCGACCACGTCAACCAGCGTCGCAGCGCCCCACTTCCATCACTTCCGGTGCCGACGCGCCATTTCAATTCCGAAATTGGCGGTCAAGTCGAGGCGCTGGCGTGCTACGTGGCGTCCGTCAACCCCGGCGCGACGTCGACCGTCCTCGCCGCTGCAACCATCAGCAGCACGATTGCCGTGTCCCGCGTTCCTCCGCTGGCTGAAGCGACAGGCTTGTTCAAGGTCACAAATGCCGCCGATTATCTGAGAAGCATTATGGAAAATAGTACTGTATCTCACGCTTCTAGCGGATGTCAAGCTTCGCCTGCCATGTCGCTTCCGTGCCTTGGGACAAACGGACATCCGAGCCTTGAAAAGCGTTTCGAGGCCTTCAATGGTCCCAGGAAGGTCCGGACGTCGACAAATTTGCCGCTTCGCGCCGCGCCTCCGACCAATCCTCTCAGCGACGACAGACTCGGAAAGAACACTCCAACCCTTGTCGGCTGCTTCGAACCTGCTCATCCTTCGAGACAACATTCTGCAGTTCGTATTCCATCCTTTGTGCGCTGCTCGTTTGCGGCTTCTGCTGTGCAAAGTTCCTGGGCCGATCCTGCAGCCGCCATGGCTGATCGCATAGCGGAACCAGCAATTGCACTTCCCGATCACGCCAGCAATGGAAGAGCTTCCCGTAGCTTGGCTAAGCAATTCGAGGATTTTCACATGGCGAGGAACAAGGTGCGAGCCTCCTTCCACATGGCTGTTCGTCTGTCGGAGCGTGGGGTTGCGGGGTCTGCTGCCAGCCAACAGCCTCTTGGAGGTCAGAAGGACTCGTAGCCACTTATTAGCCAAGCCCATTTCCATAGGTGAAGGCTCATTAGTACCACGGTCAAGGGGCGCAGACAATAAGCGCTGTCCGGTAATAACAGTAACTAGTCTGGCGAGTCTAGCTAGTTATCGAGCGGTTACCGTGTTTTTTTAGGCATACTATAGTATTGTCTATTGGGGCTTTCCAGGTGTGCCCTGTGGTTCCTCCTTCATTTCATGTTTTGGGTATTTAGATTGCATTAACGAATTAATGTGTTCATGTTCTACTTCGATGGTGCATTCTGCAAGAGGGATGATGAAACACTGTTGGCACTTTCGCGTTGTGCCACCTACCCCAACCACCTGGCTATTATGATCCCAGCGGGGTTCGCGAATGTAGCGGAGTTACAAACAACCCCCACAGCGACGCTTCGCGAATAACTCCTGCAACTTCCACGCTACCAAATCGTTCGTCAGCGACATGAAGCAGTTCCAGCAATTTCCGACGAATAGCCCACCAGCTGGTTCCCTCCACCCCCTCTGGATCAGCACCTCGAAGTCATCATCGGGAGGGATCATGTCCCTCGAACTTAGGCTCATCCTTGAGATCATTCCCTTGCTTCCAGTCGTTTTGCACTCATTCTAGCCAGGTTGTAACACCATCATTTCGCAAGCGCTCATACAGACCTCCAAGCGACAGCCCTGTCCTCAGGATGTCAATTCACGCATTCAGCATCAACTATCTGGAGTCCGGACCCACGGGGAAATTTCGACCCTCGTACTGGTAGTTCCTCCTAACTCCAGCGTGTAAACGATGCTCAGCTCTCACCTCATCCTCCTCCTCTCACTCCTCGCCTTACCCCAGCCATCCACCCCATCCGCGCAACTCCCAAGGCCAGCAACCTCCTCTCTCTGGTTGCTCGACGCGCGCCCGTCCGGCCTTGTGAGCGTCACTCCACTCTTGACTCGATCCGTTGGCAGCTTCCGGAGCGACTCGATCTCCCTTGCTAGTTTCGATGCAACTGCTAAACAGCAAATGCGCCTCGGGGATGCGAGTCTGGTGGGAGGTAGTATGAGCGGAAGCCATGAACAACTGGGAGCTTCAGGAGCACTCCTTGCGCAGAGCGAGCCTTTCTCTCGAAGAGCCTTGGATCCTCGGGGGATTGTGGCTATAGACGAGGCTCGGACGTCTCGAAATCCTCGCAGAGCCATGGATCCTCGGGAGATTGTGACTGTAGACGAGGCGATGGCACGGACTGTATGGAGAAGACGGGCGGCCGTGAAAAAAACTGCTGGTCTTGTTTCTGCTCCTGCAACTGCTGCTGCCGCTGCTGTTGTTGCTGGTGGTTCTGGTGCAAGTGGTTTTGGTGCTGGTGATGGGGGTGGTTCTGTAGTCAGTGGTGCAGCAGTCACTGCTGGCGCTTCAGATTCTGCGAATCAGCAGCTTCCAATCAAGTACCATGGCGGGAAACTAATGACTCGGCCAATCACGGTGTATTTAGTATTCTATGGCTCCTGGCGCAAGAGCCAGATGCGCATCGTTAAGAACTTCATCCATTCGCTCTCGAACACGACGACCACACCCAATGTAAGGAGAGCACAAGTGTCAGTGCATTTCGAATGCCTCTGTTATGCATCATCTTATGCATGATCCCATGCTACATGCATGCATGATGCATCTGCCATGCGTGATCCGATGCTACATGCACGAATCTGCCATGCATCCTCCCATTCTCGCTTCTACATTCCACGTTTACTTGTGTTTAGTACGTTCCCGGCTGACGTGTCAGGAGGGGAATCTTGCGAGAGTGGCGGATTGGTGGAGGATTAACATGTGGTACACTCAGAAGGGAAGGAAACGAGTGACCTCTCAGGTAAGCTGTTTCACCTTTGTCTTTGAATTGCCTCCGCTCTCTCACAGAGCCACCATCTGTGTCTGTTTGCAATGTGCTTACGTCCTCGGTCTGCTTTTCTCCTCAATCTGCTTCATTCGTACCCCAATCTCTCACCACCATCTCACCATCTGTACCTTTCCCCATCCCATGCATTGCTGCCCACACACATGCAGGTCCATCTGGGAAAGTCAGTGCGGGACAGGTACTCTCTGGGGAAGGTCGTATCTAACGACATGCAAGGAGTCTGGAACAGTGAGATACTGTCACCCTATTATAATCACAGCTTCTTCATTTTCCGTGATTTCCCTCCCTGTCGAAATTTCCCCTTCATGGTCACTTACTGCCTTCTCACCCTCTTCGTCCAACCTCCTCCCATTCGTAATTCTCGTTTACCCAAGCCCTGTCACAGTTGTTGCTGCTCAGCTAGCCAACCGAACCTTCCCCCGATCCTCTCGAGCCCAGTACCTCGTCCTCTCCAGCGCGGACGTCAGGTTCGGATCCTCCCGGCCCAACACCGGCTTCTGCCAAACCTACTGCGGGTGGCACTCGTACATGGAAGTCTCCCGGAAGGTTCTCAAATTCGCATTCGTGGGGAACGCGGAGGAGCAGTGCCCAAGCGGGTGCAGGAGGGGGTTTGGGATGCAGGGGAGTGCGAATGGGTGGAGAGGGGTGGACGGGATGGTGAGCATCGTGGGCCATGAGATTGCAGAGGCAGCCACAAATCCTGTGTTCACCCGAGGGTGGTTCGATGATGACGGACAGGAGAATGCTGACAAGTGTCAGGTGCGTGGGGGGGAGCAGGGCAAGGGGGGAAGGGGGAGGACACGGGAGGGAGGGAGGGGAGGGGAAGGGAGTTATGTATAATGATTTTGTCACAGGATGATGGGCAAATCAGAAAGAAACATGCATTTAGAGTCAACACCTCGCTCCGTACCACCCCTCCTCATGCTCATTAATATCCCTTGGACCTTAGGAGTATGAGGAAGAAGGGAACAGCTATGCCTACACGAGGATGGGATGTACGCTGCTACATCACCTGTATTTCCCCCTCCTTCTTTGCTGTCATCCTCACCCCTTGCCTTCTTCAGATTGACTTTGGCCCTGCCAGCAGCATCAGGACTGTTGGGGACAGGTACGCCTACAACATGGTGGGGCAGGGCGGCATGCGCTGGCTTATCCAGTCAAACTGGCGGCCGGGCGGCAAGGAGGCAGGGTGTGTACTCCGAGGGCCGAGCGAGAGCGAGGTGGAGGAGTGGGCGAGGGAAGAGAGAGCGAGAAACAACAGGAAACGGGGGAGGAGGAAGAGGAAGAGGGTGAGGGTGAGTGGGTCTTCCCCAGGGAGTGCAGATAGGGTGTATGTGAGCAGGGCTGGGTTGTTCGGTGGAGTAAAGGGTGGAAAAGGGTTTGGTTTTGAGTCGACTAGAAAATCAGTTGGATCTATTGGCTTGGGTGTGAGGGATGGGGAAGAATACAGTTGCAGCAAGAGGCACTGGTCTCCTGGGTTGACTGAAATGTCACTGGTGATTCGAGGGGGGCACAGGTATCCATGGCACCAGCAGCAGCATCAGGAACCAGAATGGCTGAGTATCGGTTAGGCTACCTCTTTTGTTGGTGCGAGCAGCAGCAGTGGCAGCAACAGCCACAGCAGCAGCAGCAGCAGCAGCACTAGAGGGTGGCACAGGTATTCCTGGCACCAGCAGCCTCATCAGGGACCAGTAAGGCAGAGTATCGGTTAGGCTACCTATCTCATTTGTTGGTGTGAGGAGGGCAGGCTGACTGCACTTGCACAGTGGCCAGGCCGTCCCAATGTCTACAGGGGCCAGTCGAGTCCCTATATAGGGATGTTATATGAATCAATGCCTTCATTCGTTTATTCATTCGGCACAAGGTATTTGTCAGTCAACCTGCCTGATAATTGGATGGAATGGAAATGGGCAGATTGTTCTTGCGCGGTGGCTAGGCAAGCCATTCAGAGAGGTAATTGGTTGTTTAGAGTGGTCTAATTCCCTCAACTGATGCCTCATGCATTCTGTGTACCCCAGTGGATCACGTGTCATATCCCATCCCAACATGATGTTCCAATACGTTGTATATATTAGATAACGCACATTGGGTGCAGTAACAAACTCTGATTATTTGGGCACACAAAGCTTGCTATATACTGGAGTAAAGACAGGATGCCGCTGTGTAATCCAAAACTAGCTTCTGAAGCTTCCTCTCTTGGCTTGCCTGGGTTGCTTTTCATGAAAACACCCATTGTCAGCCCGTAACGCAGCCTTGGTACGCACCACCCTAGCCCCCCCTCCCTCTCCGGTTGTCCATCCCTGGGATCTCTCGCCTTCACTTCAGTGACCAGCACGGACCCTTCACCAACCCTGCCCCCCCCCTTACTACGACGGTCGAAGTATCAATCTTCATCCTTATGCCATTCACCTCGGCGGCTGAGGTATCAACCTTCATCCTTCCACCATTCACCTGGGCGATTCAAGCACGTTCCACCACGAGTTGTCGCGCTGCCCTGTGCTGGCAGAACCCTCTGTGGTTGCCAATGCCGGGGACGGGTCTGTGCGCTTCCTGTGCTTCCTCTGCTGCCGCCGCTCATTCCTCTTGAACATCTGGAGCGAAACTTCCGTGAACCCACCAGCCTCCTGCGTGCCGGACCTAGCCATCAGGTCCGTCACCCAGACCTGCGGCTCATCCCCCTCGAAATGCGCAGGCTTGGGCACAAACAACCCGTTCCGAATCTCCTTGATCAACCTCGCCTCTCGCGTGTGGAAAAACGGGTGCGCAAGCGCAGCCTTGGCATTAATCCTCTTACCCCCTTCTTTCCGCAACATCGACGCAAGCAACCCCCAGCCATGGCCGCCATTTTCATCTAGAAGCTCAAGTCGCCGCATATCGTCCGCTGTGGCCCGAAGTTCAAGCTTTTCGCGCCACGCGGAGAGGTTGTAGTCGAGCTTTTTGAACTGCCGCGTGAAGGCGGCAAGACCAGTGTCGGAGCGGAGGGAGGGGAAGAGCATTTGGAGGAAGACGAGGCCAGCGCTGTACATGTCAAAGCGGTCTGGGTGGTTCATCTGTGGGAGGGGGTCAAGGGGAAGGTGGGGAAAGGGGGTTGGAAGGGTACAAGGGAGAGGTTGTAGTCGAGCTTTTTGAATTGGCGGGTGAAGGAGGCGAGACCAGTATCGGAGCGGAGGGAGGGGAAGAGCATCTGGAGGAAGACAAGGCCCGCACTGTACATGTCAAAGCGATCAGGGTGGTTCATCTGAAGGGTGAAGGGGAAGGAGAAGGAGGGACACAAGGGATGGGGAGGGGGTATTGAGCGGAGTGTGGGGAAGAGCATTTGAAGGAAGACGAGCCCAGCGCTGTACATGTCAAAGCGGTCAGGATGGTTCATCTGGTGGAGAAAGCGGGTAAAGGAGGGGAAAAAGGGTTGGAAGGTGATGAGGGAGACGTGTTAAGAGGAGGGTAAGAATACGGTACTGGAATTTCGCATCAGGTGATTTGCTTGACTGGGGAGAACCTTCATGGCACACAAAGAGGTAAGAGACGAGACCCTCCGAGGGAAACGGGGGCGTTTAGACTCGTCAGATGGTGCTCACAAGAGGGTTTTCGGGGTTGGTGGGGAGGATCGGAGAGGGGTTTACCTGCCAGAGGACGGGTGCAAGGGCAGCAGCAACCGGGGCTGGCGGCGCGCTTGGTGTCTGCGTGCTCATAATGTACTCCTCCGGTGCCGCGTAGCTGGACGGGGGAGACAGGACGGAGAATGGGGCGGCAGGGAGGAGTGGAGAGGGGTGAGGAAGGGTGCACTGGGTGTCTGCGTGCTCATGATGTACTCCTCCGGTGCTGCGTAGCTGCATGGGGGGGAGAGATAGCACGGAGAACAGGGCGGTAGGGAGGAGCGGAGAGGGATGAGGAGCGGTGCATTGCGTGTTCGCGCTGATGATGTACTCCTCCGGTGCTGCGTAGCTGCATGGGGGGAAACAACACGGAGAACACGGCGGCAGGGAGGATTGGAGAGGGATGAGGAGCGGTACGCTGGATGTTCGCGCTAATGATGTACTCTCTTTGGGTCCGATCGCGAGTGGAATTCACCGCTTCAGGAGCAGTGCGGCTAGGGGCTCACCGCGGGTCCAGCAGGTACTGGTCGGGGTCGTAGTTAATCCCCACGCGCAGATCCGCCGCGGCGCCGAGATCAATAATCTTAAGCACGCCCTTCTCCTTGCAGTAAATCATGTTCTCGGGCTTCACGTCGCGATGCACGATGCCCTGGCTGTGCAGCTTCTCAAGAGAAGTTAGAAGGCGGCGCATGATCTCGCGCGCCACGTGGAGCTCCCTCTCCGGGCCGCGTGGCTCGTCCGCCGGCGGCGCCTGCTTGCCGAAGAGCGTCTTCTCGATCTGCTCATGTCGAAAAAAAATACGATAATGTAAATAATAATATTAATTATAACTAATAGACGTAATGAACCTCTAATGGACCACCGATCATCGGTAAGACCAGCGATGGGGTTATTCCGATGTCTATCAGGCACATAAGAGGCTCTTAACTCACGTTATACGGGAAGTCGCGGTCCGTTAGAACATCAGCGAACGTCGAGTCGCCTTCGTACCGCCACACCAGCCACACCTCATCAGACGTGCTGGAAGCCGCGGCAGCCAAGAATTTCCCCGCGCCCGTCTTCCCCTTGCTCCCCTTCACCATGAATCCGCCCAGAAACTCCGCGCACACGTCCGGGCACGCGCGGCGCACGCGCTCGTTCATCCAGAGCTCCACGTCACCAAACTCCGTGGCGCGCTTCACGATGACCTTGTACTCCGGATCGTTCGCGAGCGTACCGACGTACACCGATCCGAACCCACCCTCGCCAATCTTCTTTCCGAGCACGAGATCGGATTGCTTGTACGTTTTGCGAAAGAAACGGTCGATCTTAGCGAGAACGAACATGTCCCAGTAACCCGCTGCGACTCCCGGCGTGGCCCAGAGATACGCGCCGACTTGAAGCAGAAGCGCCGCGCCGGCCGCCGTCAAGTGGTGCTCGTGCGCGAGACTCGAGAGGTAAATCGCGTCCCCGCATTCCATGACGTTACATGGTAACCCGAGTCCCACAGCGAGGGTCATTAACGAGTTGACGTCGTGTGGGGCCGCGTCGCTCACGGACTTGACGGCGGTTACAAACGCTTCGAGCTCTTCGGGGCCCAGGCCGGCGCCGCCGGTGAGATCGCATCGCGCGGTGAGCGCACCACCGCGTTTCTCGCCGTGCCTGGTGGAGAGGTGCTGCGCGGCGGAGCGGAGGAGCCGCTGAGTGGCTGGGGACACGAGGAAAGGAGTCAGCTTTACGCTCGTTGTGGGGATGAGGCGAGAAGACGCTATCGCGGCTGGTGCTGGCGATATCAAGAGGCGCGCTGATGTTATGGCTGCCATTGGTAGCAGATCCAGATATTACAAGCCTTCTAAGTTACGAATACAAAAGTCGCTTAGCCTAATGTTGTCGTTTGCAGCAAGCTAGAGATGTTGCCGACTGAGTTATTCAGGCTGAAACCGTCAATGGATGTTTTTTCATGATGCAAATGAGAAAAGCTGTGCGCTTTATGCGGAGAAAGCGATGAGAAAGAGCCGCAGCTCGAGTTACGAGTGGATTTGGATTAGCGCTAATGGGAGGCTGAGGAAGGTTGGGGTGCTAAAAGATCAGGCACGGAAAGAGCCGAAGCTGGAAGGCAAACCAAACCGCGATTTGTAGGCTGTTAGCATAGAAGCCGAACCACGACGAGGTGAAGTGGTTGGTAGGGTGATTGGCTTGGTAGGTGGTGAATATGTTGGGGGGGTAGATCTGTTAGATGGCGGTACGCAGTTGATTAGGTTGACCGTGGATGGCACGTGGTGAGGAGGCCATCGGCTCTGTCGTGCTGGCATGGGTCTATTCCAACTAGACGCGGTACGAGTGTGGTGACCGCACCAATTGTCCAAGCCTCGTAAGCAAGCTTGGACCGCGGCGGGAATCTGGTGCAGCCGTTGGTGTGGAGGGTAATCTAGCCGAACCTGATCATTCTGTCCGAGCCTTCTGGTTGCTTGCTACGCGAGCCGCATTTATTCCAGCAAACAAAGGCGAAAGTGACAAGGAAACGGGAAGAGCGCGTGCTCAGGCAGGTTGCACAGGTCAGTCCAATCAGCGGAGTTCATTCTCGTGCGTCAGATTGGTTGATGATTCTCAGCCACGCTTGAGGATTCGGAACAGTTGCGTGGAAAGTTGTAGAGTGAAGTGTGGTTGTTTGCTGTGCTGAGCTGTTCGCTCCACGCAGCTGGTTGCTGGAACTGCTCATTTTTCACACACGAAAGGAAAATCAAAATATCCGGGGGAAGAGGATCTTGCGGCTGACATCAAGCGTGCGCTTTTTGAGATCTGACCACGTCATTCTAGCCAATTTCTGCGGGGGGCCAGCAAAGTCGGTGGGCCGGTGGCCTGCGGTTGCACCGTGCTGGCGGAGACGGCGCGAACTTTTTTATGACTGCTGCGTTGCTGGAACATGCGCTGGAATCGTGTGTGGAGGAAACAGCCCACCTGGATGCCGTTGCTGTAAAATGTGAGGTCATATCGGTGGCCACTCATACAAGTAGAAAAGGAACTGATCCAACCTCCTCCATGATATCTCCAGAGCCACGAATGTCAACGTCTCAAGTCAACAACCAATGGTGTGGTGAGTCATGACTCAGGACGTACGGAGTCGGCTGAAGAAAGCAGTGTCTTTGGTACAGTCATTTGCGCACTAAAATATCAAACGTGTAACTTCTACTTCCTTGCAGTTTTTCAAACACTTCATACCAGCAGGCATTCATGTATATTGAAAAATTCAGATGAAGAGTTCACCATGATGTATTCCAGAGCCCCAACAACGATTCCAGAGCTCTATAAAAATAAAATAACCAGATTTGCCGCGCTTGTAGCTCCTTGAAGACTAAATCCCTCAGTTGTAAAGGGTGCTTGCTTTGTCATGCACGAGCCTCCAGCTGGATCCAGAGAATTTGAAGTCGCTAAAGGCATGCATGGCACATGCTGCATGCGAAATAATTCATGCTTGCCTAACTGCTGCGTTCGCATTTACGTGAGTGTGGTGTAGAGCTCGTCAATTGCCGCTTGGTACTTGGCCTGGAAAGGACAGGAAGGGAGCAGATAGAGAAAACCCCCAACATTTGTGAACACATTGACACGCTGACTCGCACGCACAGACAGAAGCAGATGGAGAGGGAGGGCTGAGTGCATAAGAAACAGAAAGGCTGCTCAATAAAGAATAGTGCCCCACAAAGGAGCATCATTAGGGCAAGCGAGAATGCTTGCTTGGGATAAACACATCGCAACTCCAACGGTGCCACAACAACACCTTCAGCTTGCAACGAGTGGCAGCTCAACAGCACCCACCTACCCTTGACCCTGCAGCATTGTGTCTCAGTGCCCCGAGCAAACCTCAGTGCCCATCTCACATTCGCCTTGAGGCTGAGAGGCTGAGCAAAAAGGGGTCTGCATCCCAGCAGCACCCACCTTGAGCTTGGGGCGGTTGAGCTTGAAGGAAGGAGTCACGAGGTCGGTCTCAGTGGAGAAGGCTTCTGCCTCCAGAGCCATGCCTGCCCACCTCTGAGCCTCGCCCACCTTGGAGCCTGGGCTTGCAGGAAGAGGTTCACATTACAGCAGCACTCACCTTGAGCTTGGGGCGCTTGAGCTTGGGGTGCTTGAGCTTGGGGCACTTGAGCTAGAAGGGAGGAGTTATGAGATCTTTCTCAGTGGAGAAGGCCTCTGCCTCCAGAGCCACGCCTTGAGCCATGCATACCCTTGACCCAGCAGCTCTGCGTCTCGAAGGGCAGCACTAACCTCAGTGCCCAGCTCGCACCCACCTTGAGCTTGGGGCGCTTGAGCTTGAAGGAGGGCGTCATGAGGTCGTTCTCCGTGGTAAAGGCCTCGGCCTCCAGCGCCACGCCTCGCACCACCTCAAACCCCTTCATGCTGGTCGCCTTGGCGCGCTTCACCAACTCATCCAGGACATACTCCCTTGCTCCCGGGAGGGCGCAGCTGTGGCAAGGAGGAGAAGGGGAGTGCAGGGATGGGTGGTGGCACATTCAAAGTCATGCCTCTCACCACCTCATCAGAGTTGCCCCTTCATGCTCGTTGCCTTGGCGCGCTTCACCAACTCATCCAGAACATACTCCTTTGCTCATGGCAGGGCGCAGCTGTGGAAAGGGAGAGGAGGGGAGCGCAGGGGTGGGAGGGGGAAGAGGGGATGATCTCACACTTCAGAGCCACGCCCCGCACCACCTCAAAGCCCTTCATGCTCGTTGCTTTGGCGCGCTTCACCAACTCATCCAGGACGTACTCCCGTGGCTCCTGGGAGGGCGCAGCTGTGGCAAGGAGGAGAGGGGAGTGCAGGGGTGGGAGGGGGAAGAGGGGATAAGCCCTTCATGCTCGTTGCCTTGGCCGCTTCACCAGCTCATCTAGGACGTACTCCCTCGCTCCTGGGAGGGCGCAGCTGTGGATAGGGAGAGGGGGGAGCGCAGGGGTGGAAGGGGGTAGGGAGGGTGGTGTTGAGTTCCAAAGCCACGCCTCTCACCAGCTCACATGGCCATGCAGGCATGAAGGGCTTGGGGGCATGGGGAAAAACATGCACCTAAGAAGGACACACAGCTATGAGGGGAAGCAAGCTAAGCAGAAAAAGCATGCACTCTCACAGGTCAGCAAGGGATGCCGTGGCAGCCTCGTCAGCAGAGAGGGTTCCTGATGACGTGGCCCAATCAGAGAGCACGTCCTTTTCAGGCACCACCACCGCCACCAGTGAGGACTTGAAGCTGAGCCACATGGACAGGGGGTTGAGGGACAGGCAGGGTGACGGGTGGCAGGGCAAGGTGATGGGGGGGAGGGCAAGGTGACGAGGGGGAGGGCAAGGTGATGGGGGGGAGGGAAAGGTGATGGGGGGGAGGGCAAGGTGATGGGGGGGAGGGCAAGGTGATGGGGGGGAGGGCAAGGTGATGGGGGGGAGGGAAAGGTGTCGAAGGGGAGGGCAAGGTGATGGGGGGGAGGGAAAGGTGATGGGGGGGAGGGCAAGGTGATGGGGGGGAGGGCAAGGTGACGGATGGACAAGTGGCAGGCAGGGTGAGGTGGAGAAGGATGGGTGAGAGCACATGGGTGGGCATTGAGAGCAGGCAGGCACGTGAGAGAAGAGGGGAAACAATGCATATGGGAGAGAGTGTGTGTGAGGAATCGGAGAGTTTATTCTGTTACTAATCCGCCTCACAGATAGGAAGGCACCAAAGTACTCACCTGTCGCCATACACAAAGTTCTGAGCCACCACTGCAGCACCGGCATACAGCACCTCGAGCTTCTCTGCTGCCACGTACTGCAGGGGGGTTGGGTGGGAGAAGGCACGTGGGATGATTGCGGGTGAGAGAAATCACACGAACAAGCTATTCTATTGTGAACAGTACTGGCATACAGCACCTCGAGTTTCTCTGCTGCCACGTACTGCAGGGGTGTGTGAGAAGGGCAGAGATTGTTGTTGTGGGTGTAGACTCAGCTTATCCTCACATCTGACGTGGAATGAGAATAATGCCAGCCTGGAATGCAAGGCTCGCGAGGGCAGTAAGAATGCCTCACCTCCCCTCCCCTCCCCTCCCCTCCCCTGCACCTCACCTCGCTCTGAGCCACCCTCCCCTCGCCCCGAGCACAGCCCTCCCCTCGGCCTGTGTGTGCCTCCCCTCGCCCTGTGTGTGCCTCACCTCGCCCTGAGCGAGTTTGAAGATGTTCTTCTTGCGATCGATGATGGTGAGCGTACCGTCCTCGATCACCTGCACGTGTCAGCCACACACACATGAACAGTGCACGCATGAACAGTGCATGTATGGACAGTTCACGCATGAACAGTGCATGTATGGACAGTTCACGCATGAACAGTGCATGTATGGACAGTTCACGCATGAACAGTGCATGTATGAACCGCACACGCATGATTGATGCACCCATGAACCGCACGTGACGAACGATTCACTGCATGTACAGGTCACACTAGATACATTGATCGCAAAGGAAGGACCCCAAAGAACCCCTGCAGTCACCACTCACCTGCCCAATGTCCCCTGTGTGGAACCATCCATCACTGTCAATGACCTCAGCTGTCATCTCTTGCTGTTTGTAATACCCCACCATCACTGACGCCCCCCTGAAACAGATCTGCATGGCCCAAGGAATTAGGGAGGTGAGAGTGGGAAACGGTTTGGGGGAGAGGGGAGGAGGGGGGGTGGGAGAGGGGAGATATTATGGGGTAATTATGTGGCTACCATCACTTTAAACAGACCGTTTTTGTGGCGCCTCAAAATGAGAGTGTAAGGGGTTATGTGGCTACCATCACTTTAAACAGACCGTTTTTGAGGCGCCTCAAAATGAGAGTGTAAGGGTTTATGTGGCTACCATCACTTTAAACAGACCGTTTTTGAGGCGCCTCAAAATGAGAGTGTAAGGGGTTATGTGGCTACCATCACTTTAAACAGACCGTTTTTGAGGCGCCTCAAAATGAGAGTGTAAGGGGTTATGTGGCTACCATCACTTCAAACAGACATTTCCTAAATGCAGCCACCCTCATCTGCGTCTGACTTGAACAAACTTCAAGAACAGAGAGGAGAAAGGTGGGGGGGCGGGGGTTGCTTGGGTATGGAGGCAAGGATAAAGAAGGGCAATCATGTCGTGGGTATCCTTGCCATCCTCTTGCACCCCCCCTTCTCCCCTTAACACTCTCTTCCATACCTCTCCCCGGGGCTTGGGCTTGTCAGAGGGCAGGTACTCCATCTCTGGCACTGGTGCCAGCTTCATGTCCACCGATGGCTGTGGGGGACCGACGTGGCCCCTGGGAGACAAGGAAGAAAGGAAGGAGGGCGGAAAGGAAAGGGAGGAAAAAATAAAGAGCTCCTCATACACAGCTCGTGTCAGGTACTCCATCTCCGGCACTGCTGCCAGCTTCATGTCCACCGACGGCTGGGGGGGACCCACGTGGCCCCTGGGAGGGTAAATGGAGGAGGGAGCACAGGAGGAATTATGTAAGGAGTAACAACACTCATGGCTGGTACTCCATCTCCAGCACTGCTGCCAGCTTCATGTCCACTGATGACTGGGGGGGGGGGCACGTGGCCCCTGGGAGACAAGGAAGCAAGGAAGGAGGGCGGCTGTCATTCCTGGGGTGCACATGAGTGAGCAATGGTGGCCAAATGTGCTTCACTGCACTCGTGGCTGCAAGGGAATCACATATAGACATGAACAGACACATGTCTACATCTTTACGACAAATTGTTTCGTAAGGGTAAGATACCGGTAGGCTAAATTCTACAAGCTTGAGAGGCTCACGTGTTGGGGTCTTCAAGTGCTGTTATGGTGCCAGCTGCACTCGTCTCAGACAGACCGTAGCCCTGTAGGGCAAGAGGAGAGGCCCCAGCAGAAGGGAATGGGGCAGAGAGGGACGGGGAGAACGGAGGCAGCGGGGATAAATAGGCACCAGGGGTCAGCGAGAGAACGGTGACGGGGAGGCAATGGGATTGATACTGGGAGAGTGTTTTGAAGAGAGGAGATTCAGGAGAGCATTACTACAGCCCATTAAAGGAAAAGAAAAGAAGGCAAAAACAAAGCGAAATGCATTAGAGAAGGTGCAATTGAATAGAGACACCATTGTGGTGGTTGGAACTTGGAGGGGATTGATTGACAAGAAGGGGAAGGACAAACTAAGGTAAGGGGAAGGGGAGGGGAAGGTGGGGTGGGTGGGATGCAGACCTGACGAGCGGATCAAATAAAAGGTGATGGCAAAGGAACGAAGAAGGGTGGGGGAAGGGGTTGAGAGGAACGACGTGGGGGAGAGGAATGAGGGGAGGGAGAGGAAGGAGGGAAGGGAGTGGATGGAAAGGGCGGAGGGCGCGGAAAGAGGGGAGGGGTGATGCTGACCTGAAGTGCAGGGCAACCGAAGGCAATGGCAAGGAACTGCAGTGAGGGAGGGGGGCATGGGTTGTCCAGGGGCGAGGAGGTGGCAGGGAGGGAAGTGGGGGGAAGTGGGAGGGAAGTGGGGGGAAGTGGGAGGGAAGTGGGGGGAAGTGGGAGGGAAGTTGTCCAGAGGCACGGGTTGTCCAGGGGCAAGGAGGTGGCAGGGAGAGAAGTGGGGAATAACGACAGGACGGATAGAGAGCGCTTTTCAGGGAAGCTCAAGTGAAGGCATCGATTATAGAGCAACACATAAGCATGAGGAGCTGGGCAGAAGGCAACGTTGAGCAAAGGCAGAGGCAAACGAAGAGGCAGATGCAGAGGTTAAGGCAGAGTGAAGTGCGTGGTACCTGCTGTGTGGCTGCGCTAATGGGCGCCCCTCCTGAGAGAATCACTCTGCAGGAGCCACCAACACGGGCTTGCACCTGCATGGTGATCCCGCAGGGGAGGCGATGGAACCGGGCAGAGCACAGAAGGCGCAGGACGGGTGGAGAAAGGGTTGGAGAAGGCGAAGAGAGGGTCAGGGGTTGGGGTACGGCACACAAAGGGCGTCCGTTGTTCCTTGTTTCAGGTTCTTCGTGCTGCCTTCAGCTTCTAGACTATCACAGGTTCTGTGCTGGTTCTGAAGGCACCATCCATTGCTGCAACACACTGCCATGCTCTCACTTCAACACCCTACACTCGCGATTCTGCGTCCTTTGACTCACCTTCTTAAAAACGAGGGTATCCCAGACCAGAGGGCCAGCGACTTGAAGGCCCCTCCGGCTTTGAGCACCTTGGCGCTCTCCCTGATACCGAGAGGGCATGTTGCTACCACACAGCACAGCACTCTGTGGCTGGCTCACCTTTTTGAAGATGAGGGTGTCCCAGAGGGGTAGCGACTTGAAGGCCCCTCCGGCCTTGAGCACCTTGGCGCTCTCCACGATGGCCGAGTTGAACAGGAAGCGCTTCAGCGCGGAGCCAGCATCCACCTGCTGCAGCACCTTGTCGTGCACCTTGTTGAAGACTCGGGGCACGCCGAACAGGACGGTGGGCTTTAAGGCGCCCATGTCTTCGAGGAGAGATTCCACCTTGCCACTGTAAAAGCCTACTGCCACGCCCTGGAAGGGAGGGAAGAAGGGGGAGGGGTGGGAGAGGAAGTGGTTGAGGGGCGGAGGAGTAGCGTCCACCTGCTGCAGCACCTTGTCGTGCACCCAGTTGAACACCCTCGGCACACCGAACTGCACTGTGGGAGGGAAGAGGCATGAACAATAGACAGTGAGAGGTGTGTGATGTGATGGCATGGCTGGGTGTGAAGAGTTCGGCAGAAAGATGGCGAGAATGACATCAGCCAGCGATTATTTTGGCGCCTAAAAAATCGTTTCAGTTCACGCGGTTTTTGAGGCGCCTAAAAATTTGTGTGAAGAGTTCGGCAGAAAGGTAGCGAGAATGACGTCAGCCAGCGCAAGCCACCAAACTGCAGGTACAGACACCGCTAGCCATCCACCTGCATGTACAGATAACTCCTGCCACCCACCTGCATGTACAGACAACGCATGCCACCCACCTGCATGTACATGGACGCAAGAGCCGCCCGCTCAAAGATGTGCGCCAAGGGCAGGTAGGAGAGGTAGCGGTCGCCGGAGCCGAGGGTGACCCCTGAGGTGCCCAGCACAGCCGGGCAGGAGGTGGTGTTGGCAATGATGTTGCGATGCGTCAGCATCACTCCCTTGGGATCGCCCTGCGAGATGCAGGAAGGAGAAGGGGGAGAGGGAAGGAGAGAGGGAAGGGGAGGAGAAGGGGAGGAGATGGAGAGGAGATGGGGAGAAGATGGGGAGATGGGAATGGGGGCAGGTAGGAGAGGTAGCGGTCGCCGGAGCCGAGGGTGACCTTTGAGGTACCCAGCACAGCGGGGCATGAGGTGGGGTTGGCAATGATGTTGCGATGCGTCAGCATCACTCCCTTGAGATCGCCCTGGTGGATGAAGGAGGGAGAAGAGGAGGAGAAAGGGGAGGAAGGAGATGGGGAGAATATGTTTTGCACATGTGTGCGTGCGCATATGTGTGCCTGGATAAGCATGTGCTACCCCCAGTAACATCACAGTACGCCTTCGTCGCTGCCGATACTCACAGTGGTCCCACAGGTGTGCATGAACACAGTGCACGCCCGCTGCCAACACTTAGAGGTGTGCATGAACACAGTGCACGCCCGCTGCCTCTCACCCTAAACAGCTCCAACCACCCCGCCCACGTCTGTCCTGATGGCAACTCACGGTGGTGCCAGATGTGTACATGAGTACAGCCAGATCCTCAGGCTTGGGGGGGATGTGCTCCTGAGGGTTCTGAGCGCCCCACTCCTCCACCTGCGAGAACGGAATCAGCTTCACGCCTGCTGCCTCTGCTGCCTGTCTGTCAGCGTCACTGGGCGCCTGCCCGCCCCCCTGCATGTATATCACATTCTTCACCGCTGGGGCTGACGGCAGCGCCTTGAAGAGCGACGAGAGAGTCTGCAGGAAGGGAGCAATAGAGGGGAAGAGAGGAGAAGAGAGTCAGTAGAGAGGTGAGGGAGAGAAAAAGGAAGAGAGGAAAGAAGGGGGAGAGGGGAGGCAGATGGGAAGGGTGGAGGCAAGCAATGCTTAGGAGGACAATTGCATCCACCCATACACCCACCTACCCACCGAGCCATCGACACTCACACACACACAACACACACATCCCCACTCTCACCTCGACACAGCACACCACCTCACACCACCGCTCACCACCGCTCACCTCCACGCTGCACACCACAGCCACCATCTCAGAGTGATTCACCACGTGGGTCACCGCCTCCTGGCCCAGTGTGGCGTACCTGGGAGGGAGGGGTGCAGAGGGGTGCAGAGGTGGGGAGGGAGGTGTGGAAGGTGCGGAGGTGCGGAGGGGTGCGAAGATGTGAAGGGATCAAGAGGTGGGGAGGTGGAAGAGTTGTATGGAAGAGTATACTCTCAAATAACCTTCGCTATACTCACATCGCCCCTTCAACGTACTTCACCCTTCACTTTACTCACAACACCCCTTCACCATACTCACAGTGACACGTTGACAAGCCCGTAGCAGTAACCTCCCAGCTCTGCCAGCACCCACTCCGCATTGTTCACACTGTAGATGCCGAACCTGTCACCGGGCTTCAGCCCCAGGTACACCAGCCCCGCACCGAAGTCGGAGGCTCGGCGTGCCGTGAGCTCATAGCTCTCCCAGGAGAAACCATCACCGGTTCGGGTGCCCAGGCAGGGGTTCTGTTGTGGAAAGGGCAGGTGGGAAGTGGGGGGATGGGAGGATGAGGAATGGGAAATGAAGGGGGGAAGAGATCTCAGCTGGTATGTGGCATGACATGGCATGGCATGGCATGGCATATGATGGCCGGCATCGCCTGGACTCAGCAGGGTGGCACGGGCCTCACATCAGCGAAGGCCTGAGCAGACAGGAATGGCACGGCAACGCCCGGCACTCACATCTGCGAACCTCTGGCGAGCAAAGGTGAAGAAGTTGTGATAGCATGTAGAGGCCTCGTCATAAGACACAACCATCTGAGACATGCACACGGACAAACACATGTTCACAGACAGACAGGCGGGAATAAATAGTTGGGGCAGAGGGCAGTGGGAAAGAATGAAAGGAAGCTTATAGCATGGAACTCCGGTGCTTGGCAGCGCGTGGCATGGCATGGCATGGAAAGTCATAGCATCATAGCAAAGGCGGGACATAGTATGGAATGACACGGTTGAGACAGTGGTGACCACGTGATCCGCAATCGCAATGCAAATTATGTCATCATGAAGACATTGCTACCCATTCACTTGATCCATGTCCTTGTCGACAGCAGCAAAGCTCCCACTCACAAGCTCATTTCCAGGAAGGTTCTTCCTGCGCCACACGGCCTCTTCCCCTGGCAGAAGCATCTGCAAGGGAACAAGCATGTGGATAGATAGTTGCATGTGAAGGACTGAATGAAATGAACGTGAACTGCATGTGAGGGTTTGCATGAGAATGCACGTGAACTGCCAAGATGTGAAGGATTGAAAGAGAACTACATGTGGAATGGACTGCATGTGAAGGATTGAAAGAGAACTACATGTGGAATGGACTGCATGTGAAGGATTGAAAGAGAACTACATGTGGAATGCACTGCATGAGAAGGACTGCACGACCATGCACATGGACTGCTCGTGATGTGAAGGATTGCATGGAACATTGCATGCAATCACAAACCACAGAATGGTCTAACATCCCAGAACGGCCTTCTTTTCGGCCATGACTTCAACGATTCAGAAGCAGTCCTCCGTCGGCAAGAAGGAACTCACCGATTGCTCTTTGAGACGGTTCAACTTGGCGTGGCGCACGACGACGTTGTGGAGCCCCAATACCGCTGCGACCACCGCGCCGATCAGCGTCTCCTTGAGATCCTTGAAGCGAATCACGCTCTGGACCTTAGAGAGCGGACACGTGGAGAGCGCCTGTTGGCCGGGGAGATAGGGGTGAGGGTAACAGTTTAAAGGAGACAAGAGCGTGACAAGGTACTATGTTCTAGTACGTCTCGAGCTTGAAGCCGCGATTAGGGTAATTATTGAGCTGCTTCCAGGTGACGTAAAACTTATGGTTGATAATCGTGAGATGTTCCAGTTAGCTGGCTGATAGAGCTTCCAAGGTTTGGTATCGGATGCTGGAAGTGCCTGGTGGAAACTAAACAGATTATTCGCTTGTGAGTGGATCTGTGTTGTTACTACATGTAATTAAAGCACAATCACATACGAGGAGAGAAAGGATTATGTCGGAATTAACGACAGCCTCGCGATTGAAAACGAAAAGCTCCGTCGCACGAAGCAGAGAAGGGAGTGCCAATTTCTGCGTGATCGCTGCCCATGCTGCAATTCCCGCCACCTTTCCCACGGATATGCCGTTTTCTTTTTCCGCCATGGAAGTAAATTATGCTCCACAACCAGCAAGTGCTGCCAGGAAGTGTGAGCAGCGCCTACTGGCAAAACGTCTTCCTCGATCAGCTAGCACTCACTGCTGATCTGAAGCAATCGGAAAATGGATTTACAATTCCATAGGAATAGCACTTGATCAAAATGCGTGCCGCTGGGACAGAACAGAACTGGGGGAGAGCATTTTGTTCCGATTCCTTGAGAATGTTGCGCGAATCTCGTCTGATCCAAAAGAAGCGGCTACGATGCAATGATGCTGGTCGCTGAACGGCAGCGATTGGCCAACGGTTGCGACGCATTGTCACTTTCGAGGGGGATGGGTTGGCAGACACATCTAATCGCCATGTATGTGGGGCGTAGTTGCCGACGTGCTGACGAGGTCCTCCCATATTTTTGGAGGTCATGAAGTAACAAAGGTTACGTAACAGCTTGGAACCAACAATAGTTCGCCTGGTTTCGCATTCAACCGTGCCTCGGTTCACCCACTGCTTCATTCGCGAACACAAATTATATTATGGTATAGAAATGGAATAAGACTTATATAATGAAGCTCACGGCATCTCACTGAACCGTAGTGTGTTGAGCTTTTCGTGACGCCCTATCCCATTCCCAAAAGGTCGTGAACCACCACCGTTCCTGCCTCATTCCAAGGCAAACTATTTCACCTTGCAACGTCTGCGACACTTCCACTCCCAGCCTCAGCCTGCCTTCTGCTGCGCTGTTTCCGACCATCACGCGTTATCTACTCACTGAGCAGTTATTTTTATTAAAGCTCGCGTCTCAGATTTCCAACCTTTTAACACTTGGTTGGGTTTTCCCGTCTGTGATTGGGTAACGAATGACGAATTATTTGACGAGTGGGTGAAAAAAACACAGCGAACTCCCAAACAGTCGAGGACAAAACAAACCAGGGTGGGTTGGTTTGGGTGGAAAACGAGCCAAGGGGGACAGGTTTGGTCCCGGGTTCTGTCAACGTTGAGTTCAGAGTCTCATATTTTCGAGAGTTGTTAACACTTGGTGTGCACGGGGAAGTGTGCGACAGCCAACTTTCCCAAACCACCCCTTGCTTTGGTGTGCTTTGCGACAAACTCTGCTGTTACCGGATTCCAACCGTTTAACACTTGGTTGGATGGCAGAAATATGAGACGCGAGCTTTAATGCAACGGTCATTTTTCTTGATCAGAACAGCCGGTGCTACCAACGCGGTTGTCGTGAAGCCGTTCTTTTGTATCATCCCAACCATCGATCGCCCTAAATGCCGAAGTCTCGCCGCAGGAAGCGGCGGTGCATACGGAGGATCGAAGGGAGCGAACGTTTGGCGGGCGGGGAAGCGAATCACAGCCGTCCGTAGCACCGTGAACAACGGCGTCGAATCACAGCCGTCCGTAGCACCGTGAACAACGGCGTCGAAAGCATCACATGCAGAAGCAGCAATGCAGAAAATTCCGAACCGCTGTCGCAGCTTCCCGATTGGTCGGGAATTACCTACACGCGGCTTCAGCTACGTCCAGAGCCACAATTACCGCCACGTGTCGAGCACCTATTGGTG
This sequence comes from Closterium sp. Naga37s-1, assembly GCA_947471745.1. Lineage (NCBI taxonomy): Eukaryota > Viridiplantae > Streptophyta > Zygnematophyceae > Desmidiales > Closteriaceae > Closterium > Closterium sp. Naga37s-1. Next base: position 5,255,330 of record CANJKZ010000069.1, read on the forward strand.
GAACGAGAAGGCAGGGTTGTGGATGTGGTGGCTGATTCAATCAACCTTCCGACAGAGTAAGTCGGCACGATGAGCATGAATCATGAAGCATGAAGCATCAAGCAGCAAAACTACGTTGAGCATAGCCGACATTTGAGCTGATCAGCATCAATTCGCTCTGTTTCTTTTGCCGATTTGACCCTATCTTCAACAATTTCCTATGCTGAATTCCATGTGCTTTGCCTCCCACCTAATCATTCAGATACGTCACAGATTTGATGCGATTCGGTGGGATCTACCACTCCCAGATACCACCTCCCCCACCTCCGAACCTCCCTCCAGAGGCCCTTCAAGCCTACCTTGATTTCATTGCCCAGCACCCCACTAGCCTCTCCTCCTCCCCCTCCTCCCCATCCTCCTCCCCCTCCTCCCCCTCCACCCCGTCCTCCTCCTCCCCGTCCTCCTCCTCCTCCCATCAACAAAAGGTCACACTGGCGGAATTGCAGAAAGTTAGAAGGGTGGAGGTGGGGGGAGTGCGGGGAAGAGGCGTTGGGCAGAAGGAGAAGAGGCAAAGGGAGAGGTCTCGAGACAAGGTGGGGAAGAAGGGCTCGGGGAGTGGGAGTGATTTGAGGGGCAAGAGGGACGGGAGGGATGGTAGAGGCGAGGAGAATTATCAGCAGCAGAGACAGAAGCAGAAGGAGGCAGAGGGGGAGGAGGAGGAGTTTGGAGTGAGAGTGAAGGCAGGCAGTTACCTCCGAGTTCATGTGCATCCTAAACGATTCCCCATGTGAGTGAAGCTTGCAGCGAGTAAATCATGTCATATGATTTTGACTTAACAGTTACATTCTTTCATAGTTTGTGAGTGTTTTTTTGTAAATTCTTAGGATGATTTTTGTGTTGATATGGCTATCTATCCCATCCATCTATAACGTTCATTGGATGCAGGTGTTACAGCTTTGACTGGCAAAGATCCGTGATTGTTAACGAGGATGACTATGTGGTGATCGATAAGCCGTACAACGTTCCTGTAAGCCGCTCTCTCACCCATGGCCCTGTCATTCCATCTGTTCGCCCATGCTGTTGTAGGCACTTCTTGAGAGTTTTAAGGTGTTTTTGAGAATTCTCAAAAACACCTTGCAGCATCGTTCGCCCATGCTGTTGTAGGCGCTTCTTGAGAGTTTTCAGAAAACGCCTATAGCATGATGGCACTGCTACTCCTCCTGTTCGCCCTCTATCATGTGCCGCACGATGCCCTGCCATGCTGTTTGCATGCTGTGCAGGTGGGCGGCACAGTGGACAACCTATTGGAGTGTTGCGCCTTCTTTGGACAGCAAGCCGCCGGGCTCAATCGCCCTCTGCAGCTCACCCACCAGCTCGACCTCTGCACGCAGGGCTGGTGGGTGGATGTGTGGGTGGATGGATGTATGGGTGGAGCGGAAGGGCGATGGGTGAGTGAGTGCACCCAGGGCTGGTGGGAGGAATGCACTGAGTGAATGTACCAAGCCGTGGGGCTCAATCGCCCTCTGCAGCTCACCCACCAGCTCCACCTCTGCACGCACGGCTGGTGTGTGGATGGGTGTTTGGGTGATGGTGGGTGGATGGGTGTTTGGGTGATGGTGGGTGGGTGCAGGGCTGGTGAGTGGATGGATGTTTGTTCTTGGGGTGTGATTCGCACATGCATTCCCGGGCCGTCAGGGCCTCTGATTGAGCGTTTAGGTGGTGTGGAATGTGCGAGGGCCTTTTGAGTCCACTAAAAAAACATGCATTCCTGGGGCGTGAGGGCCTCTGACTGGGTGTTTAGGGTGGACGTGGGAGCACCATATGGAATGTGTGAGAGCCCGTACTTTATAACACTCGTACAGCACCATCTTTCCATATTCTCGCTGCTCCCTGCAGCGTGGTCATGGCCAAGAATCGCCAGTTTGTCAGCCGGTTCAATCGCCTGTATGTGCCTTTAATTTAAATACTCCCACAGCACTATCTCTCCATATTCTTGGCACTCCGTGAAGCGTGGTCATGGCCAAGAATCGCCAGTTTGCCAGCCGGTTCAACCAGCTGCTTCAGGTGCCTACCTGATGGCCCTGTAGGTCCGTACCTGATGGCCCTGTAGGTCCGTACCTGATGGCCCTGTAGGTCCGTACCTGATGGCCCTGTAGGTCCGTACTTGCAGAACCAGCACCAGCTCCGCCACCACCACGGCCACCACCATGCTCTCTTCATTCCTATCCTGCAATTGCCTGTGTTCTTATCCTGTGCATTCCAACGTTCCATTATTTACGTTGTTGTTGCGTAGAACGCATGTCCTTCCCCGTAGACCCCCGGTAAGCCTTTCTCCTCCCTTCTTGCTTCTTCTCACCTCTTATTGCCTTTTCTCGCCTCTTCTCCCCGCTTCGTGCCTGTCTTGCCTCCCTCGGCTTGACCCCCCCCTTTTCCAGGATCGCAAGGTTGGCAAGCTGTACAGGGCCCTAGCCGCATCTGCTCCTGTTTTTGAGGCGCCTTAAAAACCCCCTCTGCACGACCCCCTCTGCACGACCCCCTCTGCACGACCCCCTCTGCACGACCCCCTCTGCACGACCCCCTCTGCACGACCCCCTCTGCACGACCCCCCCTTTCCAGGATCGCAAGGTTCGCAAGCTGTACAAGGCCCTAGCCGCCTCTGCTCCTGCTCCGGGCAGGCACATACATTTCATGCTGCCCGACCCGTACTCTCCGAAGATTTTGACACGAGAAGCCATGCCAGACTGGCAGCGCTGCGAGCTCGTGATTCGCCGAGTGGAGGTGGTGCCGTGGCCTGCTGATTCTGCGCTGGCTGCTGCTGACGTGGACTGCTCCTATTGGCCAGCTGCTGACGTGGCATACGAGTGCCTGGTGGAGCTGATTACAGGGAGAACACACCAGGTATGGCGCTCAGCCGATGTGGCATTGGGTGGCATGTGAGGGGTAATAGGGCTTGGCATGTGGGTGATGTGTCATGGTAAGAGAGTGGATGTGCTGATGTTGCAGCTTCAGCTCAAGTGTCTGACTGACAGTACCCCAACTTGTGCATCTTTCCCTTTTCCCCTGTTCCCTGTTCTCCCTATTTCCTTTACTCCCTTTCTGGCCATCCCAGCTGCGAGCGCAGTTTGCAGCGCTGGGCGTGCCTCTTATCGGTGACACCATGTACGGCCCGGCCCAAGCCTGCTTCAGTGCCTGACAATACCCCACCTTGTGTCACTTTCCCTTCCCCCTATTCCTTGTTCTCCCTTCCCAGCTTCGAGCGCAGTTTGCAGCCCTGGGCGTGCCTCTCATCGGTGACACCATGTACGGCCCCTCCCAAGCCCAGCAGGCCGTGCCTATGGTTCTAAAAGCAACCATACCCAGCAACCGAGGTTCAGTTGGTGTGAGGGGGAATGGAGTGGGGATTTCGGGCCAGGAGAGGAGAAAGGAATATGTGGGTGCGGAGGTGCTTTCCCAGGCCAAGCAAATGCTTGGAGCGGAAATTTCTGAGGCGACTAGAAAACAGATTTCGGTGCAGGAGAGGAGAAAGGAATATGTGGATGCGGAGGTGCTTTCCCAGGCGAAGCACCTGTTTGGGGCGGCGCCAGAAGCGGCTATTGGCTTGCAGGCGTTCTCTGTGAGATGGGAGGAGCAGGTGGAAGAAGGCAAGGGGCGAGTGAGAACTGTTTATAAGGAGTATGAGGCTGGTAAACCATGGTGGCGCGAGGGTTAAAGTTTCTGTGTGATCGCAGAAAGGAGATCAGATGAGTACCAGTGTAGCAGGGATCTGATATCACAGCAATCATCTTTCCTTGAGTCCTCACAGTTTTTTTTCTCTCAAGTGTTCGTTCCTCTCTTGTTTCAGAGCTGGGGCCATCCTTTGTCATCCGGGCAATGCCGCGCGCTCGTTCGTAATGTCAACCACCTGGCAAGATGCCAAGAAAGACGTTGGAGAGGAAAGCTGGGGTCCACTAGAAGCAACTATGTACAAAGAATGGACAAGAAGGCAGCAGGTGGATGTGCAAGGGACAGCCATGCCACAGCCCATGACACAACCAGTGCATGCAGAAACCACCCCATACTGCATTACTTTCCCACTTCCTCTAGCCTTCCCACCCAACCGCTTTTCTACTCCTTCCTGACCATGACAGTGTCCTGTACCCCAGCTCCCCCCTCTTCTCTATGCTCCACCTACCCTCACACTCCGAGCACTCCCTCCCTCACCTTCTCTACTCCATGCTCCACCTCCCCGTGTTCCACCTCTCCCATGTTCCACACACCCCTCACCCCCGTAACCCTCCTCCATCAATTCCGCTACTCCATCCTGGCTACAAGGCTGCCCTGCGCTCCCACCTGCATGGTGAGGAAGAGGGGCAGGTTGGTAGACATGCGGGTGACGAGGGCCGATGCCAGCGCTGCCGACACTCGGGTCTGCCCGACCATGGCGTAGGCGCCACCACTGGTAGCCACCCACCCACCGTTCAGCACCGCAATCGGGGAGAGAGAAACCCCAACCGAGGCTCCCATGTTGCCCATCGAGCCTACCACCGAGCCTGCCATGCTCCCCACCGAGCCTACAAGATTCCCCACAGCCCCGCCCACGCCGGAGATGAGGCCAGAGACCGAGCCGCCGAGGTTTGCCGAGGCTCCGAGGTTGGCGTTGACGCCGCCCGAGCCTGCGTTGACAGCAGCCCCGGCGCCGGCTGAAGTGTTGAGGAGAGGGGAGGAGGCACCAAGGGAGGCAGAGCCCGAGAGGGAGCCATTGGGGAGAGACACGCCTACTCCTACTCCCACTCCGGCTGACGTGTTGAGCAGACCGGACGAGGCAGAGAGGCCTCCTGCTGCTGATGCAGTGCCAGTGGGAAGGGAAGCGCCAATGCTGGCGCCAACACCAGCAGACGTGTTGAGCAGCCCCGTGGACGCAGCAACGCCGCCCGTTGCACCGACAGTGCCGTTGGGAAGGGATACCCCGGCCGTGGCTCCTACCCCGGCTGATGTGTTGAGGAGTCCAGTGGAAGCAGCCAGAGAACCGGATCCAGAGACAGAGCCGTTGGGAAGGGAGACGCCAACGGTGGTTCCAACACCAGCGGATGTGTTGAGGAGGGCGGTGGAAGCAGAGAGATCACCCGCTGCAGCGACAGAGCCGTTGGGGAGAGAGACTGCAGCACCAGCGCCCACTCCTGCTGATGTGTTGAGCAGACCTGTGGAGGCAGAGACACCTCCTGCTGTGTTCACCGTTCCGTTGGGAAGAGACGCTCCAAGAGTAGCGCCAACACCCACGGATGTGCCCATGAGTCCAGCAGACGCCAAGACACCTCCTGTTGCATCCACCGTTCCATTGGGAAGAGATGCCCCAACGGTAGCACCAACACCCGCAGAGGTGTTGAGAAGACTGGCTGAGGCTCCAGCAGCAGCGCCCGCGGTGGCGTTGAGGGGATTGGCAGTGAGAGAGCTGCCAAGATGAGCCGAGAGAGCTGGGTTGAGGGAGAGAGAAGCGGTGGTCGCAGTGGTGGTGGAGGAGGAGGAGGGGCAGGGGTTGGTGGTGAGGAGGTGGGGTTTGGAGGAGGGGCGAGTGCCGGCCTGGGTGGTGAGCTTGTATGTAAGGAAGAGAGCCACGCCCCTGGGGTGTGGCAGAGGGAAAGCGCGAGGGAGAGTGGGGGATAAGCGGGAAATGAGTGAGGGGTGATGAATCGAGTTGAGTAAAAGGATTGGCCCCATCATGTCTTTAGCTACGAAGCTGTGTGGTCTTGCGAGTTCCCAGGAGTGCTCGTAAGTTCTCAGGAGTGCTGGAGAGTGCTGAGGGTTGCTCAGGGGTTCTCAGGGGTGTCCAGGGGTGCTTAGCTTATCATGAGTGCCTGTGCGGCTCACCTTCTCACGAGCTCCAGCTGGGCTGACCCCTCCGTCTCGCCAGAGCCACACATCACCAGAGGGCCACTCACTGATGCTGCACGCAGAAGATATGTAAAATCAGGGAAGTGGGAAGTGAGGGCGTTATTGGCGGTGCGGAGGTATGGGAGAATTGGATACCACTCTAAATAATATGAAAACGCCAAATTTATGGAAAAGAGAGAGCGAAGTAGCATAACCCAGATAATGCAGTTGCCATCCACAGTTATACCAATCGGTTCCGAGAAGTTTACTCACCCAAAACTTGCGCTCGCATCCCCAGTCTTATGGCAGATGCGGGGGGAATAATCAGAGCTGTATAGAGGTGAAGCGCAGAAGAAAATCAGCAGAGCATGAGCACAGGTCAGTTCCGTAAAATCTTAGGGACCATATTTGTTGAGTATGCAGCGATTCAAGCAGTGGGCGCATGCGTGCCAGGCAAGACCGAGAATACGCCTCTTACATGAGAGGAGGAGAGCCAGAACTACGGCAGCCTGGATGCGAATGGTTGGCGCAGCCATAGTTGAGCGTGTCTTCACAGGATGAGTAGTAACGAAGTTGCTTTCGGTGTGTTTCAGACAGTAGTTGTGGTAGTAGTTCTTTTAGATTGATCTGCACGGAGCGTGAGAGGAATTGGCGATGTCTCTCTGAGGTGCATTGTTGAAATTTATGTTGTTTGGTTCTAGAAATCCAGCATCGAGCCGCGACATTGGGTGGCGGTGCGGTCGGCTTGGGCTGGCGGAAGGACGGACACGTGTCGATGAAATGACACATCGTAGGGGCAGGTGCTCCCGTGCTCGCGAGAGTTCGCTAGTGTAAATGCGAATTCACGACACTGCTTTTGCTGTTTCGTCAATTCGTTCGTTGGAAGATTTCATGCGAAGGATTTTGTCGGAGGGGTGGCTGAAGTGACGGAATGGGGGGTAGGTGCCTGTCGGTTCGTCGGGATTCGCTTGTAACAACCTGGTCCCGCGAAGACCTAGGGGAATATTCACTAGGAACCACACCGCATTATGGCATTAGAGGAACAGAAAAACCCGATTTGAACTCAAAACCAAAATTGCCATATTCCGCTCAAATTGGAACTGGCGTGTAACTTTGATTGTTTGATATTCGCATTGGCAGCTTTCGCCAGTGTCCCTATTTCATAAATTCAGTTTATTTTTGTCAATTCCAGGAGAAATTAATAGGTACTGGGAAAATGAGAAACATAAATAATTGTATGGGTTGGTTGTAAGTGTTGGAGATAGGATAATGCTAGTATAGTGTGTCATATTGTTAGGTTATAGTACACAATTGCATCTTCTGACACGTCACCTTTCCCCATATCGATCAGCCAATCCGCGGCTCCCGTGCTTGGGTATGACAGAGATCTGCCCGTGTTCATTGAGGAAGCGCGTGCCTGGCGGAACATTCTGTAGGGAATTGCACGCCACGGGAGGAGGCCGTTGTGGAGAGAGCGGAGATCCTTCAGGAAGCTCTTATCGTGTGCGGGAACAAGTTCACACCCGCTCCATTGCGCCTTCCGCTTGCGCGAGCGACTCAACTCCTGCGCCTGTGTACAGAGCAGATTCAGCAAAGATATCATGAACTCAAGGTCTTGGGTTTGTCGTCACCAGGAATGTCGCTGGACTAGTTTTAGGAACCCCCGGAATTTCCTAACCTGTCATCGTTGAGATATTTCAATAGAACCTTACCAGCAGAAGTAAGGATCAAACTGCTGGTGCGTAGCGGAGACTTATCAGACCAGCGCACAGCTCCGCAAGCTGCCATTTCGCGTGATCCAGCTTTTATTAATCCACGTTCCTAGCCTTTGTAAGCGATCCTGCAATGCCGTACGTACCACCTCATTTACGCAACTCGGCGGGTGGATCGGCTGGAGGTTCCGCTCCCCCGTCATCCTCCCAAGGAGGCCGATCCGATCCTCCAGGCCGCTACGGCGATCGGAACGACTATGGCAGCTTCGGTTCTAGAAGCTACGGCTCTCGAGATAGAGACGATCGGAGGGATAGAGATGACAGAGGCAGCAGGGACGGTGGCAACAGGGACGGTGGCAGCAGCAGCTTCGGCAGCAGCCGTCGGCCTGTAGAGAGCCGGGGAAGCGGCCCTTCAGAGCCGGTCTGCCCGGCATGGAAGCCGTCGGACCGCGTGATCCGCTTGCAAGAAGATCAGGTTAGCTTCCGATCCGTTAAGATATGTCTAATCCGGCATAAAGAGATGTCAGTTCTGGCGTTAAGAAAGGTCAGTCCCGGATAAATACTGTCTGACGTTGTCGTCCGGATGCAAGAATCCCGTATCTCCTAACGTCTACGTAAATGACGGTCTTTGATAGAATCGTCTGACTGTGAACCGTTTGCGACTGGATCAGGGTATCTTCTGATTTCTTCAAATATGAGAGTCCTGGATATATGGCGTCTGACCGTGCAGTATGTCATCCGCATGCAAGGAGATCAGGTCTGCTACTCGATTCCTTCAGATCGGTAGTCCGGGAGATTAGCCATGTAACCGCTTGCTATGTCCTCGTGATATGTCGTCCGCTTGCGTCTGTTCAACGCGAAACACGTGAGACTTTTCTGGTTACATCAATACCATCATGTTACGGGCATAGTTCTTATGCTACGTCACTCGTGTTGCTTAATCAGGCTCGTGATGCCAAGTTGGAAGGTTGTGTCAATGGTTCATGATATGCGTCGTAGTAGCGCCATTCTTCAGCCTTGACAGAAGCGACAGTATATCTTGGAATTCTTAAGTTTGGGGTTATGCGGTCTCGGAATTTGTAGGTTCACGGTTTCCGTCTTCTGGTCCGTCTACGTCGACGTTTGAGTAGATTGGAAAGCCATACCAATACATCCTTGTTGGTCACGTCAGTAGTAAGCTTCTAGTGCTGTTGTTTTGTGATTGATCTGGCATTATCCCGACACTGAATGAATGCCATCGTTCTAACGCTGAACGACAGTGAATGACGCTGGATGGCTTTCATTGACATTGAATGGCATTGACTGACACTGAATGACATTGCATGGGTACCGTCTTGTTCTGAATGTCACCGAATTGCACCAACTGACACTCGATGGCATTGACTGACACTGAATGACACCGTATGGTTCCGAGTGACTCTGAATGTCACCGAAAAAATCAGTTTGACACTGAATGCTATTGCTCAACACTTCTCACTCTGCATGGTACTGACTGTCTCTGAATGTTTTTGAATTGTTCATTAAAATGACACTGAATGACATTCCCCTGCTGCAGATCGCTGAGGTCCGCGCGCGACTGAACGTGACAGTGGAAGTGACGCCTGGCACGGGCGTTGCACCAGCCCCGGTGGAGTCGTTTGACGACATGGTGAGCTCTTTTACGTTCAATTAGTACTTGTATGCATTCCCCTGCGTTCAAAAAGTGTTGTAGTTCCAAGTGTTCGATTTGACGGCTTGTGGTACATCAGGTGCATCGGTGGTGCGTCTGTGGTGCATCTGCAGTGCATCGGTGGTGCATCTGTGGTGCATCTGCAGTGCATCGGTGGTGCATCTGCAGTGCATCTGCAGTGCATCTGCTGCTTGTGAAGCTTGTGCTGTTGTATGGCAACCGATGTTGACCAATGTGCTTCCTTATTATTAGATTAGGTGGAATCACACCCATACACATCCACATTCGTGAAACCTCATTCTTTTCCTCCTCCCTCGTTCTGCCCTTCTCCCCCTCTCTTCCTCTCCCTCACTTACTTACAGGACCTGCACCCGAACATCTCAAAGGACATTGTCTACCACAGCTACACCAGCCCCACGCCCATTATTAACATCCCGCCTCCCTTGTCTTCCTCCCTCTCTCCCCGCCCCCCGTTTCCACCCCTTCAGGGCCTGCACCCGAACATATCAAAGGACATCGTGTACCACAGCTACACCAACCCCACGCCCATTCAGGCGCAGGCCATGCCCATTGCGCTCTCCAACCGCGACCTCCTCGGCTGTGCTGAAACCGGCAGTGGCAAGACCGCCGCCTTCGCCATCCCCATGATCCAAGTACGATCCATTTAGAGGTGTTTTCAAAACCATTCAAGCACTCAAGGGCCATTGTCTCCTCGCTCCTTCTCTCCTTCCCCTGTTCTCTCCATCCCCATAGTTCAGAAAAGCTCTCTGGCCCTGAATCCCCCCTCATCCCTGTCACCGCATCCACCATCCAACATGCTGTCTTGCTCGTAGGAGAATCATAACAGAAGAATCCAATTCGAGATGCCTTACACAGGCGCTTTCACCCTTTCTCGCCGGCTCCTGCATGTCTTCCATCCAACTTCCCTTCCCATCTGCCTCAAGACACCTATTCTTGTTCCTCCTATTTTCCCCTCCAACCACCCCTCACGCCTGGCCGCAGCACTGCCTGCATCAAGCCCCGCTGCGGCCGGGCGATGGGCCTCTGGCGCTCGTGCTGGCGCCCACCCGCGAGCCGCCCACCCGCAAGCTGACCACTCGAAATTCACCTCCTTCCTCTCTACCCCGCCTCAACCCCTCCCTCCGCCCCTCGCGCCCTCCCACAGCACTGCCTGCATCAAGCCCCTCTGCGGCCGGGCGATGGGCCTCTGGCGCTCGTGCTGGCGCCCACCCGCGAGCTGGCGCAGCAGATTGAGAAGGAGGTGAGGCATGTCCTGAGTCGAGAGGCATGAAATTCTGAATGATTGTCTGAATTATGTTCTCACATAATTTCTTGTGTGAATTGTGATTGTCTGTTCATGGTGTAGCGTGCAGTTGGCGGTTGTCTCTTCTGCCACCCACTTACTCACACGGTCCACCACTTCTAGGTCCCTAGGGTGGAAGCCCTTGTATATTTCTTGCTGCTCTCTATTTCTCAAACCCCAAACCCCTTTAAACCCCAAACCCCTTCAAACCGAAAATTGCAGGTGAAAGCGTTCAGCCTGTCATCGGATGGGTTCAAGACGGCCATCATAGTGGGCGGCACGCACATGAGCGAGTTGCTGCGAGGGGAAGTGCAGGTGGTGGTGGCTACAACCACCATCCCCATACCCACGCCCTATCGCTCTTGCGGCTCTTTCCCCAACCCCTCCTATATCCTCACCGCAGGTGAAAGCGTTCAGCCTGTCATCGGATGGGTTCAAGACAGCGATCATAGTGGGCGGCACGCACATGAGTGAGCAGCGGTCGGTGCTGCGAGGGGGCGTGCAGGTGGTGGTGGCGACGCCAGGGCGATTCATAGACCATCTGCAGCAGGGCAACACGTCGCTCGCACGTGTGTCCTTTGTCGTGCTGGACGAGGCCGACAGGATGCTTGACATGGGATTCGAGCCACAGATGAAGGAGGTGAGAGATACATGAATGAAGTTGGGTTGTTGAGAGAGGACAGTGGTGAAAGGGCGTGCAGGTGGTGGTGGCGACGCCGGGGCGATTCATCGACCATCTGCAGCAGGGCAACCCGTCATTCGCACGTGTGTCATTTGTCGTGCTGGACGAGGCTGACAGGATGCTTGACATGGGGTTCGAACCACAGATGAAGGAGGTGAGGGCTGATGAAGGAGGTGAGGGCTGATGAAGGAGGTGAGGGCTGATGAAGGAGGTGAGGGCTGATGAAGGAGGTGAGGGCTGATGAAGGAGGTGAGGGCTGATGAAGGAGGTGAGGGCTGATGAAGGAGGTGAGGGCTGATGAAGGAGGTGAGGGCTGATGAAGGAGGTGAGGGCTGATGAAGGAGGTGAGGGCTGATGAAGGAGGTGAGGGCTGATGAAGGAGGTGAGGGCTGATGAAGGAGGTGAGGGCTGATGAAGGAGGTGAGGGCTGATGAAGGAGGTGAGGGCTGATGAAGGAGGTGAGGGCTGATGAAGGAGGTGAGGGCTGATGAAGGAGGTGAGGGCTGATGAAGGAGGTGAGGGCTGATGAAGGAGGTGAGGGCTGATGAAGGAGGTGAGGGCTGATGAAGGAGGTGAGGGCTGATGAAGGAGGTGAGGGCTGATGAAGGAGGTGAGGGCTGATGAAGGAGGTGAGGGCTGATGAAGGAGGTGAGGGCTGATGAAGGAGGTGAGGGCTGATGAAGGAGGTGAGGGCTGATGAAGGAGGTGAGGGCTGATGAAGGAGGTGAGGGCTGATGAAGGAGGTGAGGGCTGATGAAGGAGGTGAGGGCTGATGAAGGAGGTGAGGGCTGATGAAGGAGGTGAGGGCTGATGAAGGAGGTGAGGGCTGATGAAGGAGGTGAGGGCTGATGAAGGAGGTGAGGGCTGATGAAGGAGGTGAGGGCTGATGAAGGAGGTGAGGGCTGATGAAGGAGGTGAGGGCTGATGAAGGAGGTGAGGGCTGATGAAGGAGGTGAGGGCTGATGAAGGAGGTGAGGGCTGATGAAGGAGGTGAGGGCTGATGAAGGAGGTGAGGGCTGATGAAGGAGGTGAGGGCTGATGAAGGAGGTGAGGGCTGATGAAGGAGGTGAGGGCTGATGAAGGAGGTGAGGGCTGATGAAGGAGGTGAGGGCTGATGAAGGAGGTGAGGGCTGATGAAGGAGGTGAGGGCTGATGAAGGAGGTGAGGGCTGATGAAGGAGGTGAGGGCTGATGAAGGAGGTGAGGGCTGATGAAGGAGGTGAGGGCTGATGAAGGAGGTGAGGGCTGATGAAGGAGGTGAGGGCTGATGAAGGAGGTGAGGGCTGATGAAGGAGGTGAGGGCTGATGAAGGAGGTGAGGGCTGATGAAGGAGGTGAGGGCTGATGAAGGAGGTGAGGGCTGATGAAGGAGGTGAGGGCTGATGAAGGAGGTGAGGGCTGATGAAGGAGGTGAGGGCTGATGAAGGAGGTGAGGGCTGATGAAGGAGGTGAGGGCTGATGAAGGAGGTGAGGGCTGATGAAGGAGGTGAGGGCTGATGAAGGAGGTGAGGGCTGATGAAGGAGGTGAGGGCTGATGAAGGAGGTGAGGGCTGATGAAGGAGGTGAGGGCTGATGAAGGAGGTGAGGGCTGATGAAGGAGGTGAGGGCTGATGAAGGAGGTGAGGGCTGATGAAGGAGGTGAGGGCTGATGAAGGAGGTGAGGGCTGATGAAGGAGGTGAGGGCTGATGAAGGAGGTGAGGGCTGATGAAGGAGGTGAGGGCTGATGAAGGAGGTGAGGGCTGATGAAGGAGGTGAGGGCTGATGAAGGAGGTGAGGGCTGATGAAGGAGGTGAGGGCTGATGAAGGAGGTGAGGGCTGATGAAGGAGGTGAGGGCTGATGAAGGAGGTGAGGGCTGATGAAGGAGGTGAGGGCTGATGAAGGAGGTGAGGGCTGATGAAGGAGGTGAGGGCTGATGAAGGAGGTGAGGGCTGATGAAGGAGGTGAGGGCTGATGAAGGAGGTGAGGGCTGATGAAGGAGGTGAGGGCTGATGAAGGAGGTGAGGGCTGATGAAGGAGGTGAGGCTGATGAAGGAGGTGAGGGCTGATGAAGGAGGTGAGGGCTGATGAAGGAGGTGAGGGCTGATGAAGGAGGTGAGGGCTGATGAAGGAGGTGAGGGCTGATGAAGGAGGTGAGGGCTGATGAAGGAGGTGAGGGCTGATGAAGGAGGTGAGGGCTGATGAAGGAGGTGAGGGCTGATGAAGGAGGTGAGGGCTGATGAAGGAGGTGAGGGCTGATGAAGGAGGTGAGGGCTGATGAAGGAGGTGAGGGCTGATGAAGGAGGTGAGGGCTGATGAAGGAGGTGAGGGCTGATGAAGGAGGTGAGGGCTGATGAAGGAGGTGAGGGCTGATGAAGGAGGTGAGGGCTGATGAAGGAGGTGAGGGCTGATGAAGGAGGTGAGGGCTGATGAAGGAGGTGAGGGCTGATGAAGGAGGTGAGGGCTGATGAAGGAGGTGAGGGCTGATGAAGGAGGTGAGGGCTGATGAAGGAGGTGAGGGCTGATGAAGGAGGTGAGGGCTGATGAAGGAGGTGAGGGCTGATGAAGGAGGTGAGGGCTGATGAAGGAGGTGAGGGCTGATGAAGGAGGTGAGGGCTGATGAAGGAGGTGAGGGCTGATGAAGGAGGTGAGGGCTGATGAAGGAGGTGAGGGCTGATGAAGGAGGTGAGGGCTGATGAAGGAGGTGAGGGCTGATGAAGGAGGTGAGGGCTGATGAAGGAGGTGAGGGCTGATGAAGGAGGTGAGGGCTGATGAAGGAGGTGAGGGCTGATGAAGGAGGTGAGGGCTGATGAAGGAGGTGAGGGCTGATGAAGGAGGTGAGGGCTGATGAAGGAGGTGAGGGCTGATGAAGGAGGTGAGGGCTGATGAAGGAGGTGAGGGCTGATGAAGGAGGTGAGGGCTGATGAAGGAGGTGAGGGCTGATGAAGGAGGTGAGGGCTGATGAAGGAGGTGAGGGCTGATGAAGGAGGTGAGGGCTGATGAAGGAGGTGAGGGCTGATGAAGGAGGTGAGGGCTGATGAAGGAGGTGAGGGCTGATGAAGGAGGTGAGGGCTGATGAAGGAGGTGAGGGCTGATGAAGGAGGTGAGGGCTGATGAAGGAGGTGAGGGCTGATGAAGGAGGTGAGGGCTGATGAAGGAGGTGAGGGCTGATGAAGGAGGTGAGGGCTGATGAAGGAGGTGAGGGCTGATGGAGGAGGTGAGGGCTGATGAAGGAGGTGAGGGCTGATGAAGGAGGTGAGGGCTGATGAAGGAGGTGAGGGCTGATGAAGGAGGTGAGGGCTGATGAAGGAGGTGAGGGCTGATGAAGGAGGTGAGGGCTGATGAAGGAGGTGAGGGCTGATGAAGGAGGTGAGGGCTGATGAAGGAGGTGAGGGCTGATGAAGGAGGTGAGGGCTGATGAAGGAGGTGAGGGCTGATGAAGGAGGTGAGGGCTGATGAAGGAGGTGAGGGCTGATGAAGGAGGTGAGGGCTGATGAAGGAGGTGAGGGCTGATGAAGGAGGTGAGGGCTGATGAAGGAGGTGAGGGCTGATGAAGGAGGTGAGGGCTGATGAAGGAGGTGAGGGCTGATGAAGGAGGTGAGGGCTGATGAAGGAGGTGAGGGCTGATGAAGGAGGTGAGGGCTGATGAAGGAGGTGAGGGCTGATGAAGGAGGTGAGGGCTGATGAAGGAGGTGAGGGCTGATGAAGGAGGTGAGGGCTGATGAAGGAGGTGAGGGCTGATGAAGGAGGTGAGGGCTGATGAAGGAGGTGAGGGCTGATGAAGGAGGTGAGGGCTGATGAAGGAGGTGAGGGCTGATGAAGGAGGTGAGGGCTGATGAAGGAGGTGAGGGCTGATGAAGGAGGTGAGGGCTGATGAAGGAGGTGAGGGCTGATGAAGGAGGTGAGGGCTGATGAAGGAGGTGAGGGCTGATGAAGGAGGTGAGGGCTGA
The DNA here is from genome assembly GCA_947471745.1 of Closterium sp. Naga37s-1. Classification (NCBI taxonomy): domain Eukaryota; kingdom Viridiplantae; phylum Streptophyta; class Zygnematophyceae; order Desmidiales; family Closteriaceae; genus Closterium; species Closterium sp. Naga37s-1. Next base: position 5,270,448 of record CANJKZ010000069.1, read on the forward strand.
TGAAGGAGGTGAGGGCTGATGAAGGAGGTGAGGGCTGATGAAGGAGGTGAGGGCTGATGAAGGAGGTGAGGGCTGATGAAGGAGGTGAGGGCTGATGAAGGAGGTGAGGGCTGATGAAGGAGGTGAGGGCTGATGAAGGAGGTGAGGGCTGATGAAGGAGGTGAGGGCTGATGAAGGAGGTGAGGGCTGATGAAGGAGGTGAGGGCTGATGAAGGAGGTGAGGGCTGATGAAGGAGGTGAGGGCTGATGAAGGAGGTGAGGGCTGATGAAGGAGGTGAGGGCTGATGAAGGAGGTGAGGCTGATGAAGGAGGTGAGGGCTGATGAAGGAGGTGAGGGCTGATGAAGGAGGTGAGGGCTGATGAAGGAGGTGAGGGCTGATGAAGGAGGTGAGGGCTGATGAAGGAGGTGAGGGCTGATGAAGGAGGTGAGGGCTGATGAAGGAGGTGAGGGCTGATGAAGGAGGTGAGGGCTGATGAAGGAGGTGAGGGCTGATGAAGGAGGTGAGGGCTGATGAAGGAGGTGAGGGCTGATGAAGGAGGTGAGGGCTGATGAAGGAGGTGAGGGCTGATGAAGGAGGTGAGGGCTGATGAAGGAGGTGAGGGCTGATGAAGGAGGTGAGGGCTGATGAAGGAGGTGAGGGCTGATGAAGGAGGTGAGGGCTGATGAAGGAGGTGAGGGCTGATGAAGGAGGTGAGGGCTGATGAAGGAGGTGAGGGCTGATGAAGGAGGTGAGGGCTGATGAAGGAGGTGAGGGCTGATGAAGGAGGTGAGGGCTGATGAAGGAGGTGAGGGCTGATGAAGGAGGTGAGGGCTGATGAAGGAGGTGAGGGCTGATGAAGGAGGTGAGGGCTGATGAAGGAGGTGAGGGCTGATGAAGGAGGTGAGGGCTGATGAAGGAGGTGAGGGCTGATGAAGGAGGTGAGGGCTGATGAAGGAGGTGAGGGCTGATGAAGGAGGTGAGGGCTGATGAAGGAGGTGAGGGCTGATGAAGGAGGTGAGGGCTGATGAAGGAGGTGAGAGACGCAGGGGTGAAGGGTGAGTTCTAGAGGGCCAAAAGGGAAGAGTTGAAACGGGGGTACATGTGGTGTGGTGTTGTGAAACGAGGCTGACCACATGCGTGACATGGGGTTTAAGAAACGGATGAAGAAGGTGGTAGTGATTCCATTCCTCTACCCCACATTCCCCAAGCCCTCCTCCCCTCCCCAGATCATGGCGAACCTACCGAAGCAGCACCAGACGCTGCTGTTCTCGGCCACGATGCCGGAGGAGATAGAGGCGCTGGCGCAGGAGTACCTCAAAACGCCCGTGCGCGTCAAGGTGGGGCGCTACACTGCGCCCCTCCTCTCTCCACCACTCTCTCTCACAACCCCGCCTTTCCGCCCTCCCCCTCCCCGCCTCCCCCTTACCCCGCTCTCCCCAGATCATGGCGAACCTACCGAAGCAGCACCAGACGCTGCTGTTCTCAGCGACGATGCCGGAGGAGATAGAGGCGCTGGCGCAGGAGTACCTCCGGACGCCCGTGCGCGTCAAGGTGGGGCGCGTGAGCAGCCCCACTCAGAACGTGACCCAGTCCCTGGAGAAGGTGGCTGAGAAGGACAAGGTGGATCGGCTGCTACAGCTGCTGGTGGAGGAGATGGCTGCTGCAGAGAGCGGGCAGCAGCCGCTGCCACTCACCATCGTGTTCGTGGAGCGCAAGGTGAGCTGCAAAGTCTCGTGGTTAGGCCCCACTCAGAACGTGACCCAGTCGCTGGAGAAGGTGGCCGAGAAGGACAAGGTGCTGCAGCTGCTACAGCTGCTGGTGGAGGAGATGGCTGCTGCAGAGAGCGGGCAGCAGCCGCTGCCCCTCGCCATTGTGTTTGTGAAGCACAAGGTGAGATGCAGGAGCAGCAGCAGCAGCCTAGGAGCAGCCGCTGCCACTCACCATTGTGTTTGTGGAGCGCAAGGTGAGCAGCAGGGGAAGTCATTTTTCGTTCAGTCGTTGAGCTTGCTCTTGTGATGGAGCCCCTCACGGTTAGGGCAGCACGCTGAGAGATAAGGCTGGTGTTGAGTTGAGCCAGGTGCTATGGATCTAGCCTTGGGACGACTCAAAGCCTAGCAGCAGGCGCTGCCACTCGCCATTGTGTTTGTGGAGCGCAAGGTGGGATGCAGGGTCACGTGGTTACACTGAGCACATTGCCTGCTTGCATTGTGTCCCTAGGCTCATTCATCACCCGTCTGTCGATTACCCGCCAAAACAACCTTTCCTGGTGTGCCTCTCCCGTGTTCTCACCCCTTCGCAACCTATCTCACTGTCACCTCATCACAACAACAGGTGAAGTGTGACGAGGTGTGCGAGGCGCTGACAGCACAGGGCCTCAAGACAGCAGCGACTCCTGTTCCTCTGTCACCCTCTCACTCCTTTCCCGCTGTCACCCTTTTACCCGCTGTCACCCTCTCACCCCTTTCCCGGCTGTCACCCTCTCTCCACCTTTCAACAACAGGTGAAGTGTGACGAGGTATGCGAGGCGCTGACAGCGCAGGGCCTCAAGGCAGCAGCAACTGCTGATCCGCTGTCCCCCCTCACCATCTGTCCTGCTGTCTCTCTCTCACCCCTTCCTACTGTCACCTCACAACAACAACAGGTGAAGTGTGACGAGGTGTGTGAGGCACTGACAGCGCAGGGCCTCAAGGCAGCAGCGCTGCATGGGGGGCGCAGCCAGGGGGAGAGAGAGGCCGCGCTGCTGGACTTCCGCAAGAACACCATCAACATCCTCGTGAGTGCCAGGGGGCTGGGTGCTCAAGGCTGGATGGTGGGGGCTGGGCGCTCAGGGCTTTGAGGTTGATCGTGTCACCCTGAGCTGAGCCTTGCTGGACTTTCGGAACAAACGCCAATAGGATGCATGCGGGTGCTGAGCGTTTGAGTGCTTATGCCAACCACGTGTTCATCCATGCAGGTGGCAACGGACGTGGCATCGAGAGGGCTGGACGTGTCGGGAGTGGCTCTGGTCGTCAACATGGACCTCCCCAAGGTGACCCTTGCATCCCCTCCCCACTGCTGCATGCATCATGTTCCATGTTCCATGCCCCATGCCCATTGCCTCATGCCTCATGGCCCATGCCCCTTGCGCCATGCCCATTGCGTTATGCCCATTGCCCCATGCCCATTGCCCCATGCCCATTGCCCCATGCCCATTGCCCCATGCCCATTGCCCCATGCCCATTGCCCCATGCCCATTGCCCCATGCCCATTGCGCCATGCCCATTGCCCCATGCCCATTGCCCCATGCCCATTGCGCCATGCCCATTGCGTTATGCCCATTGCCCCATGCCCATTGCCCCATGCCCATTGCGCCATGCCCATTGCCCCATGCCCATTGCCCCATGCCCCTTGCGCCATGCCCCTTGCGCCATGCCCCTTGCGCCATGCCCCATGCACCATGCATCATGTGTCAAGATAGCCTAATAGGCTTAGAACTTAGGAGATAAGAGATGACATGAGTAGTGAGAGGTTTGGCCAAAGAAGAGGGCTTCAATATGGAGAGAGATACAAGATATAGGAAAGGTGGCAAAGGGGGGGTATACCACCAAGGGACTACACTACTAACTATACATGCAATTATATAAGAATACTATATTCTAACATCCCCCCTTCATTGCATGAAGTCTAGTTGGTGTAGGGGCGCTCAACCCTAAGCGCATCAATCACCGTGCCGCAGCTGGGCCCTTCGGTAGGATACCCGCCTGCGGTCTAACCCCCAGAGTGGATGCCCGGTGAGCGCGACGAGGGGCGACCACGTCCAGATACGACGAATAGAAAACAGCACGACACGCCCAGATCTCTCTCTCTCTCTCGAACGGTCCATTGTATTAGTATCACCAGGGTACACACAAGGTAGGGCCACATCTACACATAGCCAAGCTAGCAGCAGATCTCCACAATCTAGCACCGCTAGGAACCGTTTCCCCTTCCGGCTCTAGTAGCCGGAGGGGTCTTCAATTAGTTGGTACAGTTGGCCCTCGCTCAGTGGGGTAAGAGGGCCCTGCAAGCCGAGCACATCCGCCGTAAGGGCCTCATGGGTCTTAACCCTGAGGGCATTGGCCTGGGCTCTCTGCAGAGTCACGCTCCATCGCTGCCGGTATTCGGTAAGGAGCTTGGCAACCTCCCTCGACTTCGGAGCGGCGTTGAACCGCCGCTTGCCCGCTAGCTCTGCGCAGCTGCGGATGAAGTCGAGGACTCCCGGTGAGGGGTAGCCGTATGTCTCAACTGCCACGGCGTAAAAGCCAACCCAAGCGCTCCGCCCGGTGTATTTGCTCTCCTTTTTGTCCGCCTGCATCCTTGCTGCCCATCCGGGCGCCTTACGGGCCTGCTCGTCTTGGTGGGAGACGGGGTCAGTGACTGTGATGTCACAAATCCAGACCTCACCAGTGTCGGGATGGCGGATAGAGATATCCGCTTTGAGGTTGTCGACTGGTGAGTATGCCGTCGTTTCCTTGTGCACTGTGAAGCCCGCTTCAGCTGCTATCTTTGCGCACTCGTCCCGCAGAGCATGGTGAGTGGCTATTCGCCCCCCCCCTTTCTCACACCGCATCAGGTGGTTAGGCAAGCGGTCGTCAGGGAAGGTGGTTCGGTATCTGCAGTTGCAGCGTCTTGGCACAGGTAAGGGCAGGCCCAAGCGGAAGGAGGCTGCCGAGGAGAACTGGGAGGGCCCGAGGCGTAGGGAAGGGATTAGAGGGACAGCGTGTAACCAGTCCCCTGCCCCCGGGCCTAGGAGGGACTGAAGCCTCTGCGTATGGCCCGACAGCGGGTTCGGCTCCATGGCCCGCGAGCTATCCAGTAGCCCAATGTAGAGGGCAGTGTGTACCGCGAGGGAGAGTGCCTGTTGGAGCTTGGGCCCGTTCGGCTTTTGCCTCCCCGCTTGGAGAGCCTCGGTCCCATCAGGCGGCAGCTCGGCTTCCAAAGCTGCGAGGCGTCTCGGGAGGAGGGAGGTGGACTCCTCGTCGGCATCCATCAGCGGCAGGAGTCCTGTGAGGGCCGGGTTTGCTGAATCGCCGAAGGAGCGCAGCAGGTGGGCGGCGGAGACAACTGAGGCCAGGTAGGCAAATCCCCCCTCTACTGCAGGGTTTGTGATGCCGAGGCCTCCAAGGGACGCGGGCAGGGCGGCCTGCTGCCAGATTCTGTCCCTCTCTGCTCGATCTCTGGGGATCTTTGTGTGTGCGGCAGCCAGGTAGGTGTGGAGCAGCCCTTCCCCCCAGGCGGACCACTCCCCAAGGGGAAGGGCCTCGGTTGGTGTGGTTCTGACCAGGAACGAGGCACGGCGGCTCACACAGCGGGTGAGCAGAAGGAGGCATAGTTGGGGGTCCATCTGTGAGAGGAGTGGGAGCGGCTCTGCTGCTGTGGAAAGTCGTTCGCGCACTCGAGCAGCACAGCCCAAGGGCGGCCCAATGGGGCTGCCTAAGATGCGGACCCCGTCCGGGGAGATATTGATTCCCGGGGGTAGGGTGGCGGGGTCCAGGGCTACGGCGGACCAAGCTTCGCATTTCGCTGGATTGTGGGACAAGCCGTGGGCGAGGAGGGCCTCAGTGAGGTGAGCAAAAGCCGCCGTGCAGTTCGCCGCCTCGCCTAACAGGGTGATGTCGTCCGCGTACGCGAGAAGCACCACCTCCGGATGGGCCGCTGCTGTGGCGACGAGGCAAGGGTGGATGCTGGCTGCGAATAGGAGGGGTCCTAGGGGGTCGCCCTGGCACACGCCTCGAGCGCTCTGAAGTGGCTCCGCTCCAAAGTCGTGGTCGAGGTAAAGTGCAGAAGGGCGGCTGTAAGAGAGGCGGACAAGAGGCACGAGGGGGTCGAGGGCCGTGCCCTTCAGTCCCTCGAACACAGCCGCGCGCTCGACTGCGTTGAAGGCGTTTGCCAGGTCGATCTGCAGGGCTGTCGCTCCCGGGAATTCCTCCAGGTAGGTGCGTGCGGAGTGAATCGCTGCTTCGATGCCTCCCGCGATTGCTACTCCAAATTGGAGCGGGGTGAAGTGCTCGCGTGCTGCGGGGGCAGCCAAGAAAAGAGCCGCTTTGGCGATGAGGTGGAGCAGACATTCACCCACGGCTATCGGACTCGTTCCGCCCTGCGGTTTAGAGAAGGCGAGCAATCGCGAAGCTGTGAGGAGGTCTGCTGCCTCCGCGCTTAGTTTTCCTGCGAGCGCCGTGTTGGTGAGTGCATGTAACTGTGCTAAGACGTCGGCGTTCCCGAGTGCCGCGTCTCTCAGGTGCTCGAAGGTGGTTCCTGAGGGCCCGGCACCTACACCGTTCGGGCATTTGGCGAGCAGACGCCTGAAGTCACGGGCTGTGATGGAGGGTACGTTCTCAGAGGCGAAATCGTGCACCCAGGCCGGAATGGCGCGGGAGGCCTCTGGATGTCTGACCATGAGTGCGCTGAGGACTTCAGCGCTCGGGATGCAGACGGGCGTGGCAGTGAGGGACTGGAGGGATTTTGCCAGGTTTCCTCTTTTGGCTAGCCCCTCGGCCCTCGCCAGCTTGCCCGTGGTGTCAGGTACGTGGCGTGGTTGGGGGCTGTTGGCGACAGCATCCGCTGCCTCGTTATACAGGTTACGCCACAGCCCTTGGCGGAATCTCGTCAGTCTGTCGCCCATGCCTCTCCAGTCAGGTTTGCGGGCTGACGAGGAGCGCAGCAGGATTCGCGGGAGGAACAACAGCAGCTTCCAACCAGAAGACGAGTCGGGGTTCTTCGCCAGGTGGAGTAGTGGGGTCAGGAGGCAGATTGCGAAAGATTCGCGAAGTGGGCGGGGTGGGTGGCGGGCGAGGGGTGGCTGTCTGCTATCGCGCAGGGGGCACAGGTCCCAGTTGGCGATGTCAGCGAAGAGGTCCAGGCGGCCAGCTAGGTCGTCAGCGCTGATGATTGGTGCAGGGGTGTCGGGGGTGGTGGTAACCCTAGCGTTGGTGGCGGCTCGGTTTCCCCTCGCGGCCCGATTTCGAGGGGTTTGAATTGCAGATGCGGTTCGGCCCCCAGTTGGGATTTCGCCTACTCATTGGGCTGGGGTAGTCTCATCTCCATCTGTCGAGGGATTCGAACTCCCCTCCCTTTCGAGGATAAAGGAGGGGTCACCCGCTGAGTCATTCCCAGAATCGTCACCGAGTGTCACTCCTCCCTCCCTAGCTCTCCGCCGCAGGGCCCGCTGTGCTGTTCTGGCGAAGCTATTTGCGCCTCTTCTCTGGTTCGTGGCGCCGCGCCCACGTCCGCGGCGGTTGGTGCCACGTCCCACGCGGATTCCCCGCGTGTCCCTAGTTCTTGTGGCCCCCGCGCGTCGTGTTGGGGGGTCGGCTGCGACGTCACTTTCTCGTTGACGGAGCGCTGGCGTCGGCAGCCGTGGCATCGGGCGTAATGGATCCGACCACTGGTCGCGATCCTGCGCTGGAGGGTACGGCGGAGAGCGCCCATCAGGAGCTGGAGCCTGCTGGTCCTCGTACACGTCTCCCCGCCCGTCCCTCCGCGAGTGAGCCCTATCGCCGCTTTGAGCGTGGGCTGTCCCTGCCTCTTCGGGGGGTCCTGCGGCCCACCTCGCCGGAGTACTCGTGGGCCCCGGATAGGGTCGCGTCGAACCGCCTCGCCGGACCGCCGAATCCGGGGTGCGGGCGTTCCCCGCCGCGTCAGTCTCCGCTGCAGCGATCTCCTCGTCGCCGTTCTCCTGAGCGCCGTAACCCTCCTCGTCACGGAGCGGGAGCCCAGCGATCTCCCGCGCGCCATCGCTCCCCCCCGCACCACTCTCCTCAGCGTCATCCAGATGGGCGCGGAGGTCAGAATAGGCGATCGCCGCGAGCGCGATCCCCCGCGCGACGCTCTCCGCGGCGATCTCCGGCGAGGCGGGGGAGGGGATCGCCTGGGCGCCGCTGGGATTCTGCTCGCCGCGAGCCGTCCTCGCCACGTCCGCAGTCGGCAGGGTCTGGGGGTCGTCGCGGTCGGCGGAATGGCCCTGGGCGCAGCGGTAACAGCCGCGGTCAGGACTCCGCTGTCGAGCAGGCAGTGAACGTGCTGACAGCGGCGGTGCGGCAGGCGCGGGCGGGAGGGGAGCTGGCTCACGTACATATCGCCGTAACTCAAGGCCCTCCCGTCGCCCCGGCTCCTGCCCCGGCGGATCCCATGCGCGTACCGACATTGAGCGATTTTCTGCCTGCGAGAGGAGGGAGGGCGTCGTTCCGCACCCCTCGACAGGCCTCGGGCTTCTCCGCTCCGCAATTCCCGCTTGGCCGAGCCCCTGGCCAGGTGGCGGCGTTTCCGCGCGAAGCTCCGACTGCACCTCCCCCCACCCGCGCGGGGAGAGATCCCATGCTGACCATGTGCCGCTTGTTGAGTCTGGCGGAGGCGTGCGAGGGGGTGGCGAGTTTGCAGATGTCGGTGTGTGGGGCCATGCGGAACACTCCGAGCAGTTACGCTCCAGGTCCCCGAGGATCGTGCGTTTCTTGGGCAGAAGCTCTCGTCCCGCTCTTGGCGCCCGTGTCGGAAGCGCCCGCCGGGGTAGCGCCCTTAGCGCGTACTTTCCCCCGCCACGCGCTTGATCTTGTTGGGGCTGCTCGTGACGGGACCCCGGTAGAGACCCTTCACTCGTCGGCGCAGCTCCTCCTTGCAGTGTCGGCGTGCATGCGCTCGATGCTTGAGGTGGAGGGGGCAGAGCCGTACACGATGTAGGCTTCCGCCGCGCGTAGTACTGCATGTCGCACCTCTAGTTAGGTCCCTGCTCTACTGCATGTGTTGCTTGTGTGCATCCATTGGATACTTGCTTTCGCTCGTGTGTCTTGCCACCCGAAGCGCGCGGCCGTAGGCAAGGGAGGATGAGGGCAGAGGGAAGAGGCTGAGGGAAGAGGCTAAGGGTTCCCTCTCTCTCTCTCTCTCTCTCTCTCTCTCTCGCTCTCTCAAACGAGCCGCCGAAAAAGGAACACACCCGAAATAATGAAAGAAGCAAGGCACTAGCAGCCTTTATGTAGGCAAGGTAGGATGAGGGCAGAGGGAAGAGGCTGAGGGAAGAGGCTAAGGGTTCCCTCTCTCTCTCTCTCTCTCTCTCTCTCTCTCTCTCTCTCTCTCTCTCTCTCTCTCTCTCTCTCTCTCTCTCTCTCTCTCTTTCTCTCCACCCCCTTAACCTCTCTCTTCCTCCCTTAACCTCTCTCCTCCCCCCCCCACAGCAACAAGTGCTGCAGGGAGAGAGGAAGAGGGAGGGGAGGGACGGGCTGCAGGCTGCTCACACCCGACATCATGCACCATGCCCCATGCACCATGCATCATGCCACACAGAGGTGATGAGCTTGTCTCACATTATTCTTTATTTCCTCCCCTGCCTCCCCTCACAGGCACTAGAGGACTATGTGCACCGCATCGGGCGAACAGGGCGAGCAGGGGCGTCTGGGCGAGCTCTGTCGTTCTACACCGATAGGGATGCGGTGAGATGGGGTGCATGGTGATGGTTGCATGGTGATGGGCGCATGGTGATGGGCGCATGGTGATGGGCGCATGGTGATGGGCGCATGGTGATGGGCACATGGTGATGGGGGGCATGGTGGGGTATTGAGAATGTGTCTTGCATGCAGCCTCCTGTTCTAGCACAAGCACATTCTCTTATGCATGTCATACACTCGTCTTTTTCGTTTGCCGGATTCACAACAGTCCATGAAATCTCAGAAGCGGTTTTCTTTTGTTCTTGCTCTTCAGTTCTTGGTGGCGCAGATCAAGAAAGCGCTATCAGAGGCAGAGGCAGGCAACACAATGGCGTTCGCGACTGGCAAGGTATGGCAACAATGTCGCTCTGCCCTTTCCTGTTTCACTTCTCCATTCTTCTTTCAGTTTCCGGTACCCCGGATCAGTTAGGCATTGTCAGAGGTTGAGGCAGGCAGGTAACACCGTGTTGTTTGCCAGTGGTGAGGTGAGGGATGGTATAAGGCAAGTTAAATATAAGGAAAATGCCTCAATCCCTTTCCCCGCATCCCCCATCTGCCATTGCGTTTTCCCATCTCTCACCTCATTTTTTGCCCTTGTGCCTCATCATCCCACAATTCTCATCCCTTGTCTCTCCCGTCATCTCTCAGGCTGCAAGGAGGAAGGAGAAGGAGGAGGCAGCAGCATTCCGGGAGAATCGGGCATCAACAGTAGCAAATGTGACGATGATAGGGGCTACAGCAGTGAAGATAGTGGATCAGAAGTACAAGCACATGATTGCGGCTCAAGCGGGGCCGGACAAGGTGGAGGGGGCAGCAGATGATGCGTGGGATGATTAGGATATGAGAGTTTTGGTGGACAATTGATAGCAGAAAGTGAGACATTCAAAACGTTTATGTTCAAATTGACAGCTGCTGCCAATGGCAAGCAAATGCGGGCGGAATATGACATTTTTGTTGTGGAGGTTCTTCATTCCAGATTATTGCTATTCAATTATATCATTAGTTGAGTTTCTGACACGCCATAATGTGTTGTAGTCCATGGTGGGTTTTTTTCCTGGATCTTCGCAAGACCAAGTTGTAACAAGGCAATCCCGACGAGCCGACAGGCAACCTACAGCCCCTCCACTCCGTCACTTGAGCCGCCCCTCCGACAAAGCCTCGAGCATGACAGCCGGACGAACGAAATGACGAAATAGCAAAAGCAGTGTCGTGCACTCGCAATGACAAGATCGAGCTTTCGCGACCGTCGAAGCACCTGCCCCTACGGCACCTCCTTCATCGACACGTGTCCTTTCTTCTGCCAGCCCAAGCCGACCGCACCGCCATCCAATGTCGCGGCTCGATGCTGGAAATTCCAGAATCAGGCAGCATAAATTCCAGCACTCCATCCCACCAAGATATCGCCAATTTCTCTCACACTCAATCTAGCACATCAATTCATTCACAACTGCTACCATTCTATAGCGCCTGAAGCACACCCACAAAACCTCGTCATCCCGCAACACACGCTCAACTATGGCTGCGTCCACCATTCGCGTCCAGGCTGCATTTTTTCTTGCACTCCTCCTCTCAGGTACGAGAAATTTTCTTTCTCTTGCATGTCATGCATGGATCCGTCACCTGAAATTCTGGTCCTAAAATTCTACGGAACTGACCTGTGCTCATGCTCTCCTGATTTTCTTCTCCGTTGCGCCTTTTCACCTCGATGCAGCTTTGATTATACCCCCGGCATCTGCGATAAGGCTGGGTATGCGAACGCAAGTTTTGGGTGAGCAAACCTGCTCTCTTGGAACAGTGAGGAATAAACTTTCCAACTAAATGCACTTCTTTGGGTTACAGTTCTGTTCCCAGTGACTCGGATTCAGTATCCCATTTTCCCATGCCTCTTCTCCACCAACAACGCCATCACTTCCTGATTTTTTCATATTGCCCCCCCGTGCAGCATCGGTGGGCGGCCCTCTGGTGATGTGTGGCTCTGGCGAGACGGAGGGGTCAGCTCAGCTGGAGCTCGTGAGACGGTGAGCCGCACAGGCACTCGAGAGCACTCGAACGGCAACCAAATATTTTCCAGAGCCGTAAAGAAGCGCATCACACTCTCTGAAGAAATATGCTTTGTCACTTACCCCAGCAGTATTTCTTGTCACTTCATTTATCCTTCTCGTGCGGCTATATATAGACCTTAGCCCCCCAGCATCGTCCCCCATCGCCATTTTTTTTATCCCTCACTCATCTCCCTCATCCCCGTCCCCCCAACAAACCCTTTCCCTCCGCCACACCACAGGGGCGTGGCTCTCTTCCTCACCTACAGGCTCACCGCCCAGGCTGGCACCCGCCCCTCCTCCAAGCCCCACCTCCTCGCCGCCAACCCCTGCCCCTCCTCCTCCGCCACCACTGCCACCGCCACCTCTCTCTCCCTCGACCCAGCTCTCTCGGCGCATCTTGGCAGCTCTCTCACCGCCAATCCCCTCAACGCCACCGCGGGCGCTGCTGCTGGAGCCTCAGCCAGTCTTCTCAACACCTCCGCGGGTGTTGGTGCCACCGTGGGGGCGTCTCTTCCCAACGGAACGGTGGATGCAGCAGGAGGAGTCTCGGCTTCTACTGGACTCATGGGCACATCTGCTGGTGTTGGCGCTACTCTTGGAGCGTCTCTTCCCAACGGAATGGTGAACACAGCAGGAGGTGTCTCTGCCTCCACCAATCTTCTCAACACATCTGCAGGGGTGGGCGCTGGTGCTGCCGTCTCCCTTCCCAACGGCTCTCTCGCTGCAGCGGGTGATCTCTCTGCTTCCACCGGCCTCCTCAACACATCCGCCGGGGTAGGAGCCACTGCAGGGGTCTCCCTTCCCAATGGCACTGTCGGTGCAACGGGCGGCGTTGCTGCGTCCACGGGGCTGCTCAACACGTCTTCTGGTGTTGGCGCCAGCATTGGAGCTTCCCTTCCCACCGGCACTGCCTCAGCAGCAGGAGGCCTCTCTGCCTCGTCCGGTCTCCTCAACACGTCAGCCGGCATGGGAGCAGGAGTGGGCGTGTCTCTCCCCAATGGCTCCCTCTCGGGCTCTGCCTCCCTTGGTGCCTCCTCCCCTCTCCTCAACACTTCAGCCGGCGCCGGGGCTGCTGTCAACGCAGGCTCGGGCGGCGTCAACGCCAACCTCGGAGCCTCGGCAAACCTCGGCGGCTCGGTCTCTGGCCTCATCTCCGGCGTGGGCGGGGCCGTGGGGAACCTCGTAGGCTCGGCGGGGAACATGGCAGGCTCGGTGGTAGGCACGGTGGGCAACATGGGAGCCTCGGTCGCGGTGTCCCTCTCCCCGATTGCGGTGCTGAACGGTGGGTGGGTGGCTACCAGTGGTGGCGCCTACGCCATGATCGGGCAGACTCGAGTGTCGGCAGTGCTGGCATCGGCCCTCGTGACCCGCATGTCCACCAACATGCCCCTCTTCCTGCAAGTGCGCGTCGGTGCACAGGGCAGCCTTGTGGCTCGCATGAAATAGGTGTGTCTTGAGTCGACTCAAAGCATGAAGTAGGTACCCTCGTGGCTCGCATGAAGTAGTGGGGTTGGCAGAGGCAGGGCAGGGCACGGGGGAGCAGGGGATGGGTGCATATGAGCTGCTCTCTTACGTACGGCTGTGGAGGAGGTACACTTTCTGCTATTGTATATGTCAGGTGGTGTCCAAGTGTTGACGTATGGTATGGTTATCGCCTGGGTCTGGTTTGCTGAAGTGGATGAGCTGCGCTATGTGAGCTTTAGAGGGGATGCATCTTTTGGTGTTGGAGTGACGTTGTGAATCGGGTGAGTGGGGTCTGCAGAAGGGAAGGCAGTTAGGGTCAGGCAAAGGAGGGGATTGAAGACGGTGGGTGTTGGAGCATGGAGGGCATGAGGAGCATGGAGGGCATGAGGAGCATGGAGGGCATGAGGAGCACGGGGCGCATTTGATGGTGGCAGGGAGGACAAGCATGCATGGGAGGGAGCTACAAGTCTCGGTTAATGGCTCTCTCTCACAGCCCAAGCAGGCACTAGGCTAAGCACTCAGTGCTGCTGATGCTAATTCACGCCACTGCTGGCGTTGTTTTCTAGTCTCTGCTTGGGCTGTGAAACTGGGAAGACAGATGCTGTTTTTCTATGCCTTGCATCTTCCTCCCTTGTGAATAAATGCCTTCTAGTGGACCCATCCTTATTTTGCATCTTTACATTTACCTCCTGGCTGAACCAAGTACCTCCTGCCTAACAGAAGCATTTAGTAATACCTCTTGGCTTAAGTGATAATAACCAAGGATGGATGGCGTAACACAAGATAACGAATGAAAGAATAGACCAGTGTAGAAAGTTGCACAGCAGCAGAAGGCACTGAAAATATGGCCCCAGGTTCCAAACGCGATCTAACAAAGAGAAATACATCAGGGAAACCTAGTGAGGCAAGCGGAAGATAAGTACAGGTATGCAGTAACTTTGTAACGGGCTGATACAAGGAAGTATTTACATGTGCCTCCTACACGCCCCAATCCATGCTGCTCTCAAACTTCTGCTTCCCCTTCAAGCTCCCTGCTGCGCAAACACAGGTCAAATAGAGCATAGGGAATATACACACAGGAGGATACGCACTCTGAGCAAGGAAGGGATGTATGCTAGAAATGCAGTCACAGCACAAGAGGAAGGGGCACAGCGCCTCACTCGTAATTCCCTAAATCACCTCACTCACCTCCCCTCTACTCCAGTCACCTCCTCTTTCAGTGGTAACACGCTCCCTGCTGCCAGCCTACACAGGAGCGCTCATGCTCCTCCACCCATTCCATCAACCTGCCACCTCACCTTCAATCACTCACCTCCTGGTCTTTGAGTCAACTAATAAATCTCACCTCCTTTTTCCTTAGCAACACGCTCCATGCTGCCGGCCTGAACATGACTGCTCTTGCTCCTCCCACTCTTTCCATCAACCTGCCCCATGTCCTCCAATCACTCACCTCCTCTCTCAGCAACACACTCCTTGCTGCTGGTCAGCGCACGACTGCTCTTGCTCCCCCCACCCAATCCATCAGCCTGCCTCCTGTCGTTTCCTCCACCTCCACCCCTGCCATAGCCTTTACTTCTGTCCCTATTCCACTCCCCATCCTGCTCTGCATCCCCGCCGTTCCCTCTCCCTCTTCCCCTGTCAGAATCTCTCCTCCTCTTTCCGTGGTTCTCCTCCTCCTCATGGTCGTCCGTATCTCTCTCTTCCTCTCCACTTTCTCCTCCTCCACTCTCCCACTCCCAATCTCTGTCCCTGCCCCTGTCCCTCTCCCTGTCCCTGTCCCTGTCTATGCCACTGTTCCTTCGTCTCTCTCTGCTTCCCTCCCCATCTCTGCATCTCCGCTTACCACCCTCCCACGTCTCCTCTGCACCCACAAACCCCCCTCTATGGTCAACTATATTCAGGATGCCTGCTCCGGGCGAACCCCTGGCCTGCTCCCGAACCTGCCCCCGAGCCTCCATCCGCATGGCTCTTGCTGGTTCGGAAAAGCCCCGGCCAGAAGGTGACTCCTGGGCAGAAAGGCGAGCATGAGGGCTGTGATTGGCTGACGGCTGCCCGGAAAATGCACGTGGTGAACTAAGCTGCCTTGTAACCGCAGGGCTGGTGCTAACAGCGGCTCTGCTAGTTGCCCGTGCAGCTGGGGAGGAGGAGAGCGAGGAGAGTGAGGTGGGTCTGTGCGTGTAAGAGCGGGGGGGGGAGTAGTTGAGAGGTTTCTTCTTGATGTCTGACACTAGGCGTGCCTGCACACTGGAAGGAGAGACGGATGTGAGAATGGGAGGGAGGGAGAAGGCAAAAGCTCATGTTTGAATGGAAGTAATTGTGAATCGGATTCTTGCTGCTTATCTCTATTAGGGCAGACACCCATACTCCGGAATGCAGTACGGCAAGGAAAAAAACAGGGGGGAGGAGGGGAGAAGGGGAGGGGGGGGGGGAGAAGGGGAGGAGGGGAGGGAGGGGAGGAGGTGACAGGTGGGATGAGGGAACAAGGAAGACAACCAATGCATCTGAGAGCATCAAATCAAACAATTGGCTGACTATAATTACTCCCAAAACCCATCCACCATCTAACCAAGGCGCCACGTTCCGCCCACCTGTTGGCACATCCCAGGCGAGCCTCAAAGTATGAAACTATTTCTGAAGCGCCTCACAGATGGACTCTGCCCACCTGTTGGAATATCCCGGGCGAGCCTTCTTGAGCATGGAAATATTTCTGAAGTGCCTCACACATAGACCCGCAACTATTTCTGCAACGCCTCCCACATAGACCCGCCCACCTGTTGGCATATCCCAGGCGAGCCTTCTTGAGCATGGAGCTGCCGGCCTTGTTCGCCCAGGCTGCTGCTTGAGAGGAGGGCCCTGCAGGGGCAGTGTGGAGTGAGGGGGAGTGATAGAGGGACAGAGAGGGTTGAGGGGAGAGATAGAGGGAAAGTGAGGGGTGGGGGAGAGTGAGACGGCGAGGGGTGAGGGGAGCGACAAGCAGGGAAAGCGTGATAGACGACTTATGATTGCAAGACCGCAGCATCAAATTATCAAATAATCAGGGCCACCAGTAATGGCATACCTGATGGCAGATCCAAAAACCGAAGAAAAAAAACACCTGAAGCACCTGATAGCACACCTGAGGAGAACATTCGCCTGCGTGTGACTGAGAGGCGAGGCTTTTCGAGCACCTGCAGCCGCCGCTGCTTTTTCACTGGCGGAAGCAAGACGTGTGGGGGAAGGGACAGCAGGCGAAGGACGAATGGTCGTAAGTGAGAATGAATGAAGAGGACAGACACAAGTTGAAAACAGCAAGCAAACCCTTAGTCTGTTAGTCAGACGAAGCAAAAACAGATGCTGAATGAACACTGACTAGAAAGCAGCTTCTTCTGGCCATAGGAGAGCAATTCCTAATGCCTGAAGAAGGCACTTCTCAGCTTGTGTAACGGCATCTCACCCTCCTCCACGTCCACCCACAACTTTGTACCTTCCTCTGCCCGATAGAGCTTCCTCAACCACAAAACACACTTCAGGAGATTTTTGAGACGTCTCAAAAAACAACTTCGTACCTTCATCTGCCTGGTGATAGAGCTCTTTCAGTCGCGAAACGCACTTCTGCTGCGTGCGATCATCTGCCTGCTGCCGAGCCTGATGTGGGGACGGCAGAGGGAAGGGGGATGGAATGAGATGAAGTGCAGCGAGGAGGGAGAGAGTGGTCTCAGTGGTTCTAAAGCGTGCATGTGGAAAAGTGTGGGAAAGCGGCAGAGTTCTCATGCCAATCACCTGCGCCCAGAACTAAACCTAAGTTTCTGAGGCCTGGAGCTCACATGGTACAGCTGGCGCCACGTGTAAAGTACTTTGGCTTGCTTCATTCTGTCCTGAACCTGCTCCACGCCATCAATGCCGTACCTGCATCATGGGTGATGGGTGATGAGTGATGGGTGATGGTTGAAGGGTCATGGCTTATGGCTCATGGTTGATTGGACATTGTCAGGCTGGGGAGAACATGGAAATGCACGAAAGCGAAGGACGGGGAGGAGGAAAAAAGGCGGAGAGTCTAGGCGTGCACACCTGCGTTCGTAGCACCGCTCCCAGAGGTCGTCTGTGAAAGGGGTGAAGTCACGATCCTGAACAAGAAACCGGAAACAAACAGGGAAAGTGATAGCGGTACTGTCGTTAAAACGGTATAGGGATAGCATCTTGACCTGATTACGTTCAGCTTTCGATCGGCGATTGATCCGCGCTACAATGCTCGAACACAGTACGCAGATGAGGGAGGTCTACAGAACGCAGAAAATAATATGGTCTTTTGAGGTTGACCTTATTTTCGTTCTCAATCCGGTCCAGTTGATCCGCCGTGCAGTATTCAATAATGAGTCGCAGCAGCAACAGGCCCGTAAAAGCAGGAATGAATTCTGCTTCTTATTTTGAGCTGACCTTGTTTTCGTTCTCAATCCGGTCCAGTTGATCCGCTGTGCAGTGTTCGAATACGGGTCGCAGCAGCGACAGATCCATGTCGCCGAGGTCGCCCAGCAGGTCGCGATGGTCGATCAGCGACAACACGCACAGCGTCGCCAGCGACTCCACCACCATTTCGTCGCATGCGAAGGAAAGCGAAGCGGTCCGATGAAGGCAAGCCGAGTTAAAAAGAGGATGAGCAGTCTTATACCGAGGCTAAGCGGTCTAACGATAAAGCGAAGCGGTATCCGTCTGAAACTAAGCCGTCTTACGATGAATCTCGACGATACTCCAGTACTCGATCACTAAACTATGAGGTGTAACCCAATATAATAGGGGATGTCTGAGGCAAACACAGGACGCCGGGAGCTGCGACGAAAGAACCTACGTCGAGAGCGAAACAACGACGCAAAACGTCTTGATGTCTATGAAGCGTCTTTCAAAAACAATATATTGGAATCTTAGTCGGCATGCTGCTGAATCTATTTGTATAACTGCGACCTACTGAAATCCTCCCATGCTCCTAAATCACAATTTTACTCATGATTCTCCTGATTCCAACTAAAGGTGTCTCTTAACTCGATTGCACTCTGATTCTGTCATGAGTTAACTATGGCATGCCTCAGCGGACTGGCCTGGGGAATGCCGAACTCATTATAGCGAACCAACTGAAACAGACCCCTGCCGTCTCCCTGTAAAAGTACTAGTGCTGAGCTGAGAGAGCTTGACTTCTCTCACGCGCGGGAACTGAATTGAACCATGTCAGGTCGCCTGACACTTTCGTCGAGAACTCTGGTAACAAGCAGGTTTTGGTCGCATTGTGTTCTACCTTTCGCTCAGCTCCTAGGTGGGTCATAGAATCAAACCGGGTTTTGCACCTTCTGCCTCAGACAAATATTTCGTCAAGAGAGTTTCGCTTCAACAAGCGAGTTGGCGAAAGCTCAGGAGAAATCACCAAGGCTCCCGTTGGGGAGGGTCGTTCATTGTTCCGAAATGTTGATGTCTGAAACTTGGTCGCATTTCTTCCTACATCTTTTATTTTGCTGACATTTCCTTCTACCTTACCAGTTCTTTTATTTTCCTTCACTGACGTTTCACCACCGCACCATGCGCATTTTTTCTGTTTCCTCGTCTACTTTCTATCTATCCGTTCTCCTCCTCCTCCCTCTGTTCGCGCCGCCATTATTCGCGCACGAATGTCCGTCGTTACAATGCGGAATGATGCGGCGAGGGTACATCTGGGACCACGACGCGTTGGGTAACCTGGACGAGCAGGAGATTAACGACGAGACGCAGAAAGTTCAGGCGTGCGCGATGCTGTGCGCCGCCACGCCGGAGTGCTTCATCTGGCAACTGAGAGTCGTGGAGGAAGGAGGTGAGAAAGATTCTTGCGACGATTTTTGAGGCGCCTCAAAGGTGCAGGCGTGCGCGATGTTGTGCGCCCACGCCGGAGTGCTACATCTGGCAGCTGAGAGTGGTGGAGGAAGGAGGTGAGAAGGATTCACCTAGGTCAAACACAAACACACTGGTCAAACACCCCGATATCGGCTCCCTGGTGAATCACGCCTGCACATTTTTCGTTACTGTCCCTGATTCTTCACAAAGCCACCCTTTCTTGGCACCCTCTGACTTTTGAGTCGACTCAAAAGTCACCTGGTGAAACACCCCGATATCGGCTCCCTGGTGAATCATGCCTGAATCTTCACGCAGCCACCCTTTCTTGGCGCACTCTGCGCCGTTCTGACTAGCTCGCACTAGCTCGCCGTTCGACGTCTGCAAAACAAGGAGACAGGAGGAGCATAGCCCATGCCTGACCAACCCTGCCACCCCCAAATCAGCTCCACACACCTCTTTTCCCTGCTCCCCTTTCATCCTTCACCTGTCCAGCCTTCTGCCGCATGTGGCGGGAGGAGCAGAGTCCGTACCTGGCTGACCCGTCAGACAGTGCCAACCCCATCCAGTACACCCCCCCCCCCCCCCAACGCCTCACCCTCCCAACCCAACGCCCCACCCCACCCTCCAGCTTTTTGTCGCATGTGGCGGGAGGAGCAGAGCCCGTGCCTGGCGGACCCGTCAGACGGTGCCAACCCCATCCACTGCAACCCCCCCCCCAACGCCCCACCCTCCCAACGCCCCACCCCACCCTCCAGCCTTTTGTCGCATGTGGCGGGAGGAGCAGAGCCCATGCCTAGCGGACCCTTCAGACGGCGCCAACCCAATCCATTACAACCCCACACCCCCCTGGAAGGGCGTGTTCGGCTTTGGGGGCGGGTGCAACCGCAGCAAGCGGGGTCGCGGCACTGAGAGCACAGCAGCAGGGCAGGGAGGCGCCGGGGGGAATGTTACAGCGGTGGCAGGAGGGAGGGGAGGGAATGGGAGTGTGGCAAAAGGGGGAAGGGATGGGCGGACGCGGCAGCAGGGGTATGAGGGGAAGCAGCAGGAGCTGGAAGCGCAGCAGCTGGTGCCGCAGGCGCACGCGCAGGGAGCAAGAGGGAGGCTACCAATGCTGACAGTGGAAGGAATGGCTGGGGTGAAAACAGGTATTGGATATGGCATGTGTGTCTGAATGTGCCTGTAAATGGGCTTTTTGTAAGTCGCTGCAGTGATTGCTAGCTGATTGCCCCATTCATTCCCAATCACAAGCTCGACCTGATTCTTGCCCCATTCAATATGTGCTAACCCTTGTGCCTATCCATGTGTCATCCCATCTGCCAGACCCCAATGCCACAGCCGCATGCCCGGATCTCATGTGCAATGTGGCAATCAAAGGTATCTTCTTTGACCATGAGGGGAAGGGCCATCTGGGGGAGAACACAACTGGCCCGGCCAACCGTGCCCACAGCTGCTGGATCATCTGCCGGAAGACCGAGGGCTGTGCGTTTTGGAGTTATCATCGGGAGAAGCCAGAAGGTCAGGAATAACATGAATTAATGTTCTTCGGTACCTCTTCTGTTGAATAAAACCACATTGCATCCTTCATTGCTTGTTTTTGTGTTTTGTATTTTTTTCTCACTGGTTTTATTTTGTCAGGTCATTGTACAATGTGGAGTGAGCAGCAAGACCCCTGCAAGCCTGCAGACCCCAGTGACCCTACAACTGCACGCTACCGGCCCTGGCCAGATAGAGAATACCTTGTTGGCGGGCACTGTAAAGGTGGGGCCACGCCTTTTGGCCATGTAGTGCGTCGCAAAGGCCCTTAGCAGCATATGTATTGAATATAGATTGTTTGTGTATGTTTTGACTGTTGTAACATTACTTGTCGCCTTTCGGTTCGCAGTCTCGCAGTCAACGCTTGTGAAATTTGTGGATACCTTCGCGTCACCTTCGTTGATGCTGCCCTTCAAGGGCTGCGAGCGAAATGAATGTCGTTGTCGTCACGTTTGTCGTCTGTGGCGGGGCTCGCGAATCACGACATCCATTTTGGGAAAAAACGACAAGATCCATCCATCCTAGGACCCCGCACGTCACCGTCGGATCACCGGATGCCGTGTTGCACGCACCGCGCACCGCACGACCCCCAATCGCAAGTGAGCGAAATTGCTCAGGGCCCACCCGTTACTGTACTGGCTCCCCTGACTGGACAGTCACCCCCCCTTCTGCTGCAGCTGCGCGTGCGTCATCCAGCTGCGCCCAGGGGGGAATGAAACTTGAAATCCGCCCCCCAGCTCTGCCCGAGCCAGAGAGAGAAATCCATAAATAGGGGAGCTGGGTTGTAAATTGTTCATAGAATATCCGCTACTTTCGCTACTGATATTTGCCAGCAGAGCAATCCTCGATTCTCCTAGCATATTCGCGAAGTTTCTCGATTAGTCTGACCTTGCAGAGCGCGTCTATTTGTCTACTCCACGCAAAATTATAAAGGAGGACGCTACCCTTTCCACCAATCGACTAGCCTAGTACCACTACTGCTACTAGTACCTGCATTCTTGGGCATTTCTATGCTCTGATATGAGTCTCTCACTATCTCCTCCCAACTCCCTTGGAACGTCGACCCGCCCCCCGCCGCTTGTCTCTCCAAAACGAAAGCTCGCCGAACTTTTAGGCAGAACGAACCATTCGTCACCCCTCCTTTCCACGTCTCCACCACTCCTTTCCAAGTCTCCCTTTCCTTCCACGTCACCGCTCCTTTCCACGTCACCGTTCCCCTCCACGCCTCCATCCACAGCATCCAGCCCGTCGCTGCTCGCGCGCGAGACGTCCTTCGACTCGGAGTCGCCGTTAATGAAGCGACCCTGTGCGCGTAATATCAGCGGGTCGCATCGCGCATCGCCTAGTACTGCCTTCCCAGACAGTCGCGCACTCGCTATTGGCAGCGGTTGCGACACGCCCCCTGTTCTCGTGCTCGAAAGAGAAGGTGAGGAAGACGACGGCATTCCCTCGCCGCATCCGAAGCTAGCAATTCCCAGGCATGGGGCACACTGCTACCGCAATCGCCGTTTCAAGGGCGTGCGACAGCGAAAATGGGGCAAGTGGGTAACCGAGATTCGCGACCCTCGCACGAAGATTCGCGTGTGGCTGGGATCGTACGAAACCGCGGAGGAAGCAGCGCGAGTGTATGATATGGCCGCGCGGATAATAGGGGGAGGCCGCGGAGGCGCCGCCTGCGGAAAGCTCAACTTCCCCGACGAGGCGCATCCCGTCGCCGTTCCGCGCGCCATTGCGGAAACGCTGCTCCGCACGGTCCGCGAAAGCAGAGCCCTGTGCGCTGCAGATGTCGCAGGGGGCGAGCGCCTCGTCGTCGCAGGCGACGCCGCGGACGACGGGGGCGACGCGCGCGACGGCGCGTGCGACCTGCCTGCGAGTTTCTCAAGCGACGTGGTTCGTCTGGAGGCCGTGGGCGACAGCGTGGTAGTGGCGGAGTGCCCCCCTGCGGCGGCAGTTGCGCCGCTTGGAATGATCTCCGGTGACAGGGGGCAGCAGATGGTGCTGCTTGGACCCACTGGCGTTGACAGCGGGACGGAGCAGCCGCAACAGACGCAGCAGACGCAGCAGCAGCGGCCCCTGCAGCAGCAGCACACACAGCAGCAGATGCAGCAGAGTCAGCAATCAAGGCAGCAGCAATGTGGGGGAGTTGGGGACCCTGCAAGGGCACCAACCACAGGCTTCACACTCCACACGCCCTCAGCACTCACTCCCAAGCAGGAGATGCCTGCTATCAGCCTCCAGCCATGGCTGGATCAGAGTGTAAACGCAGCGGCCCCGACGACTCAGTTCCAACCGAGTAATGCTGCGGGAGTGTCCGATCCACTTCTCGGAGGGCTAAACTCGTCTAACATTGATGGTTGCGGTGCTAGTAATGTCAGTAGCAGTCGTCCTGGAAGCGAGATTAAGTGGGAGTTTGAGGGAGGGAAATTGAAGGTCGCAGTTGTGAAGGAGGAGGCGCAGACTATCCCATACCTGGACACCAAAATGCTACTTGACATGAAGCCGAGTGCTCCTGAGAAGCCACGTGGTGCTGAGAGGCCATGTGTCCCCCTGGGTCGATCCGCTCCTTGGGAACTGTCAATTCCTGTGCACCCATCGGCCGGAGGGAGTGGTGCAGATCCCGAGTCTCCCAGAAGCCCTTCCAGCAGCAGCAGCAGCAGCGCCAGCGATTTGTCGTCTGCCGGACACTCCCTTTCTGCTGAGACCTCGGATGTGCTAGATGGTGATCATCATCAGGTCTCCACACTGCCTACAGATGAGAGCCACAGCCTCCCAGCCAGTGCTGATTCTGTACTGGCATGCCAGGCGCAGGTGGACATGCTCGCAGACATCATGAACCTTCTGGATGAGCACTTGCCGGCCAGGCTCACTTCTCTGACGGATTCCGGCAGGTCTGACGGCCAGCTAGACGGCACGCCTGAGGGTGGCGCTGCTGCGCAGGAGGCTATTCTCTGGGCACTGGCACATTCTCAGGGTGCTGCAGCCGGGCGACAATCCCAAGGGGTCGGTGTCCCTGAGGCTGTGGCTTGCCCTGCTGGGTTGTCGTCGGCGCAGGAGGTGTGTGAGGGCGAGGCGGAGCTGGTGAATGTGTCGCCTTGGGGTTTGTCACCAGCAGCAGTTGGGTTCGACCTCTGGAGCTGAATATATCTATTGAAGCGACCTGACGGCATGAGTATCGCGTTTTCTGGTCTGGATTGATCGCTTGCCTCCTAGTTATGTCACAATATGGCCAGCCATCATGATTGCTCGTTGGCATTGCCCCACTATAGCTTTGTATATATGGTAGGGGGGTGTACTAGACGGCAATCATGATGCCTGGCCATGGATAGTTGTTGGTTTTTTAATTCTTCTTCTGAATATCTTTTGCACATTTGTGTACTAGAATGTGTGCGGTATAAATGTTGGCTGTCAAGATTTGAGTGGAGTGGACAATATTCACTATGTTCTTAGTGAAACAAAACTGTACAGAACATGCCTATGAAGGGTGTGTTATTCCCGCATCGTGTAGGATTTGCTGGGTGCTGGTTCAGGCTTCTGATTCTGATTTGCACCTCTGGAAATTAGGTTTCCAGCCTCCTGAGTCTGACAAGATCGATTAGGTTTTTCTCGGTAAGCTCGAGCTCCCTCGTCCATCTAACGGCTAAGCGCATTTCTCGGCTATGACTGACATAACTTCCTAACACCTGACAATCTACAGCCGATGAAACCTGTACCAGTTACTACCTGTTAGGGCGGTCGTCTCTTTAAGTTCCGACGCGAGAGACTTGAAGCGACTTCCACCTCGGAATCCTTCGGTAGTTTTGTGGATTATGTAACTTCTAACATTAGCTACTTATTTCACTTATATCGGCGCAATACTTTTCTTATATCGATTGTTCGCACAACGCGGACATGGAGTCGGGCGCACCTCACACGAACAATTTTCCTTTCCACTCCGCCTCTTTCCCCATGCCGCCGGGAGAACCCCCCCGGTCCTTCCGCCACCCGCCCTCGCGCAACGGCAGCGCAGGCGGCGATATGAGCTCCGAGCCTCCCCCATTCTCGGAACACAGCCCGCACCAGCCCCACCTCCCCCACTACGCGACAAACGTGCGCCAGCCGTCGTCGCTTAGATTCTCCTTTGACAATAAGTGCGCGCTCGGCGCAAGACAGGAAGACTCGGGGGAGGGGCCCGCGGGGAACGCGGAGACTGCGCGGAGAGTAGGCGGAGGAGTTGACGGGGAGGGGGGTTGGGGGGAGGATGGGGAAGCTGCGCAAAGGCGGCACAATAATAGAGGCGCATATCCCGCGCAGGGGTTTGGCGGAAGCTTTGGCGGAAGCGGAGGTCCGCAGCCCGCGGGCCTCTATCAGGCGCAGTTTTATGGCGAGTTCCACCAACAGGGGAACCCGCGCAACCAGAACGGGGGGAACTGGCGGGGAGGGGAAGGCGGGTTGGTGCGGGAGGGTCAGGCGGAAGGACAGGCGGAAGGGCAGGCGGAGAACAGTAAGAGTGTTCCTCCGGGGGGTTGGAGCCCAGGTGAACGAGCAGATTTCGGACCTGTCTCAGGTGATTACTCAGGTGCTCCAACAGGGTATGCCAACAGAGAGCCTTCAGATGCTTATGAGGGACTGAGACAGAATTACCCTTTGGATGGGGCTAGAAGGCGAGTTAACCCTCAGTTTGACCAGGAGATGGGGGAAGAAGACGACGAAGAAGCAGGGGAGGAGGGTGAAGGAGAAGGAGAAGGAGAAGGAGAAGGAGAAGGAGGACAAGAGGAGAGGGATGGGGGTGTTGGTGTGGGGGAGGAGAGGGGGGAAGGCGGGCGAACGGGACCAGGGGGAGAGAGGGAGTGGGACGAGGAGACACATCGGCTACGCAACAGTAGACTCACTGACAACCAGCAAACTGACAATCGACCCACTGGACATCGTCACACTGATCGCACCGACAGCCCATTTCCGTTTCCCTCAGGTGCCGATGCCCACCCTGTCAGCAATCTCCCCCCCAGCAATCTCTTTGGCATGTACCGGTCACTGCTCTCTCAGACGCACCTCCGCGCACAGCAGGAGCAGCAAGGCGCAGGGTCGTTCCGGGATAGCAGTAGGGGGGTTGACGCGACAGCGGGCAGTGCCGGTGCTGGTGATCCTGCCTTTGCTGCTGCTGCTGAAGCTGCCGCCGCTGCTGCTGCTGCCGGCAGTCCATCAGGTGCTGTTGGTGGTGGGGGGGGCAGGGGAGCGAGAGGAGGAGGAGGAGGAGGAGGAGGAGGAGGAGGCGGAGGAGGAGGAGGAGGAGGAGGAGGAGGAGGAGGAGGAGGAGGAGGAGGAGGAGGAGGAGGAGGAGGAGGAGGAGGAGGAGGAAGAGGAGGAAGGATAGGGGTTGGGTTGTATGAGAGAGTAGGAGCTCAGCCTGGGCCGAGCCTGGGCTACGGTGACTCAGCATTCTTCGGATCCGCGTCAGTTTCTGCCCTTCCCGAGCCTCCCTCCACAGCCTCGGGCGAAGCTGCGGATTGGGCGGCAGCTTCGGCTGCTGCAGCAGCACGGCAGGCTTGGGAACACGTGGGCACAGTCCCTGTAGCGACGGGCACTGTTCCTGTAGCTGGAGGGGACAATAGCGAATGGGAGGCGCAGAGCAATAGTAGCAATTCCGCCCCTCCCCCTTTGCCGCCTGGCTATGTGTCTAGTGAAAGCAGAGAAGGGGGCGGAGGGGGAAGAGGGACGGAAGGGCAGGGGGAGGAAGTGGTATGGCGGGGGGAAAGGAGGCTTGGGGGGGAGTCTGGGAGGGAGTTCGGGGGAGTGGGTAGGGTGGGTGGGGCGAGAGGGGAGGAGCGGTCAACATTGAATGATTATGCTATGGTGCCCTCGACAGGAGGGGGAGAGGTGGGAGGAGGAGGCGGTGGGATGGGAAGAGGCGGTGTGCATGGAACTGGTGTAGGCCAGAGGTTTGTGTCTCAGAGCAACAGAGACTTCGCAGCAGCAGAAGCAGCAGCAGCAGCGGCGGCAGCAGCAGCAAGGGCGGCAGCAGAGGAAGCAGCCGTTCCCAATGCCCCTCCCCCAGCAGCAAGCGGCGAGATCAGCAAGTACCAGGAACCTTCGAGCAGCCTGCAGATAAGCGCGGGGAGGAATGGGGGCACAAGAGGAGAGAATGGAGGCATGGGCGCAGAGAATACAGGCCAGCAGCAGAGATTTAGTGTGAGAGGGGGAGCTGGGGGGGATGCGGTAGGCGCAGGGGCAGCGGGGTATGTGGGAGGTGGAGTGAGGATGAGCATGGGTGGAGGGGGGTTCGGTCCGTTTGGGTTGAGACCCAAGAGACCTGAGGTGAGTGGGGACGTTGCTTCTATTTGGCTCAACCGGTGGTTACGACCCCCCACTGCTGCTGGTGGCAGTGGTGGTGTTGGTGCTGCTGCTGGTGCTGGTGGTGTTCAGGAAAATCCGCTGTCGCTCCCTGTGTCGGGTGAATTTCCAGGTGGTGGGTCTGTTTCAGGTAGTGCCAGTCAAGGTGAGCCTCTGCTGTTGGCTCAGGCGCCTGCTTCGAGGGAAGCGAGTCAAAACGGGCAGCAGCAGCAGCAGGGGATGCAGCAGCAGGAGCAGGAGGAGTGGAAGCAGCGGGAACGCGAGCGCCAGCAGGAGTGGCTGCAGCAGCAACAGCGGCAGCAGCAGCAGTGGCAGCTGCAGACCAGCACCTCTGCCGAGCCTCCTCCTGACTCAGAACCCCCCAGGGACTCCGACTTCTCTGCTGCTGGCGGTGGAAATCCCGATGCCAATGCTAGTGGTGTCGATGCTGGTGTTGATGCGGCAGCTGTAGCAGCAGCTGTAGCGGAAGCAGAGGCGGTGAGGCGGCGTTTTGAGAGGGGGCGAGTGGCAATGCAGAGCTGGAAGAGCCGAAGCAGGCCAGCCATTGCTCACACAGCAGCAGGAGGCGCAGGAGGCGCAGGAGAAGGAGCAGCAGCGGGTGGGGTGGTAGGGGAGGGAATGGCACGGGACAGCTCAGCACTGCGAGTGGCTGCGATTGAAAATGACGTGGCGGCTTGGTCTGCCTTGCTGGCAGAGAGGGGTGGAGGCGGAGGAAGAGGAGGGGGAGGAGGAAGAGGGGGAGGGGGAGCAGCAGTGGCAGCAGCGAGTGATGCAGGGAGCAGCGGCAGCCATGACCAGCAGGCACATCAAGCCCTCCAGCAGCATGAGTTGGAGATCCAATCCCACCGAGACCAGCAGCGAGCAACTAGAGGGAGTGCACTGTTCGCCCCACACTCTTCCCTCCACAGCCAACAGAACCCGCACGCTCTCTCCGTCCACCCCCCCTCTCACTCTCACTCTCAATCTCGCTCCTCTGCTACCCGGAGCTTTGGAGGGGCGTCCTCTCACTCGCCTGCTCCTCCCTCCCCACCGGTCAGGGGTGCAGGGCCGGAGGGTCTTGAGAGTGTGGTGGAGGGAGGAGTGGGAGGGGAAAGAGGGGTAAGAGGAGGAGGGGGAGCGAGGGGATTTGGGGCGTTTGGGTCGGGCTTTGGTGGTGTGGGCCGAGGGTCTGGAGGTGGCAGGCTTGGGGCGTCGAGATCAGGAATGGTAGAAGCAGGAAGAGGAAGGGGAGGAGGAGGGGGCCAAGGAGGGAGAGGAGGAGCAGGAGGAGGAGGAGGAGGAGGGAGTGAGGCAGCATCGGGGGGGCCTGTGTTTGTGAACACAAGGCGGACAGAGGAGTATCAAAAGCTACACCAGTCCTCCAGCAATCTCAAACCACCAGGCCACCCTCCTGTCTCTCCGTCCGGATTCGCTGCATTTGGGATGCGGGTTTCTGCAGCTGAGAGCGTCAGCGGCAAGCTCAGGTCGCTCCGAGCCGGAGGGCTAAGTCCGGCAGCGGCAGGTCCGGGAGGAGCCGGAGCCAAGCCGGGTGTTGCGCGTGCAGGTTCGGGGTTCAGCCTTAGTGCAGCAGCAGCTGCGGACGCTCTTACCAGTGCTGCTGCCGCTGCTGCCGCCGCTGCTGGCCTTGGTCCTGCTGGTGCTGCCAGTAACGTTGATGCTGCACGTGCAACTGGTCGCGCCTTGCCTCGTATGGGTAGCGCTGGTGGCGGGGGTGGTGGTGGAGGGGGTGGTGGAGGGGGTGGGTTCACGTGGATTCAGGGAGGGTTTGTGCGGCGAGAAGGCTCAGCTAGCCCCGCTGCTAGTGCTGGTAGCGGCGGTGCAGCGGCTGTAGCGGCTGGTGGTGGTAACAGTGCTGACAGTGGTGGGGGTGGCAACATGGGATACGATTTTGGATACGACATGGGGTAGTGCCCGTGACAAGGGACCAGAAACAAGGCCAGTGATTTGCAGCAGTAACGTCTCCCATTCCCATTGATCATCCAAAGTACATTCAACTTGATACAACGTGCCTAAGAGTCAACCCTGTGCTAGTCACACTGCAGCGGATATCCGCACAGTAGCTGCTCCTCCCTCTGCACCAGCCACCTGACTCTAACTCAAAGCACCTTCCATCAAGTTGAATGAGCTTGCAGCCGGCAGCCCTCTCCCACTTCCGCTCCCCATGTGGTAACACCCCAGCAAACCTCATCTGGCATTGCCCTGATACATTGCTGGGCTGGCAGTGCCGGGGATGAGTGAGATTACTGCAGGAAGGCAACGAGATTCTGGTGCGCGTTGAGGTAGAGGAAGAGGGGTAGAGGAGCGGAAGCGGAGGAGGAGCGGGCGGAGATGCGAGCGAGGAGGGACGATGCAAGGTCAGCAGAGAGGCGAGTCTCTCCCACCATCGCATACACGCTTGCTGCAGCTGCACCAGCAGCACCAATGTTGACTCCAACCTTGGCATCAACTGCAGCCTTCACCCAAGCACCAGGAAGGACAACCAGGGGAGACAGAATCGAAGGCACCGAGCTAAGAGCCGAGCCTGCTGCTTTCCCTGCCGAGCCGGCCACCTTGCCCGCAGTGCCAATCACCGAACCTGCAATGTTGCCCACGGAACCTACCACCGAGCCTGCAGTCTTCCCTGCCGAAACAACCACGCTCCCTACTGCTCCACCTGCGCCAGAGACAACCCCACCAATCCCCGAGATAACACCAGCGGGGTTGAGGTCAAGGTTCACCGAGCCTCCGAGGTTGGCTTGGACACCGCCCGAGCCTGCGTTGACACCGGCACCAACGTCAGCGGAGGTGTTGAGCAGCCCAGAGGAAGCAGCCAGAGAACCAGATCCAGACACAGTGCCGTTGGGAAGGGAGGCTGCCGCACCAGCGCCGGCACGAGCAGATGTGTTGAGCAGACCGGTGGAGGCAGAGAGAGAGCCAGAGCCAGAGAGAGTGGCGTTGGGGAGAGACGCGTGGGCACCACCGCTGGCAGTGGCTGACGTGTTAAGGAGAGCAGTTGAGGCGGCGATAAAGCCTGAGCCTGAAGCAGTGGCTTTGGGGAGGGAGGCGTCAGTGCTGCCCGCAGCAGTGGCTCCGGTGTTGAGGAGGTTTGTGGAGGCTGAGAGACCCCCTGCGGCGGAGAGCGATCCGTCTGTGTTAAGAGCGGTGCCGGCCCCGGCAGTGGTTGATGCAGAGAGGGAGGAGTTGGGGAGAGAGGCAGAGGCGGAGAGAGAGTTAGAGGTGGTAAGGCCGGTGGTGGGGGGGGAGGCATCGGCAGTGGTGGATGCAGAGAGGGAGGAGTTGAGGAGGTTCGTGGTGGTGGTGGTGGTGGTGGTGAGAGAACCAGAGCCGGTGGCTCCTGTGGAGGGAGAGAGGGAGGCGTGCAGTGAGCCGTCTCCGGACAGGGAAGCAGATGCGGCCACAGCAGGCGAGGAGGAGGAAGTGGAGGAGGGAGAGCAGGGGTTACGGGCGACGATGGCTGGGGAGGATGATGGGCGCTGAGTCAAGCCCTGTGCTGTGATCTTGTAGGACAGATACACGGATGCTCCCCTGGAAGATAGAAGGGAGATAGGAGTATGGTATGAGAGGGTAGAGAGTAAGTTTGGATGGGACGCCCTGGTAATGCAACAGCTAGGGCTCATTGTGTTGAAAGGATATACGGTACGTTACAAGACGTGTGATGTGGTATTGCTTTTGTGTCGATGCTTCTGTATCGAGGAAAATTGGTGTACCTGCGGAGAATGCTGATGTCAGCTGTGCCGTCGACATTGGCTCCGATGATGTCAGCACCAACGTGGGCATTGAGTGCAGCACACGTGGTGAGGCCCCCCTGGAGAGATGCTGTGGAAGGAGTGGGAGTGAGAGGAGAGGAACCGTGAACATCTGTCACATTCTAACGTAAAAAGGACCTGCACATGCCAACTGCATTTGCATCTTACAGGGAGAATGTGTGTAGTGCAGTTAGATAAAAAAATGGAGGATGCACAGGCAGAGCGTGCCGAGAAGGGGAAAATCTTTACTGTAGCTTACCCAGAACCTTGGAGCGCACGCCAAGACCAGCACGAGCAGCACGGGCGGAAGAGGGGAGAAGAGCTGCAAAGGGGGCACAAAAAGGTGGAGGCATCATGAGGGAGGGGAGCTCAAGCCATTTGGGATAACGCGAAGGCAACGATAGGGCTTTAAGCGCATCAGAAAACGTATGTACTCAGCACGTTGCTCAACACAGCCCGATTTGGCTGGGAGGGATGCGTGTGAATTGAGGAAGCAGTAAAATGGATGGTGGTGATTTTCAGGATCTGTTTCCTCACCTCCCAGGGCAACAGCGAAGAGGAATGCGAACGCAGCGCGAGGGAAAAAAGAAGCCATCGCGAAGAGCTTGCTTTGGGCGTTCCGCTACGATTCAGGAGGAATGGAAGTCTGAAAATTATAGTTGGGCTTGAAAGCAGCAATCGATTGCTTGGTGAGAAATGTAAGCAGAGAGCAGTGATTGTGGGAGCGCTGGAAGTTGCGATGCCGAGGATGAGGAGAAAATTGCATTTTATCTCAATCAACATTCGCTACGGACCGCGCGTTGGACTCGCGTCGCGACGCGTTCGAGTGGGGCGGTGGTGGGTACGGTTTGGTTGGCTGGGTGGGTCCAATTTGGACTGGCTGTAGGGTAGGCAATGTCGATGTTGACTGTCGTTGACATTGTAATTTGGCAATGCTACAGTAGGGCAGTCAGGATGGGGAATGTGGATGACCATTTGAAATCAGTCAACAACAGCATTATCGCGTCTGCCTGGTGCATTATGCACAACTAGGCGGACACATTATCTTTCATAGGTGTTAAAAAGGCTGAATAAATAGGAAAAAACCGACAGAGAGAGAACACAAATCGACGTAACTATGGTAGAGTCCACCTTATTCCATGCAGACTTCATTCTGCAGAATGCACGAGTGCATTTATTTTGGCCTTTATGAAACCGACTTTGGATCACTTGGTGCCTTTTCCTATCAGCATTCTTCAACTCGCTGTGGTCTTAGCAATGGTCTCAATACCTCCTTCGCAATTACCGCCCACCACAAACAGCCCATCTGCCCTTTGTTGGTATGTGGTGGAGGTGACGTCTGCAGGGTCTGCTGGCTCGCATGGGCTCTGCTCCTTCCTCCACAGCTTGCATCGGCCTGGGATGGGATAGGAGGGGATGGAAATGATGAAACACAAATAAATGAGATGACCTCACAAGAAGGAACTTCTGCAGAATTTAAGTATTGGACCCCAATCTCCTTCTCATGTACCGATAACAATCCACCATCCTTATTCGCTTCTTCCCAATGCTCCAATACCCCCCTTTCCACCATTCCCTACCTTGGATTTGTTGGAAACAACTGACTTAAGCGCCTCTGTCGTGTCGAAACACTAAGACAAGAACGAAGCAGATCGTATCGAGACATCGGTGAGTCAACCCTCGGAGGTTGAACAACTTCTGGAGGTTACGCGAAAGTCAAAGGTCAGCGACCTTTGACCTGACGAAATGTACAGTGCGACAGCAAGGACATATAACAGACCCGTTACAGAGCAGTTACCCGAGTCGGCACTGTAACGAACCGCAACAGCAAAACAATTAAAATAGAACATTTTCATATTCCTTGTAATCATATAAAGGCTTGTATCCTTTTGTTATTATTAACTTACTTTGTTCTCACAAACCAGTACAAGGTGGTTCAACAAGTCTTTATTAAAACGCTTCCGCTACTACATCATCCTACTCTTGAATTCCGTCCTGCAAAGATCCTAAGGGCCAACTCAGCCCAACATGGTATGAGAGCAGTCAGGACAAATTCGACTACAAACAAGATATCTACAACATCGCAAGACATGGCAACGCAGAAGGAGAGAAGCTCCTCTAACGGCTCTCCTGGCACTACTCCTACTCCACCTCCTGCCTCCGGCCTACAGACAGAGGAGGGAACGGCAACAAGACCCAGAGCAACATCTTCGGAAACTCCAGCAAATCAAGCTGCGGCCTTCGATCCAGACATGATGGAGAAGTTCTTCTCCTTCATGTCCTTCTATGAACAACACCAGCAGGGGGCACCTGCACAGTCAAACAACAGCAACAACAACGCAACACCGATGAGCCTCGACGGTTCATCCTACGCACGTGGAAATCAACAGCAACGGCCTACCTTTGCTCCGTATGAGCCCCAGCGTGGCTCCGTCAGCTTTATGCCACACCCGCAGCCTGCATCCGGACAAGAAAAGACACTGGATGCACTTCAAGTTCAGTCGCAGTTCGCGCACGTCTTAAAACTGCAAACGACAAAGCCTTTCGACGGAAAGGACTTCTTTACCTGGTCATTCGAGTTCGAGCTAATGATGGAAGGCGCGCAGATCCTTGGCTTATTCGACGGGTCCCTGCCATATCCAACACACGGCACATTGTACGATAAGCAGCAGTACACGTATCAGTCAATGATGGCGTACACAATACTGCTGAGAAATATCACTCCAAGTCAGCAGCAGAAGATACGGTCTTACAGGGGTTACGGCAACTCTGCAGAGCTCGCGTACAACCACCTGAAGAACCTGTATCAAGCAACAGACAGCGTTAATCAAAGTCGGTTAATGGCACAACTGACGACAGTCGAAATGAAACCAGGCGAAAAAGGGATGGCGTATATCAGCCGTTGTCGCGAATTGCGCGACAAACTCCTTCGATGCGGAGGGTCGATTTCAGAAGACGCCTTCGTCACAGTCATCATTGGTGGCCTCGGTCCTCAGTGGCGCTCCACCCGCGCCATACTCCGAGCGCATGGAAAGATATCAGAAGCAGCACTCTGCGCCGAAATCCATGCTGAACAGCAAGATATGGACCTGCAAGAGGAACGACATAAGAAGAAGGCATCAGTGCCCGAATTTGCATTCCACACTCAACGACGCTACAACAACAACAATCGGCATCAACCGAAATCAGTACCTCCGTTCTGTCACCTTTGCAAGATGTCAGGGCATCCTCGCTCACACTGCCCTAATCGACAACAGTCAGCACCAACGCAGCGGCAGCTTCGGCCTTCAAGCAGTCAAGTTACCTCAACGCAAGCGAGTTCGACTTCTCAAGTACAAGCCTCAACAACATCGACGGGACAACCTGCGCAAGGAACAAGAAACATCGTCAGTTGCATGACACGACTGACCAACTCCTGCATCACAGAGTCACCACCATATTACTCACCTGAAGAGCAAATTGACAACAACACGCCTCGCCGCGAGTCACTTCAACCAAATCCGACGTATGCAGCTATCGCTCAAAGCGAGCCATCCGGAAAAGTTACGTGGTTCTTGGACAGCTGCTGTGGACAGTGCCACCTCGCGCCGAGTCTTGCCCTCTCAGGACGTCACTTTTGACGAGTCCGTCCCCTACTACCGCCTCTTCCCCTACCGCACTGCCCCGCTCCCCCCCCCGCCTCTCTTCCTCGCGCCAGGTGCTGCTGTCGTAGACCCCCTCCCCCCTCAGGGTGCCGCTCCCTCAGGTGTGTCTCAGGTAGACCCGGTTGAGCCTGTTGAGGTAGCTGTCGACTCTCGTCCTGCTGCGGGTGCTGAGCCTGGGGGTGCGGAGCCTGGGGGTGCGGAGCCTGGGGGTGCTGAGCCTGGGGGTGCGGAGCCTGGGGGTGCTGAGCCTGGGGGTGCGGAGCTTGGGGGTACTGAGCCTGGGGGTGCTGAGCCTGGGGGTGCTGAGCCGCAGAGTCCGGAGTCTGGGGGTTCTGAGTCTGGAGGTCCTGAGCCTGAGAGTCCTCCACCTGGAGGAGCCCTCTCCTCGGAGCAGCTGCGTGAGTGGTACTTACAGTACTGCAGCCTCAGGAGAGGTACCTCTGGGGCCAGGCGTACTACTCGGACTGGTGCTAGTGCTTCTCCTCCTAGCCGGGAGCTCCCCTCCCGTGAGCGGATCCGTGAGTGGTACGTGCGCCGCTGCACTCTTCGGAGTGGCGCGCCTGGTGTCGCGGACCCCGCTGCTGCCGTTGGAGCTGCTGCTGGTGCTGAGGACCCGGGCGTTGGAGCTGCTGCTGGTGCTGAGGACCCGGGCGTTGGAGCTGCTGCTGGTACTGCGGACCCGGGTGTTGGAGCTACTGCTGGTTCTGAGCACCCTGGCACTGGTGCTGCTGCTGGTGCTGTGGAGTCGGGCGTTGGAGCTGCTGCTGGTGCTGAGGACCCGGGAGTTGGAGCTGCTGCTGTTGCTGAGGACCCTGGTGCTGGTGTCTCTGCTGGTTCTGGAGTCGCTGCCCGACACCGGCCGTACTTCGTTCCGCTCCTTCAGCAGGTTCTTGGTCTCCCGCCTTCTCCCGGTCCTCCTCCTCCCTTCGAGTGTCCACAGCCTGTCCAGTCACAGTTACAGTTACAGCCCGCCTCCCCACTGCCTGCTCCGTCTCCCTACACTGGTCCTACTGGAGGTCTTGCTGAGCGTCGTGAGCCTGCGTCTCGCCCTGCGTCGCCTATCCGTGCTGCTCGCACTAGTGGTCACAGTTCGCGTCAGCGTCCTCCTCCTGTCCCTGGCACGCACCGGATGTCTCTGCGTCCGTCCACTGCTCCTCTGCGTGCCCCTTTGCCTTCTCCTCCTGAGTCCTCTCTTCCTGCTCTTCCTGACCCGGAGTCGGACTCTCTTCGTGCTGCCAGTCCTACTGTCACGCGTCTCCTTGCTACTGTTGTCACTGACCCTTCCTTTGAGTCCACTGCTGCGTCTGCCCTAGTTACTGAGCTCGTCGACTTTGCTGCTCGCTGTCGTCTAGACTACGCTGCTAGTCTTGTTGCTGAGTCTGAGTCTGTCTGTCCTCCGTCCGTCGGGGGTGAGTGTGCCCTTGGCACGGACGTCCTTGAGGACAGGCAGGAGGAGTTCCAGTGCTTGGCTGCTGCTTCACCTCATCTCGTGTCCGTACTGCTTACCCCTGAGGGAGACCCGGATGCACTTGACATCCCGACTCCGCGCTCTTACGCGGAGGCGATAGAGGGTCCCTACTCTTCTCAGTGGCAGGCAGCTATGGATGCAGAGATGGCTTCCTGGAAGTCCACAGGCACCTACGTTGACGCTGTCCCCCCTCCTGGGGCGAACATTGTCAGTGGCATGTGGATTTTCAGGGTGAAGCGGCCGCCGGGTTCTCCGCCTGTCTTCAAGGCGCGTTACGTGGCTCGTGGCTTCAGTCAGCGGCAGGGAGTTGACTACTTTCAGACCTTCTCTCCCACCCCGAAGATGACCACTCTTCGGGTACTGCTGCACGTAGCTGCTCACCGTGACTACGAGCTACACTCTCTTGACTTCAGCACTGCTTTCCTGCAGGGCAGCCTGCACGAGGAGATCTGGCTGCGCCGCCCACTTGGCTTCACTGGGACTTTTCCTCCTGGCACAGTGGAGCCTCCGGCGGCCAGTCTACGGTCTCCGCCAGGCACCGCGTGAGTGGCACGACACACTGAGGACTACGCTTGCGGCCCTTGGGTTTGCTCCCTCTACTGCCGACCCGTCGCTGTTTCTACGCACCGACACTTCTCTGCCGCCGTTCTACATCCTCGTGTACGTCGACGACTTGGTCTTTGCCACAGCTGACACTGCCGGACTCGCCTACGTGAAGTCCGAGCTGCAGAAGAGACACTCGTGCACAGACCTGGGTGAACTGCGCAGCTACCTTGGCTTGCAGATCACCCGGGACAGAGCACGCCGCACCATCACCCTGACTCAGTCACACATGGTGCAGCAGGTCCTTCAGCGCTTCGGCTTCACGTACTCCTCGCCTCAGGCCACTCCTCTGCCTACTCGCCACTCGCTCTCAGCTCTGCCTTCGGATGAGTCCGTAGAGTCGAGTGGCCCGTACCCAGAGCTTGTTGGCTGCCTCATGTACCTGATGACCTGCACGCGACCTGACCTTGCATACCCTCTTAGCATTCTCGCACGCTATGTTGCTCCTGGGAGACACCGACCAGAGCACATGGCTGCAGCGAAGAGGGTGTTGCGCTACTTGTGCAGTACGTCGGGCATGGGGCTAGTGCTTGGAGGGCGGAGTCCAGTGGTCCTCACTGGTCACGCAGACGCTTCTTGGGCTGACGACCAGGCTACGCAGCGGTCGTCACAGGGTTACACCTTCAGCCTTGGTTCCGGCTCTGTTTCGTGGCGGGCTACTCGCTCGTCTTCTGTTCTCGGCTCCAGTTGTGAGGCTGAGATCTACGCAGGGGCCATGGCTGCTCAGGAGCTTCGTTGGCTTACCTACCTGCTGACCGACCTAGGAGAGCCGCCTCGTTCTCCTCCAGTCCTGTACGTAGACAACAAGGCCATGCTGGCCTTGTGTCGAGAGCAGAGACTGGAGCACAGAACAAAGCACATTGCTCTCCGCTACTTCCTTGCTCGTGAGCTACAGCAGCGTGGTCAGTTGCGGCTTACGTACGTGGCCTCTGAGGCCAACACTGCTGATGTCTTCACCAAGGCACTTGCGCCTTGTGATCATCAGCGCTTCTGTACCCAGCTGGGTCTTGTGCCTGTCTTGTCTCACTTGCTCACCTCTTGACCTTGGTTGTACTGTTACATATATATGTACCTGCTCTTGCTTGTCCAGCCTTATATATATATGTACTCCTGCATGTGAACTGGCCTTGTGGCCTTGAACTTGTGCTCGGAATGTGTGGTGACTTTGTGATCCACCCTGAGCTTGCTTTGCCTTGCTTTACTTGACTGGTCTTGTGACCCCTAGTTCTCCCCCACTTCGCCTATGGGGGTGTGTCAAACATTATATATGTTGTGCTTGTTTAGGCTACAGTGGGTTAGTCTATAGGGGGTACACAATTCTAGGGTTAGGTACTTGTACTCTTTTCACTGTTAGTTTCATCATTCCTGTTTGTTCATCTCAACAGACAGCACATGTGTTCTTCAGGACGTTTTGTTCAACGTGAACACCAACTTCAACGCGAGGTTGTCATCACCGTCGCCAACAATCAGAACCTGCGCACACGACGACAAGGCGTAGTGCAACTTCAGTCACGAGAGACAAACGTCATACTGCAAATGTCAAAGGTTTTAATAGCAGAAGGACTTGGCTACAACTTACTAAGCGTCAGCCAACTAATGGCGAAGGGGATCCATCTTGAAGCAGACAGCACCACACAGGAGTTCAAGCTCTTCCACGGTCGAGGGGGACTCTACATCGGCAAAGCAGTACTGAAAAACAACGTCTTCGTCCTCGACTTCGTCCCAGATCTTGGCACTGCCGACAGCGACGGGATCGTCACCTTCACCTCTTGGACACATCCACCGGATCTTGACCCCGACTTCAGTCCAGAAGGCTTCTGGTACTCGCACACCATCCCTGAAGCAGAACGAACAAGAGCATTAGCAACGATTCAACACTCGACAGCAGCAGAAACAACATCGGCAGCAGCAGAAACAACATCGGCAGCAGCAGAAACATCGGCAACACCAACAACACTTACAACACCAGTCGCAAGTTCTTCAACGACATCGCCACACATCGACAATACTTCACCGACTCCTGCGCAGCAGCTAACTCCCACTCCTCGCGAAGTTCACAGAAGCGCCAACTTCACCGCCGCCTTTTACTCCAACTCCGACCTGTATCGTTGTTCACCCGGACATCGCGCTAGCGAAGACATCTGGCACGCACGAATGGGACATCCAAGTAATACGGTGTTAAACAACACAATCAGAGCAGGAGTTCTCGACAAAGATTCACTACTTCTAACTGACGGAAGTGAACTTCGACGAGCGCGAGGAACGTGTTTTACCTGCCCCGAAGCTGACTTACCGCATCGACCTTTCACTTCTCACCACAACCCCAGCGCACCAGCTTACGCACCACTTGAAAAGGTGTACAGCGACATCCTGTACAATCGCGAACCTGGACAAGGAGCATACAGCTACACCATCACGTTCATCGATGCCGCTACACGTTACGTTTGGCACCTTAATCTCCCGAGCAAGGACATGGCTTTCGAAGCCTTCATCGCTTGGCTTCCAGTAGCAAAACGAGAATCGGGTGTGAAGCTCAAAAGCTTCCAGTCAGACGGAGGAGGAGAATACACCTCACAGAGGTTCAAGCAGTTCTTGGCAGAAAGGGGAATCAAGAGGCTCATCTCGCTTCCTTACGCCCATCAACAGCAAGGCGTGGCGGAACGGATGAATCGAACTCTCCAGAACACCATGCGCAAATTACTGCGTGGCATGCGACTGCCCAATCACCAGTGGCCTGAAGCGATGGACCACGCTGTCATGCTGCACAACTTGCTTTCGTCGTCGTCACTACCGAACAACGCATCACCGCACCTGCTGTGAACAGGAAAACAGGGCAGCACAAAAATGTTAAGAGTTTTCGGCTGCATGGTACAGTACCGACCCCCATCTGCACGAGCCGGCCGATTTTCCCAACGAGCACAGTGGGGACTACACCTGGGCATCGAAAGGAATTACAACGCATGGAAGATTTTCGTCGTCCACTCCAAAGAAACAGTGGCAGCACGTGACGTCATTTTCTACGAACGACTCACCCTTCCGACGTATCTTGCCAACCTGGAAGAAAATCGGGATCCCACAGGTGGCTTCCGTGGTGACCGACACTTCGCCTCGACAGCAGACGAAGCTGACTGGGACGAGCAGAATGTGGATACCGCCTCAGACGAAGCAGGACCACTCCCATACTGCTCCGTTCCTATCCCGATGGATGATGAAAATCCTCGCGAAAGCGTCAACGCCGAAACTTATTTCGACCTCGCCGATACTGGTTACGTTACACCTGCAGAAGTCAACACCAACGAAGCAGAACGCATTGGGCCCAATTTCATACCTGACCCAGAAACAGGTGACGAAGCAGCTTATCCCGCGGACACAACACTCCCCCGCTACACACAGAGTGGCCTTCAGATACTTGGTCTCGTCACTGCGATCCACGGCACGGATACTCCTAAGGAGCCTGCCACAGTTCAGCAGGCTCTGGGGGGGGAGCATAAGGAAAAATGGCGTGAAGCCATGGACAAGGAACTGAAAGCACTACAGGAGCGCAACACCTGGAAAGTTGTTATTATCGGCGTGGCACGAAACAAGACAATACTCACCGGGAAGTGGGTCTTCCGTGTGAAGACGAAAGCAGATGGCACCATCGACAAGTTCAAGGCACGCTGGGTCGTACGCGGCTTCGACCAAGAGCATGGACGCGATTTCACCGAGACATTCGCACCGGTTAGTCGACACACCTCAGTACGGATTCTTCTCGCGATCGCCGCTATGAAGAAAAAGAAGCTGCGGCAAATCGACGTTGCCAATGCTTTTCTCTACGCCCCTGTCGACGCAGAAATCTTCGTCGAACTTCCACACGGTTCCCATGGAGAACCTAACCAAGTCAGCCAGCTACTGAAGTCCTTGTACGGGATCAAACAGGCCCCGAGACTGTGGCAGCAGTACTTACACGCTCGACTCACTCGCATCGGATTCCGGCAACTACCGCACGACCAAGGAATGTACCGGCTCACGAAAGGCGACGACTACATTCTACTAATCGTCTACGTAGACGATCTGCTTTACATCGGGTCAACCGACAACCATCGCCAAACGGTTCGCACTCACGCCAACTACAATCTCTACGCCATACCGCTACACGGCAGGAAATGACAAGGCAGAATCTGCTCCACTGAAACCCGCCGGCATACGCAACTACCAGAGAAAGCTGGGATGCCTTCTCTTCGCGGCCGTCACTTGCCGTCCAGACCTATCATACTTAGCAAGTCAACTCGCCACCTACCTCAAAAGGCCTGAAGACGAACACATGAAGGTGCTCGATCGCGCTCTACACTACCTCGTAAGCACTCCGACGATCGGCCTGATCTGCTACAAGAACATAACTACAACGCCAAAGCTAATCGGCTACGTCGACGCCGATCACGCCGGAGATCCTGACAACAGGCGCTCACGCACAGGCTACATCTACCGTCTCGAGCCTATCGGACCTATTTCGTGGCAGTCGAGCAAACAGGAATTAATCGCCCTCTCCTCAGCTGAAGCTGAATATATCGCACTCTGCTCAGCCACCAAGGAAGGACTGTATCTTCGCGAACTACTGGAGGAAGCGAAACTGGCCCAGTTACCCAGCTTCTCCCTATTTTGCGACAACCAGTCGGCAATTCGCATCGCCAACAAAAATGGATTCGCGAACAGGACGAAACATATCGCCCTGCGATATTTCTTCGTAAAAGACGAGATCGAGAAGGGAAGACTTGAGCTGTCTTACTGCCCCACATCTGAGATGGCAGCTGATTACTTGACCAAGAAGCTCGGAAAGTTGAAGTTCGAATATTGCATGCTGCTGACTGGACAGAGCCACGTCACCTGCAGCGACACTCCAGAAGCGAAGGGGAGTGTTGGAAACAACTGACTTAAGCGCCTCTGTCGTGTCGAAACACTAAGACAAGAACGAAGCAGATCGTATCGAGACATCGGTGAGTCAACCCTCGGAGGTTGAACAACTGCTGGAGGTTACGCGAAAGTCAAAGGTCAGTGACCTTTGACCTGACGAAATGTACAGTGCGACAGCAAGGACATATAACTGACTCGTTACAGAGCAGTTACCCGAGTCGGCACTG
Source organism: Closterium sp. Naga37s-1 (assembly GCA_947471745.1). Classification (NCBI taxonomy): domain Eukaryota; kingdom Viridiplantae; phylum Streptophyta; class Zygnematophyceae; order Desmidiales; family Closteriaceae; genus Closterium; species Closterium sp. Naga37s-1. The sequence goes on from CANJKZ010000069.1 coordinate 5,311,633, forward strand.
TATCGAACCACAACAGCAAAACAGTTAAAATAGAACCTTTTCATATTCCTTGTAATCATATAAAAGCTTGTATCCTTTTGTTATTATTAACTTACTTTGTTCTCACAAACCAGTACAAGGTGGTTCAACAAGTCTTTATTAAAACGCTTCCGCTACTACATCATCCTACTCTTGAATTCCGTCCTGCAAAGATCCTAAGGGCCTACTCAGCCCAACAGGATTGCCTGCATCTCGAACATCCAGAAGGCGCAGTGCTCAGTGCGGCGGCAGATGCGCCAGCACTCGAACGGCTGGTTGGTGTAGGCCGTCACGATCACCGCCTGGTGGCCCTTGCCCGGGCGGTCAAAGAAGAACCCCGTGCCCAGGAGGTAAGGGGCGTCCTCTCACTCGCCTGCTCCTCCCTCCCCACCGGTCAGGGGTGCAGGGCCGGAGTGTCTTGAGAGTGTGGTGGAGGGAGGAGTGGGAGGGGAAGGAGGGGTAAGAGGAGGAGGAGGGGGAGCGAAGGGATTTGGGGCGTTTGGGTCGGGCTTTGGTGGTGTGGGCCGAGGGTCTGGAGGTGGCAGGCTTGGGGCGTTGAGATCAGGAATGGTAGAAGCAGGAAGGGGAGGAGGACGGGGCCAAGTAGGGAGAGGAGGAGCAGGAGGAGGAGGAGGGAGTGAGGCAGCATCGGGAGGGCCTGTGTTTGTGAACACAAGGCGGACAGAGGAGTATCAAAAGTTACACCAGTCCTCCAGCAATCTCAAACCACCAGGCCACCCTCCCGTCTCTCCGTCCGGATTCGCTGCGTTTGGGATGCGGTTTCTGCAGCTGAGAGCGTCAGCGGCAAGCTCAGGTCGCTCCGAGCCGGAGGGCTGAGTCCGTCAGCAGCAGGTCCGGGAGGAGCCGGAGCCAAGCCGGGTGTTGCGCGTGCAGGTTCGGGGTTCAGCCTTAGTGCAGCAGCAGCTGCGGACGCTCTTACCAGTGCTGCTGCCGCTGCTGCTGGCCTTGGTCCTGCTGGTGCTGCCAGTAACGTTGATGCTGCCGTTACAGCTCCTGATCGACGTCTAACCAGAGTGGGCAGTGAGGGTGCATGTGCAACTGGTCGCGCCTTGCCTCGTATGGGTAGCGTTGGTGGCGGGGGTGGTGGTGGAGGGGGTGGTGGAGGGGGTGGGTTCACGTGGATTCAGGGAGGGTTTGTGCGGCGAGAAGGCTCAGCTAGCCCCGCTGCTAGTGCTGGTAGCGGCGGTGCAGCGGCTGTAGCGGCTGGTGGTGGTAACAGTGCTGACAGTGGTGGGGGTGGCAACATGGGATACGATTTTGGATACGACATGGGGTAGTGCCCGTGACAAGGGACCAGAAACAAGGCCAGTGATTTGCAGCAGTAACGTCTCCCATTCCCATTGATCATCCAAAGTACATTCAACTTGATACAACGTGCCTAAGAGTCAACCCTGTGCTAGTCACACTGCAGCGGATATCCGCACAGTAGCTGCTCCTCCCTCTGCACCAGCCACCTGACTCTAACTCAAAGCACCTTCCATCAAGTTGAATGAGCTTGCAGCCGGCAGCCCTCTCTCACGTCCGCTCCCCATGTGGTAACACCCCAGCAAACCTCATCTGGCATTGCCCTGATACATTGCTGGGCTGGCAGTGCCGGGGATGAGTGAGATTACTGCAGGAAGGCAACGAGATTCTGGTGCGCGTTGAGGTAGAGGAAGAGGGGTAGAGGAGCGGAAGCGGAGGAGGAGCGGGCGGAGATGCGAGCGAGGAGGGACGATGCAAGGTCAGCAGAGAGGCGAGTCTCTCCCACCATCGCATACACGCTTGCTGCAGCTGCACCAGCAGCACCAATGTTGACTCCAACCTTGGCATCAACTGCAGCCTTCACCCAAGCACCAGGAAGGACAACCAGGGGAGACAGAATCGAAGGCACCGAGCTAAGAGCCGAGCCTGCTGCTTTCCCTGCCGAGCCGGCCACCTTGCCCGCAGTGCCAATCACCGAACCTGCAATGTTGCCCACGGAACCTACCACCGAGCCTGCAGTCTTCCCTGCCGAAACAACCACGCTCCCTACTGCTCCACCTGCGCCAGAGACAACCCCACCAATCCCCGAGATAACACCAGCGGGGTTGAGGTCAAGGTTCACCGAGCCTCCGAGGTTGGCTTGGACACCGCCCGAGCCTGCGTTGACACCGGCACCAACGTCAGCGGAGGTGTTGAGCAGCCCAGAGGAAGCAGCCAGAGAACCAGATCCAGACACAGTGCCGTTGGGAAGGGAGGCTGCCGCACCAGCGCCGGCACGAGCAGATGTGTTGAGCAGACCGGTGGAGGCAGAGAGAGAGCCAGAGCCAGAGAGAGTGGCGTTGGGGAGAGACGCGTGGGCACCACCGCTGGCAGTGGCTGACGTGTTAAGGAGAGCAGTTGAGGCGGCGATAAAGCCTGAGCCTGAAGCAGTGGCTTTGGGGAGGGAGGCGTCAGTGCTGCCCGCAGCAGTGGCTCCGGTGTTGAGGAGGTTTGTGGAGGCTGAGAGACCCCCTGCGGCGGAGAGCGATCCGTCTGTGTTAAGAGCGGTGCCGGCCCCGGCAGTGGTTGATGCAGAGAGGGAGGAGTTGGGGAGAGAGGCAGAGGCGGAGAGAGAGTTAGAGGTGGTAAGGCCGGTGGTGGGGGGGGAGGCATCGGCAGTGGTGGATGCTGAGAGGGAGGAGTTGAGGAGGTTCGTGGTGGTGGTGGTGGTGAGAGAACCAGAGCCGGTGGCTCCTGTGGAGGGAGAGAGGGAGGCGTGCAGTGAGCCGTCTCCGGACAGGGAAGCAGATGCGGCCACAGCAGGCGAGGAGGAGGAAGTGGAGGAGGAGGTGGAGGAAGTGGAGGAGGGAGAGCAGGGGTTACGGGCGACGATGGCTGGGGAGGATGATGGGCGCTGAGTTAAGCCTTGTGCTGTGATCTTGTAGGATAGATAAACGGATGCTCCCCTGGAAGATACGGTAGAAGGGAGATAGGAGTATGGTATGAGAGGGTAGAGAGTAAGTTTGGATGGGACACCCTGGTAATGCAACAGCTAGGGCTCATTGTGTTGAAAGGATATACATTACAAGAAGTGTGATGTGGTATTGCTTTTGTATTGAGGAAAATTGGTGTACCTGCGGAGAATGCTGATGTCAGCTGTGCCGTCGACATTGGCTCCGATGATGTCAGCACCAACGTGGGCATTGAGTACAGCACACGTGGTGAGGCCCCCCTGGAGAGATGCTGCGGAAGGAGTGGGAGTGAGAGGAGAGGAAACGTGAACATCTGTCACATTCTAACGTAAAAAGGACCTGCACATGCCGACTGCATTTGCATCTTACAGGGAGAATGCGTGTAGTGTAGCTAGATAAAAAAATGGAGGATGCACAGGCAGAGCGTGCCGAGAAGGGGAAAATATCTACTGTAGCTTACCCAGAACCTTGGAGCGCACGCCAAGACCAGCACGAGCAGCACGGGCGGAAGAGGGGAGAAGAGCTGCAAAGGGGGCACAAAAAGGTGGAGGCATCATGAGGGAGGGGAGCTCAAGCCATTTGGGATAACGCGAAGGCAACGATAGGGATTTAAGCGCATCGGAAAACGTATGTACTCAGCACGTTGCTCAACACAGCCCGATTTGGCTGGGAGGGATGCGTGTGAATTGAGGAAGCAGTAAAATGGATGATGGTGATTTTCAGGATCTGTTTCCTCACCTCCCAGGGCAACAGCGAAGAGGACTGCGAACGCAGCGCGAGGGAAAAAAGAAGCCATCGAGAAGAGCTTGCTTTGGGCGTTACGCTACGATTCAGGAGGAATGGAAGTCTGAAAATTATAGTTGGGCTTGAAAGCAGCAATCGATTGCTTGGTGAGAAACGTAAGCAGAGAGCAGTGATTGTGGGAGCACTGGAAGTTGCGATGCCGAGGATGAGGAGAAAATTGCATTTTATCTCAATCAACATTCGCTACGGACCGCGCGTTGGACTCGCGTCGCGACGCGTTCGAGTGGGGCGGTGGTGGGTACGGTTTGGTTGGCTGGGTGGGTCCAATTTGGAACTGGCTGTAGGGTAGGCAACGTCGATGTTGACTGTCGTTGACGTTGTAATTTGGCAATGCTACAGTAGGGCAGGCAGGACGGGGAATGTGGATGACCATTTGAAATCAGTCAACAACAGCATTATCGCATCTGCCTGGTGCGTTATGCACAACTAGGTGGACACATTATCTTTCATAGGTGTTAAAAAGGCTGAATATATAGGAAAAAACAGACAGAGAGCACACAAATCAAGGACATAAGTATGGTAGAGTCCACCTTATTCCATGCAGATTTCATTCTGCAGAATGCACGAGTGCATTTATTGTGGGCTTTATGAAACCGACTTTGGATCACTTGGTGCCTTTTCCTATCAGCATTCTTCAACTCGCTGTGGTCTTAGCAATGGTCTCAATACCTCCTTCGCAGTTACCGCCCACCACAAACAGCCCATCTGCCCTTTGTTGGTATGTGGTGGAGGTGACGTCTGCAGGGTCTGCTGGCTCGCATGGGCTCTGCTCCTTCCTCCACAGCTTGCATCGGCCTGGGATAGGATAGGAGGGGATGGAAATGATAAAACACAAATAAACGATATGACCTCACACGAAGGAACTTCTGCAGAATTTAAGTATTGGACCCCAATCTCCTTCTCATGTACCGATAAAAATCCACCATCCTTATTCGCTTCTTCCCAATGCTCCAATACCCTCCTTTCCACCATTCCCTACCTTGGATTGCCTGCATCTCGAACATCCAGAAGGCGCAGTGCTCAGTGCGGCGGCAGATGCGCCAGCACTCGAACGGCTGGTTGGTGTAGGCCGTCACAATCACCGCCTGGTGGCCCTTGCCCGGGCGGTCAAAGAAGAACCCCGTGCGCGGCCAGTTGCAGCGGAAATCAGGGCACTGGGCCGTGGGGCCTGACGTAGTTCGAATGGGACAAAAGGGGACAATGGGAGAGAAGGTGAGCAGGGACGCATCAAGGACTTGGTGCGGGTAACAAAAGAGCCCGTGCGCGGCCAATTGCAGCGGAAATACGCACACTGGGCTGTAGGGCCTGGTGTGAAGGGAGCGAGGGGCAGTTGGAGAGAAGGGGGGCGGGAAGACAGGCGTTGGGCGGTCAAAGAAGTAGCCCATGCGCGGCAAGTTGCAGCGCAAGTCCGGACACTGCACCGTGGGACTTGTGTGGTGACAGTGGCAGACATCGAACGCAGTCACAAGAAAGACGGGCAGGGAGGTAAGGGGCGGTGAAAGGGGAACGAGGAAGCGACGGAACTGGGAAGAGAAAGAGGGGAGCAAAGGTAACTCTGCTGCTGATGCTGCGCCCGTAGCATGGCAACACTGCTGCTGTGTCCTGACCTCAGTCCTGTTGCGTACTCTGAGAAAACTCTGATCCTGCTCCTTCATTATCTGCTATCCCTTCACCGCATCACATCCCTTGGTCCAAGGCCCTACCTTGCCGCTACATCGCGTCCCCCTCTCCCGCCACCCCCGATGATTTCTGAGTCACACTCAAAACTCGTCCCATCGCCTGGGCATCACATCCCCTGGTCCAATGCCCTACCTTGCTGCCGCTCCAGAGCATCCGCAACTCCCGCCACTCCCGCTGCGGATGCTTTCAGCGCCACTCCCCCATCCGCTCCCCGGACTGCCCTGTCTGGCGCAGCCTGCGCCGTTACCACCGCAGAACCATTCCCCTGTCCAGCATTCCGCGGACCACGCGCATTTACAGGCTCGGTTGAACTATCCTTCCCTGCAACGGCAAATCCCGGAACCGTCAGGTCCGACTGCTTCTGTCCGCGCAACCGCACCGCAACTGACGCCTCCACAAGCTGCGGCTTCTCCGCTTCCCCCGCTTGCGCCGAGAGTCCGGCCGTTGCGGGGGAGATTTCAAGCAACTGCGGATCCGAACCCTTCTCAGGCGCCACCGCCGTCGCGCCCACCGCAAAGTTACCTTCGAGGATGTTTTCGCCATTTGCGTCGCCGAGTCCGTCTTCCTGTGTCGGCGAGCCACGGCCTGGGGTCGCAGATGCCGTCGCCGAGTCGTCGGCGACTGCGATCGTGACGGTTTTGCGGGCATTGCAATTTCCGCCGAAACCAAAGAACCCCTCGATTCGCGGGGTCGGATCGTACGTGACGTCACCGAATGCGCCTGGGCGGCAAGGGCTCTGCTCCGCTGTCCACATTTTACAATAGGCTGCGGGGGGCGCCAGACAATGATTGGGGAAACAGCGGGGGTAGTGATCAGGAATGCCGCGGAGAAATTGAGAAAGGAGCGCTTCGTAAATAAAAAAACAGAAAGCGGAATCAAGTTTCAAGAGCCCGACGACATGAAATCACGATGACCATTAGTACACCGATTTACAGCACATATCTTGTTGCATGCATGAAATGCGGTTGCGTGATGCAAGATACATACCGATGAGCAAACATGAAACGCAGCGTACCTCCGGTTGACACGAGTCCAAACAACCACACGTCGCAGCCGGGCGTCGAGGCGCATATCTCGCCGCACTTGGTTGACGTGCGAACGGGCCCCGTGAGCTCCACGTCATTGAGGTTGCCGCGATTCGGGTGGTTCCAAAGCACGCCTCGCTGTGTAACGTCGCATTGTAACGGAGGGCATGCGACAGTCGTTGGCGAGCTCGCCGAGTAAGCGTTTGCTGTTCTGGTGACTAATATAATTCCTAGCAGAGAGAGTGTTAATGCTACGGTCAAACCGCCCGTCATTCCAACGCGGCGGCGATCAAAATCCAATAGATCCATAACCTTCAAAAAAAAAAAAAAAAAAAAATCAAAGCAAATCTGCAGGGTTATGATTTCGACCTACGTGTGACTAAATCACTTTGGCTATACAAGATGTGAGTGTGTTAGATGATGAACTTTTGTCAAGCGATTCCGCTGGTATGTAAATACCTTTTCTGGTATCACCTGCTACGCGCATAAGGGAAGTGTGGTGTGGGTGGCGAAAAGCACTACTACGCGGCTCGTTCGTGCGCCTTTGTGAACGGTCAAGATGAACTGTTCTTGATAACGAAGGGTTAAGATTGTTTAGATGGTGGGAGTGTGGCTCCATCTGGATTGTGTGGAAATGGTCCCTTTGACTTCCGAATTGACGGTCAGAGATGTGTTTCGAAGGGCATGATTGAATGAAGGAAACGAACCGCGATGTCAATATGATGTGGATGATCACTGGATCCACAGGTGGAGTTTGCCCATGCTTGAGGATCCACGTGTTCACTTTCGTGGATCCACACCGCACCTGTGTAATCCCAAGCAGTTCGCTATTGACGGTTTCTGGACATGCGTTTAAACAGGTTACAGTGTAGGTTGCCTTGAGGTATGCTATCGATGCCTTTACCAAAACACAACATAACCTCTCTTCCCTGCTGAACATGTGATACAACTCTGAACCAAGTTATTGTGGACAGAAAAACTCGTGGACTCAAATATGTCAGAGGTTCACTGGTGATCCTTGATTGATCTTAGTGAAGTGTTACAGACTCGTTGTCCTGAGGGGGGTATGGACGCACTAACCCGCTACTTAACAAGCCCTTTTATCCCAATTGTCTATTGGTTGGGATTCTGATATGGTATCAGAGCGAAGATCTCAGGTTCGAATCCCAATGTGTGCACTTCGGGCATCCCAGTACGGGGGGGTGTTAGAGGTCCACTGGTGATCCCCGATTGATCATAAGGAAGGTTTACACGCTCAAGGGGTTATGGGCGCACTGACCCACTACTTAACAAGTCATTTTATCTCAATGGTCTAGTGGTTGGGATTCTGACAAAATAAACCACAATAATCTAGCTAGCTGATTGAATCATGTATTGTCAAAAGCTAAATAACATACAAATGGACATTAGCGACCTAATAGCCCAATCAACACTTGCACAAAGCACTAATTGTCAAATAAATATATGTCACCAATCTAACCAAATTACCGTAACCATGCTGTATCACCCCGGATATAAGCGCAGGCCTAAGATAAGCGCATGCGCTTGTATCTGGAGCAATGCGCTTATGGCCGATCCTCATTTATAAGTGCACCTTTCTATAATTCTTTACTTATTATAAGCGCACCCTTCTACAGTTTTGATATTTTTAACACTGTTTTAATGATTTACCGATTCACTACATGCCCTCACAGGGCTTTCAAACAAACTCCACTAATATTTCACTAGAATCGCACATTTTTCTACAAGTTTTGCCATATAGAGGCAGGATTTACTACCTAATCTAGCATAAGGGAGGTCACTCCTCCTCATCTGACTCAGGCTCTTGGCATAGAGTAATGCTGCAAGGGTCATCATTGAAGAGTGGCTGCCCATGGTGGAGCGAGAGAGCGGCAAGCGGGTGAAGGCGATTCGTAGCGACCGTGGTGGGGAGCTTTTGGGAGCGGAGTTCCGGAGCTGGTTGAAGCGGCACGGCATCAAGCAGCAGCTCACCACGGCCTACACCCCTCAGTCCAACGGCGTCGCAGAGAGAGCGAACCGGAGCATAATAGAGGGCGGGAGAACGTTATTGGTGGACTCAGGTCTACCCTTGCGGTTCTGGCCCCTCGCTATTCGTCATGCTACCGTCATTAAGAACCGGGTGTTGACTCATGTGGGAGGTCAGTATTGGGTCCCTATGGAGAAGTGGAGTGGCAAGAAGCCCCTGGTGGATATACTTCGTGTCTTCGAGTGCATGGGGCTCGTGCATGTCCCTAAGGAAAAGCTTCAAGCGACGGCGGTGTGGGCTGTTCATTTGGGTCTTGCACGGGGGAGCAAGGGCTGACTCATGTGGGACCCAAAATCCAACACCATCTTCACCACCAGAGATGCCAAGTTCATGGAGGGGCTTATGTTCAAGGAGTGGTCGGAGCGGGGGAGGAGCAAGGTCACTATTCCGCTTGGAATAGAGGTGGGAACGAACGACCCACTTCTCATTCCCATCGAGTTCTCCTCATCTTCAGAGTTGACACAGGTGTCACATAACTTGGGAGGTGCTGAAGGGGAGGCAGCAGATGTGGAAGGAGTACTGCAGCAAGGGGAGGCCCTTGTAGCTGAGAGAGGTGATACCGAGGAGGAGGTGCAGCAGCCTACACCATCCCCTAAGCTTCCACCAAGGCGCTCAACCCAAGGGAAGCGTGATGCTGTCCGTGGTGGAGCCAAGGAAGGAGCAGCCAAGGAGAGGTTCAAGAGAGCTGCCCAACCAAGGGATTTCCTCAAGTATGAAAGGCTTGGGGGTCCCAAGGCATTGCTGGTCCAGGAGAAGGAAGATGAGGAGGAGAAGGGAGCCGAAGGGGAGATGGAGCAGATTTGTTGCTTTGGCGTCAACTTACCTCATGAGCTGGCGTCAATGGAGGAAGATCTCGCTGGAGATGATTGAGAGGCTTGATTGGCTTCAAGGGAGGATGAGTTCAAAAGCCATATGGAGAATGAAACATGGACCCTCACCAATCTGCCCCCAGGAAGAAAGACGTGGGATTGCACGTGGGTGTTACGTGTAAAGACTGATGCGGAGGGGAAGTTGGAGAGGCGCAAGACAAGGCTTGTGATCAAGGGCTTTCAGCAGAGAGAGGGGATTGACTTTCAAGTGGTGTTTGCTCCTGTTGCCAAGGCTCCTACGCTCCGGGTGTTGCTAGCAGCCGCTGCCGTTTGTGGCTGGAAGGTGGAGCAAATGGATGTGAAGACGGCGTTTCTCTATGGCGTGGTAGATGAGGAGATCTACATGAAGCAGCCAGAGAGGTATGACGATGGGAGCGGACGTGTTTGCAGGCTCAACAAGGCCATCTATGGCCTAAAAAAAACTCCAAGGTGCTGTTATGCAAGGCTGGTGGAGGCGTTGGAGGCTCTTGGCTTCAAAGTTAGCGGGTGCGACGAGAGTCTCTTCACGACCAAGGGGGAGGAGGAGAAGATGTTTCTCCTTGTCTACGTCGATGACATCCTCCTCTTCTCTCCATCCCTGGAGAGGATCAAGGAGGTGCAAGGAAAGCTAAAAGAGACCTTCCAGTACAAGGCCCTTGGACCTGTGGGGTATTACCTTGGTCTTCACGTGGAGCGGGACGAGGTGAAAGGATGGTTGAGGCTTCACCAACACAAGTACCTTGCAGCCATGGGGGAGAAGTATGGGCTGGAAGAAGGGAGGAGTGTGAAGACTCCTCTACCCTCAGGTTTTCAGCTGCACCTTGATGAAGAGGAGGGTGAGGTGTTGGAGTACGAGTTGCAGCGTCAGTTCCAGTTAATGATGGGGAGCTTGATGTACGCTTCGGTCAACACTCGCCCCGACGTTGCGTTTTCACAGCTCGCTTGTGTGGTGTCTAGGCCCCTTCAAGAGCACCTGGATGCAGCAGAGAGGCTAGTGAGGTACTACATGGCAACCTCAAGGGTGGGGCTGCAATATTCATTGCATGGGCAGCTGAAGCATAAGGGAGTGGAGGAGGTGAGCACAAAGACTGGTGCACCTGCAAGGCGTGGGCACTTGTACCTTTCGTGCTTCACCGATGCTACCTGGGCAAGTGACATCAGTGATGCTACATCCCATGGCGGCTATATATGCTATGTTGGAGGGAGTCCAGTGAGCTGGAAGTCTAAGAAGCAAGGAGAGATAGCTCACTCATCAACGGAGAGCGAGTACATGGCATTGTTTCATGGAGTGAAGGAGGTGGTTTGGATGAGGAGGTTGCTTGAGGAGTTGGGGCAGGAGCAACACGGTCCTACACCTGTGTTTTTTGACAGCCAAGGAGCAATTGTAATGGTGCGTAATGCTGTGCTCCATGGGCTGAACAAGCACATGCATATCAAGTGGCATTGGGTGAGGAAGGAGGTGAAGAAGGGCACCATCTCCGTGCACTACATCAACACTACCAAGCAACCTGCAAATTTCTTGACTAAGCGGCTTGCAGAGCATCAGCATTGGAGCTGTGCCACCTTGTGTGGCATGTCCTTCAACTAAGGGAGGTAGCTTCAGGGAGCAGCTAAGGGATGAATGAGAGCACGATGAGGGGGAGTTTTTTTGTGCCAAAGCACTATAGTGGCACGGGCATCGCACTCCCATTCAGCCTACAAGCCTGCTCAGCTTCTGCAATTTTGTGTGGAGGTGCTTCAACATTTGTTCTTCACACCCTCAAATGTTCAGATTTTTTGAAGCAGCTTACAAGGCATGGCAACATTGTTTAGTTTCAAGACTTATGGCATCCCGGAAGTGTGTATTACTCTTATTGGGTGCTGACTCATCTACCAAGCTCTGATTGGTCTGAAAACCGATGTGGCAGTCCTTTGCCGTGTTGTTCAGGTGGTTACTGAGTTTCAGGACAACCCAGCATCGGAGCAGCACGTGACAGCTGTCGAAATATATTGTTATGTAGTCATGGTGCACTGTTGGCAGCATTTCCCTTGCCACCCTTTCATTGTTGTCATGCCAATGGTGCAAGGACAAAGAATGAGACAAGAAGTACAGGTGGTCAAGTAGGACTCTACCACCCTCCTTTTTAGAAGTGTGGTCTTCCTGGAAGCAGCTTCCAAGAGGGTGGAAGTGGGAAGACAAGCTAACTCATGGTTGGCTTGACTCACTATTGGTAGCCTTGAGTACAGCTCTGAACATCCAAGTGTGGTTGGCTTTGCCGACCTAGCTAGGACGTTTCCCATCCTTCTCTAGCCTTTCTCCCCTAGGAATCAACCTTTATGAGTTCCCAGGATGGTCCCAACCCCTTTACATTCCCATAGGCAATGTTGTACTCACCTCTTCCTTGCATCAATGAAACTACACGTTTTCAGCCCAGCTTACGTTTTCATTCACTCAGTAGCGCATACACATCTGATGAAAGAAAGCAATATACCGTTGGAAAGCAGGCATTTGAAGCTAACGTCTGTCCAAGTTTTAGTCTCGTATAGTACTAGAGCTGTTCGTGACGGCGTTTTGAACAGAGGCGGTTCGAAGCCATCAGATTCTGCTTAGGCGGTTTCATGGGCATCCGCGACCCCTAAGTGGAATCTAGACTATAACATGCCTCGGACATGTGGAGGACGAGGACGACTAGGACGACGAGCATGACTAACAGTGCAAACAGGTGAGGCAAGACAAGACTCAGGCTCACGACGCTCTGCCAGGGGGCCTGACTGCACAGGGAATGGGGAAGGAGCAGGCAGTGGAGAGCCAGGCAGTAACTGTGGCTGTGACTGGTCAAGCGGAGGACACAGGAAAGGCAGAGTAAGGCCAGTGGAAGACGGAAGATTAAGAACCTGACAAAGTGCCGAGTCAGGCGGCGGCAGGGATGACTGCGGCTGCGGGTAGAAAAGCAGTCGTCGCGGCACAGTACCAAAAGTACCAGAGCCTCCAGCTCCAGGACCTCCAGCACCTCCAGCTCCAGCACCTCCATCACCCGTAGCTCCAGTACCTCCAGCACCAGCAGCTCCAGTACCTCCAGCACCTCCAGCTCCAGCACCTCTAGCACCAGTAGCTCTAGTACCTCCAGCACCAGCAGCTCCAGTACCTCAGCACCTCCAACTCAAGCACCCTAGCACCAGTAGCTCCAGTACCTCCAGCACCAGCAGCTCCAGTACCTCCAGCACCTCTAGCTCCAGCACCTCTAGCACCAGTAGCTCGAGTTCCTGTAGCACCAGCAGCTCCAGTACCTCCAGCACCTCCAGCTCCAGCAGTACGAGAACCTCTTGCTCTAGTAGTACCAGCACGTCCATCTCTGCCACCGAGGCTGCCCTACCGGACAGCCCACTCGCGAAGCCGCTCTGGCGAGAGAGTCTCCTGCCGACGTGCACCAGTACCTCCAGCACTAGCGCCTCGAGCACCAGTACCTCCAACACCTCCAACTCCAGTACCACCAGCACCAGCACCTACAGCTCCAATGGCTCCAGCTCCAGCATGTCCAGCTCCGCCATCGGGGCTGCCCCACCGGACAGCCCACTCGCGAATTCGCTCTGGCGAGAGAGTCTCCTACTGACGTGCACCAGTATCTCCAGCACTAGTGCCTCCAGCACCAGTACATCCAGCACCGCCAACTCTAGTAACACCAGCACTAGCATCAGCAAGAGTGACAGGAGAGAGCTTGCCCGTGGGAGGATCACGAACAAGAGCAAGGGAACCCCGGACCCAAAACGCCGACGCATCACCAACCTCTCTCGTCCACCACCAAGCAGGAGAACAAAGCAAAGCAAAGCTCAAGGTGGATCTCAAAGGCACCACACAATCTGAGCACAAGCAAGCGACCACAAGGCCACTTCATATGCAAAGTTATAATAGCAAGGCAGTACACTGATCACAACCTAGCAAGAGTAAACAAGCAGGTATAAAGATATATATAAGTGTACAACAAGAGCAAGTCAAGCAACCAGCAGGTGAGGCAGAGTGGGCACAAGCCAAAGAGCAGTGCAGAAACGCTGATGATCACAAGACCCAAGGGCCTTGGTGAACACATAAGCAGTGTTGGCCCACGAGGCCACGTAGGAAAGGCGGAGCTGACGACGCTGCTGCAGCTCATGCACAAGGAAGCAGCGAAGAGCAATGTGCTTCGTTCTGTGCTCCAGTCTCTGCTCGTGACACAAGGCAAGCATTGCCTTGTTGTCAACGTACAGAACTGGAGGAGAATGAGGCCGCTCCCCCAAGTCGGTCAGCAGGTAGGTCAGCCAGCGTAGCTCATGAGCAGCCATGGCCCCAGCGTAGATCTCAGCCTCACAGCTGGAACCAAGCATAGAAGAAGAACGAGTGGACCTTCACGAGACAGAACCAGAGCCAAGACTGAAGGTGTAACCCAGTGACAAACGCTGAGTCGCCTGGTTGTCAGCCCAAGAAGCGTCGGAGTGTCCTGTGAGTACCAATGAACCCCGTCCTCCAAGCACGAGCTCCATGCCCGATGTACTGCACAAGTAACGTAGTACCCTCTTCGCAGCATCCTAGTGCACCTTTCGGTGTCTACCGGGAGCCACGTAGCGAGCCAGGAGGCTGAGAGGGTACGCGAGGTCAGGTCGTGTGCACGTCATCAGGTACATGACGCAACCCACAAGCTCTGGGTATGGACCACTCGGCTCTAATGACTCGTCCGAAGGTGGAGCTGAGAGCCAGTGGCCAGTAGACAGAGGAGTGGGCTGTGGCGAGGAGAACTTGAAGCCGAAGCGCTGAAGGACCTGGTGCACCATGTGTGACTGAGTCAGGGTGATGGTGCGCCGTGCTCTATCCCGTGTGATCTGCAAGCCAAGATAGCTATGCAGCTCACCCAGGTCAGTGCAGGTATGTCTCTCATGCAGCTTCACCTTCACTAGGGCCAGCGCCTCAGTGTCAGCAGTAGCAAAAACCAAGTCGTCGACGTACACGAGAACGTAGAACGACAGCAGGGTGGTGTCGGTGCGTAGAAACAACGACGGGTCAGCAGAGGAAGGAGCAAACCAAAGAGCCGCAAGTGTAGTCCTCAGTGTGTCGTGCCACTCTCGGGGCGCCTGGCGGAGACCGTAGACTGGCCGCCGGAGGCTCCACTGGGTACCCGCAGGAAACGACCCAGTGAAGCCAGGTGGGCGGCACAGCCATATCTCCTCGTGAAGGCTGCCCTGCAAGAAAGCCGTGGAGAAGTAGAGGGAGTGTAGCTCGTAGTCACGCTGTGCTGCAACGTGCAGTAGCACTCGAAGAGTAGTCATCTTCGGGGTGGGGGAGAAGGTCTGGAAGAAGTCGACCCCCTGTCGTTGTGTGAAGCCTCGAGCAGCGTAACGCGCCTTGAAGGCAGGCGAGATCCCGGCGGCTGCTTCACTCTGAAAATCCACATGCCATCAACTATGTTCGCCTCAGGAGGAGGAACCTCGTCGACGTAGGTGCCTGTGGACTTCCGGGAAGCCATCTCTGCGTCCATGGCTGTCTGCCACTGAGAGGAGTACTCACGCGCGATCTCCTCAGCGTAAGAGCGCGGGTTAGGGATGTCTAGTGCATCCGGGTCTCCCTCAGGGCAAAGAAGCATGGATGCGAAACGAGGTAAAGCGGCCGCAAGACACTCAAGCTCAAACTGCCTGTCCTTAAGGACGTCACTGCTAAGGGCAGGCTCACCCTTGACGGACAGAGGACAGACAGACTCAGACTCAGTAACAAGACTCGCGACGTAGTCGATATGACTCCTAGCTGCAAAGTCAACTAGCTCAGTGACTAGGGCAAACGCAGCAGTAGACTCAAGGTCAGGGTCAGTGACGACAGTAGCAAGGAGACGAGTGACAGTAGAACTGGCAGCACGAGCAAGGTCGGACTCAGGGTCAGGAACGTGCGGAAGAGAGGACGCGGGAGGCTCAGGCAGGACAACACGCTGTAGAACAGAGGAAGGACGAAGTGTCATACCGTGAGTGCCTGGGACAGCAGGAGGATGAGGACGGGCGTCACGATGAGCACGAACAGGTGTGGAAGCACGAGTCTCGGGCTCACGACACTCAGTCAGGGACTCAGTCACCTCAGTGTGAGGAGCAGGATCAAGCAACGGGGAGCCAGGCAGAAGCTGTGGCTGAGACTGGTCTGTCGGTGGACATAGGATAAGTGGAGTGAGGCTAGAGGAAGACGGGAGACTAAGAACCTGGCGAAGGACCGAGTCAAGCGGCGGTAGGGACGACTGCGGCTGCGGGTAGAAAAACATTCAACGCGGGGCAGTACCAGGAGCTCCAGCTCCTCCAGCACCAGCAGCACCAGCACCTCTAGCACCAGCAGCTCCAGTAGCACCTCGAGCACCAGCAGCACTACGAGCTCCGGCAACGCCATCACCTCTAGTTCCAGCAGTACCTCCAGCACCTCCAGTGCTAGCAGCTCCAGTAGCACCTCCAGCACCTCAAGCACCAACAGCACCACCTGCTCCGGCAGCTCCAGCACCTCTAGTACGAGCACCTCTAGTACGAGCACCTCCAGGAATAGCAGCTCCAGCACCTCCAGTACCTCCAGTACCTCCAGCTCCAGTGCCTCCAGCACCAGCAGTACCTCCAGCACCTCCACTGCCAGCAGCTCCAGTAGCACCTCCAGCACCTCCAGCACCAGCAGCACCACCTGCTCCGGCAGCTCCAGCACCTCTAGTACGAGCACCTTGAGTACCAGCGGCTCCAGCACCTCCCGTACATGCAGCACTAGCACCTCCTGTGCCAGCAGCTCCAGTAGCACCTTCGGCAATAGCAGCACCACCAGCTCCGGCAGCTCCAGTACCTCTAGTACAAGCACCTTCAGGACCAGCAGCTCCCGCAGCTCCAGCACCCGTATCACCAGCACCTCCAGTGCCAGCAGCTCCAGTACCCCCAGCACCTCCACCACTAACCGCACCACCAGCTCCGGCAGCTCTAGCACCTCCAGTACGAGCACCTCCAGGACCAGCACCTCCAGCACCTCCAGTACCTCCAGCTCCAGCGCCTCCAGCACCAGCAGCACCTCTAGCACCTCCAGCACCAGCTGTACCTCCAGGACTAGTAGGTCCAGCACCTCCAGCACCAGTAGCACCTCTAGGACTAGTAGCTCCGGCACCTCCAGCACTAGCAGCACCTCTAGTAACTCCAGCACCAGCAACACCTCCAGCACCTCCAGCAGTACCTCCAGTACCTCCAGCACCAGCAGTACCTCCAGGACTAGCAGCTCCACCACCGGCAGGACCGTACCCTCCACCACCAGGACTGCCTCGCCGAACGATCCACGCACGAATCGCCTGCGGCGAGAGCATCTCAAGTAGATCAGGCTGCGGTGGCTATCCAGCTCCAGGACCTCCAGCAGGGTCACCCACAGCTCCACCGCCACTAGGACTCGCAGCACCCCCAGAGTCAGCACCCCCAGTCGCAGCACCCCCAGAACCCTCACCCTCTGTCTCAGCACCCCCAGGCTCAGCACCAGCAGTCTCAGCTGTAGAGTCCACAGCAGTAGGCTGCGGAGGCGGCGAAGACAGCCGAGGCGGAAAACCAGGGGGGGTCTCCAAGCGTGGAGAGCGGCGAGTGGCCGCCGTGTCGTCAGCGGCGGGGTCACCCACCTTAGCTGGGCCAGAGGAGTCAGAAGAGATCTCCAAAGGCTCAACAAAGGGGGTTGGGTCTACCTAAGACACACCTAAGGGACCAGGACCCTGTGGGGGGAGGGGGTCTACCGGGGGGGGGGATTGGTACCAAGAAAAGAGGCGCTAGGGGGACCGGGTGGGACGCGTGTGGGTGTAGCCTGTAGAAACAGACAGACTCATCAAAGGTGGCGTCATGGGAGGAGAAGACTCAACGCTCGCGCGGGTGGTAGAACTGCCACGGCGGGGCGACGGTGGGGAAGCCAAGGAAGACGCAGCGGAGAGTGCGAGAGGAGAGCTTGCTCGCTTTGGCATCGTGAACAAGGGAGAGTATGCCCCAGACCCAAAACACCGATGCATCGCCAACCTTCCCCGTCGACCGGAGTGTGGGCGAGGTCTCTGGCTCAGAGATACGAGGCCAGAGGTTGAGCTAACGCGCTGTGTATCGGACCGCAAATGGCCACAGAAAATGGGGAGCAGCCGCATGGATCATGGAGGTACGAGCAACCTCCATGATCAAGCCAATGCGACGCTCAGCAATCCCATTTTGCTGAGGAGAGGCCGGAAGCGTGAACGACTGGTGGATGCCCTCGTCTCGACAGAACTTCGCGAGGAGGCCAGAAGAGAACTCACCGCCCCTGTCAGAGTGCAGACGCAGGACTAGGAAGTCCCGACGAAACCGCTCGCGTAGCTGGCGACGAGTAGTACGGATCCAGGGGATCAAAACACCGCTGACGTCCGCCTTGCGTTGTAAGGGGAAGACAGTGGTGTAGCGTGTGTAGTCGTCAACAACCAGCAGGAAGTAGCGCACTTGGTCCGTCCAACCGACGGGGGTTGGGCCCCAAACGTCCATGTGGAGAGTCTGCAGAGGAGCAGTGGTCGGAGGAAACTCGGAGGAGTGAGGAGCGGTGCGCTGCCTCCCCTCGACACAGGGAAGGCACGGCGGGGCAGGCGAGCGCGGGAGGGAGGGCAGGGACCTGGGAAAGCCAGAGACAAGGAAACGGGAGTGCATGCTGCGGAGACGCGGCAGCGAGGGGTGACCTAGGCGGTGGTGCCAGAGGAGAGTCTGGTGAGAGAGTACTCGACACGAGCAAGACGCTGCAAGCTGACCAGACGCAGACACCCGACTCGACGCAGCCACCTGACCTGACTCAGCCACCTGTGCAGACACCGTGGTCAGGGTGTACAGACCAGACCCAGGCTGACGAGTGAACGTAGCAAGTTGACGGCCAGTCCATGAGCACTTACAGATCGCCACAAGCTGTCCTCTAGGAATGAAGGTGCCAAACCATTCATCCTGGAGAACTGCGTTGCTCAACAAGTTCGTCGAGAACGCGGGGAGGTGGAGACCTGAGAGAGACCCGGAGGGGACTGCCGGACACGGGAGGACAGTGGAGGCTCGCGCAACTACTGGGCCCCCAGTGGGGTCAGCCAGTGAGACTGGGACAAGTGCTGCGAGTGGTGTGACTGTGGTGCAATCACGAAAGAAGCAACGTGACGCGCCTGAGTCAAGCGTGAAAGTGTGCAAGTCCTCAGCTGAGGCAGGACCTGTGGCAGTAGACGCACTGTCAAACTTATATATGCTATAGTCTGTTTAGGCTGTAGTGGGGTAGTTCTTAGAGGGTACAACACTTTTGTGTTTGCTACTTGTATCCACCTGCTTTCTAGTTCATCTCATTCCTCTCATTATTCTCACATGGTATAGAGCAGGTTCCCTAGTGGAACTGTTTTTTTTTAGGGCCCACCACTACGAATTTTTTTTTTTCCTTACCTGCCCGAAGCGCGTTTCGCGTTTGTCCTAGCAGCGCCCCGTGCGCCTGCCCTTCGCGGCCCTTCACGGCCCCTCGCGGCCTTCGCGGCCCCTTAGCGGCCCTTTGCGGCCCCCTTCGCGGCCCTTCGCGGCCCCTTTCGCGGCCCTTCGCGGCCCCTCGCGGCCCTTCGCGGCCCCTTAACGGCCCTTCGCGGCCCCCTTCGCGGCCCTTCGCGGCCCCTTTTGCAGCCCTTCGCGGCCCCTCACTGCCCTTCGCGGCCCCTTGCGCGGCCCTACGAGGCCCCTTCGCGGCCCTTCGCGGCCCTTCGCGGCCCTTCGGGGCCCCCTCACGGCCCTTCACGGCCCTCTTCGCGGCCCCTTCCGGCCCCTGCTGACGCGCCCCTGCTGGCGCGCCCCTCTGCCGGCCCCTGCTGACGCGCCCCTACTGGCGCGCCCCTGCCGGCCCCTGCTGAAGAGCCACTGCCGGCCCCTGCTAACGAGCCCCTGCAGGCCCCTGCTGGCGCGGCCCCTGCTGGCGCGCCTCTGCCGGCCCCTGCTGACGCGCCCCTGCTGGCGCGCCCCTGCCAGCCCCTGCTGACGCGCCTCTGCCTGGCCCCTACTGGCTCGGCCCCTACAGTCCCGGCCCGCCCCTGCACCCGTCTCTGGTAAGCCGAGCCGCGCCACCCAGCCGAGCCGCGCCGCCCAGCCGAGCCGCGCCGCCCAGCCGAGCCGCGCCGCTCAGCCGAGCCGCGCCGCCCCCACCGAACCGCACTGCCCTACCGAGCAGCACTGCCTTGCACTGCCCTGCTGCTACTGTTTCTGTCAGAATGAAGAAGTGATGGACTATGAAAGATGAGAGTACAAGTATATAACCCTAGAGTTGTGTACCCCCTAAAGGCTAACCCACTATAGCCTACACATCAATAACATATATGATAATGTTTGACACACCCCCATAGGCAAAGTGGGGGAGAGCAAGGGGTCACAAGACCAGTCAAGAAAGGCAAAGCAAGCTCAGGGTGGATCACAACGTCACCACACAGTCTGAGCACAAGCAAAGGGCCACAGGGCCAGTTCAAATGCAGAGGCATATATAGACAACACAAACAGCAAGGTGATCTCAACCTAACAAAACAAACAAGCAGATATATATACATACAGAGATCACAGTACAGACAAAGCCTACAGTAAGTGAGGAACAGTGGGCACAAGCCCCAGGACAGTACAGAAGCGCTGATGATCACCAGGCTGAAGTGCCTTGGTGAATATATCAGCAGTGTTGGCCCGAGTGGCCACGTAACGCAGACAAAGCTGACCATGCTGCTGCAGCTCTCGAGCCAGGAAGTAACGGAGAGCGATGTGCTTCGTTCTGTGCTCCAGTCTGTGCTCCTGACACAAGGCAATGGCAGCCTTGTTGTCGACGTACAGCACTGGAGGAGAACTAGGCCGCTCTCCCAGGTCAGTCAGAAGGTAGGTCAACCAGCGTAACTCCTGTGCAGCCATGGCTGTGGCGTAGATCTCAGCCTCACAACTGGAGCTGAGAACTGAAGACGAGCGAGTAGAACGCCAAGAAACTGAACCAGAGCCAAGGCTGAAGGTGTAACCCTGTGACGACCGCTGAGTAGCCTGGTCGTCAACCCAAGAAGCGTCTGAGTGCCCAGTGAGAACAACTGAGCGCCTCCCTCCAAGCACGAGCCCCATGCCCGATGTACTGCACAAGTAGCGCAATACCCTCTTTGCAGCATCCCAGTGCACCTTTCGGTGCCTGCCAGGAGCCACGTAGCGGGCCAGAAGGCCAAGAGGGTATGCTAGGTCAGGACGAGTGCAAGTCATCAGGTACATGAGGCAACCAACTAGCTCTGGGTAAGGACCACTCGGCTCTACGGACTCATTAGAAGGCAGAGCTGAGAGCGAGTGACCTATAGCCAGAGGAGTGGCCTGTGCTGAGGACCAGGTGAAACCGAAGCGCTGAAGGACCTGCTGCACCATGTGTGACTGAGTCAGTGTGATGGTGCGGCGTGCTCTGTCCCGGGTGATCCGCAAGCCAAGATAGCTTGTCAGTTCACCCAGGTCTGTGCACGTGTGTCTCTTCTGCAGCTCCGACTTCACGTGGGCGAGAGCCTCAGTGTCAGCAGTGGCAAAGACCAAGTCGTCGACGTACACGAGGATGTAGAACGGCGGCAGTGAAGTGTCGGTGCGCAGGAACAGCGACGGGTCAGCAGTAGAAGACGAGAATCCAAGAGCCGCAAGTGTAGTCCTCAGTGTGTCGTGCCACTCACGTGGAGCCTGGCGGAGACCGTAGACCGGCCGCCGGAGGCTCCACTGGGTACCAGGAGGAAACGACCCAGTGAAGCCAGGTGGACGGCGCAGCCAGATCTCCTCGTGCAGACTGCCCTGCAAGAAAGCTGTGCTGAAGTCAAGAGAGTGAAGCTCGTAGTCACGCTGAGCGGCAACGTGCAGCAGCACCCGAAGAGTGGTCATCTTCGGGGTGGGGGAGAAGGTCTGAAAGAAATCTACTCCCTCTCGCTGACTGAAGCCTCGAGCGACGTACCGAGCCTTGAAGACAGGCGGAGAACCTGGCGGCCGCTTCACCCTGAAAATCCACATGCCACTGACGATGTTCGCCCCAGGAGGGGGAACCTCGTCGACGTAAGTGCCAGTGGACTTCCAGGATGCCATCTCTGCATCCATGGCTGACTGCCACTGAGAGGAGTACTCACCCGTGATCGCCTCAGCGTAAGAGCGCGGGGTCGGGATGTCTGGAGCATCCGGGTCTCCCTCAGGTGCAATCAGCATGGACACGAGATGAGGTACAGCGGCGGCAAAGCACTCAAACTCCTCCTGCCTGTCCTCAAGAACGTCCGTGCCAAGAGCACACTCACCCCCGACGGACGGAGGACAGACAGACTCACACTCAGCAACAAGACTGGCAGCGTAGTCTAGTCTACAGTGAGCAGCAAAGTCAACAAGCTCAGTGACTAAGGCAGACGCAACAGCTGACTCAAAGGAACGGTCAGTGACAACTGTGGACAGGAGACGCGCGACAGTAGGACTAGCAGCACGAAGAGAGTCAGACTCTGGGTCAGCAAGGGCAGGAAGGGAGGACGCAGGAGGAGAAGGCAGAGGGACACGCCGTGGAGCAGTGGAAAGACGAAGCAGCATCGGGTGAGTGCCGGGGACAGCAGGAGGACGCTGACGCGGGACACGACGACTAGGGCGAGCAGCACGAACAGGTGACGCAGAACAAGACTCAGGCGACACAGGACGAGGCTCAGGCTCACGACGCTCTGTAAGACCTCCTGTCGGACCAGTGTAGGGAGAAGGACCAGGAAGAGGTGAGGTGGGCTGGAACTGCGACTGTGGTCGGACAGGCGAAGGACACCCTAAGGAGGGAGCAGGACAAGGAGGAGGCGGCTGACCAAAAACCTGCCGAAGAAGCGGAACGAAGTACGGCCGCGGCCGTGACGCTCCCCCAGAACTAGCAGAGACAGCACCAGAACCTCCAGCAGCAGCTCCAGCTCCCGTAGCACCAGTAGCACCTCCAGGAGTGCCAACCCCAGGACCTCCAGTAGTACCAGCGACAGCAGCACCACCAGTCCCAGGACTAGGAGCACCACTAGGAGCTACAGCAGCTCCAGTACCCCCAGTAGCACCTCCAGCAGCTCCAGTACCTCCACCAGCACCAGCAGCACCGCCAGCAGCACCAGTACCTCCAGCAGCACCAGCAGCACCTCCAGCATCCCCAGTACCTCCAGCAGCACCGGCAGCACCGCCCGCAGCTCCAGAACCTCCAGTAGCACGAGCAGCACCAGTAGCACCTACAGTAGCTCCAGTACCTACAGCAGGGGGTAACTCAAAACGAGGGGCTCCACTCCGGTGGCCGCAGCGCCGAGCGTACCACTCACGTAGTCGCTGTGGAGAGGGAGCACCAGCAGGGTCACCACCCCCAGGCTCAGCACCCCGAGGCTCAGCACCCCCAGTCGCAGCACCCCAAGGCGCAGCACCCCCAGTCACAGCACCCCCAGGCTCAGCACCCCCAGTCGCAGCACCCCCAGGCTCAGCACCCCCAGTCGCAGCACCCCCAGGCGCAGCACCCCCAGTCTCAGTGCCCCCAGGCTCAGTACCCCGCTCAGGACCAGAGTCAACAGCTACCTCGACAGGCTCGACTGCGTCTACCTGGGAAACACCTGAGGGAGCAGGACCCTGGGGAGGGAGGGGGTCTACCGGAGGGGCACCTGGGGTGAGGAAGAGAGGCGGGGGGGGGAGAGGAGCAGTGCGGTAGGGGAACAGACGGTAGAAGGGTACCGACTCGTCAAAGGTGACGTCCTGAGATGCAAAGACACGGCGCGAGGTGGGGTGGTAAAACCGCCAACCAGGTGCGTCGGGGACAAAGCCAAGGAAGACACAAGGCACAGCGCGGGCGGAGAGCTTGTCCGCAGTGGTATCACGGACAAAGGAACGAGCACCCCAGACACGGAAACGCGACGCATCGCCAACCTGCCCCGTCCACAGCAGTGTGGGCGAGGTCTCCGGAGCGGAGACACGGGGCCAGAGGTTGAGCTGATGCGCAGCGTACTGGACCGCAAACGGCCACAGAAAATGGGGGGCAGCCGCATGGATCAAGGAGGTACGAGCGATCTCCATGACCAAGCCAATGCGGCGCTCAGCAACCCCATTCTGCTGAGGAGAGGCCGGAAGCGTGAAAGTCTGGCGGATGCCGTGCTCCGTACAGTAGGCTGCCAGGAGGTCAGAGGAGAACTCACCACCTCGGTCAGAGTGCAGACGCAGGACGGGAAAGTCCGACTGGAACCGGTCGCGGAGCTGGAGACGAGCAGCGCGGATCCAGGGGATCAAAACATCAGGGACCTCACCCTTGGTGCGCAAGGGGAAGACCGTGGTGTAGCGCGTGTAGTCGTCGACAACCAGCAGGAAGTACCGCTCGTGGCCCTGTCCACGGACGCGGGCTGGGCCCCACACGTCCAGGTGGAGAGTCTGCAGAGGAGCCTCTGTGGGAGGGAACGAGGAGGAGTGAGGAGCGACGCGCTGCCGCCCCTCGACGCAGGGAAGACAGGGAGGAGCAGGCGAGGGTGGGAGGGGAGGGAGAACCCTGGGAAGACCAGAGACAAGGTACCGGGAGTGCATGCCACGAAGGCGCTGCACTAACGGGTGACCAAGACGGTGGTGCCAGAGAACGGTCTGGTGTGACAGGGAGCGACACGAGCAGGGGGCCGACAGCTGACCTGACGCAGACGCAGACGCAGACGCAGCTACCTGAGGGGACTCAGTGGTCATTGTGTACAGGTCCGACCCCGGCTGCCGAGTGAAGGTAGCTAGGTGGCGACCTGTCCTAGCACACGTACAGTGGGTCACACGCTCATAGGCAGGGGTGAACTGGTGAACACCCCCATCCTGAAGAGCAGAGCCTGCCACCAAGTTCGTAGAGAACGAGGGGAGGTAAAGGCCCGACAGGGTGCCGGACGGGACCGCAGGACAAGGGAGGACAGTGGAGGAGGTCGCAATGACCGGGCCCCCAGAGGGGTCAGCGAGAGAGACAGCAACCGGCCGAGCTAGCTGCTCAAGGGCAGTGCGGTCACGGAAGAAGCAGCGGGAAGCACCCGAGTCGAGTGTGAAGGTGTGCAGTGCCTCAGTGGACGCAGTACCAGCAAGCGCAGACGGACTAGCACCTGGGGGAGCAGACGCACTAGCACCAAGAGCAGCAGCCTCACCAGGACCTAGGGCAGCAGACGCACTGGCACCAAGAGCAGCAGCCTCACCAGGACCTAGGGGAGCAGACGCACTAGCACCTGGAGGAGCTGTCTCACTGGTCCCAATGCCAGGGTCTGGCGGTACACTCAGGTAACAGTCACCCTCAACACTAATAGTCAATGCATACATGGCACCAAGGATAGCATCAAAGTCAAGAGCAAAGATATCAATGTTCTTCCTAAGCAGGTCAGCCCAGCGGGGCAGCTCAGTGGCGTCAGGAAACTGCTCACGCCAGGCGTCGTCAAGACGAAAGAAGCAGCGCTGCTCCGTGTGGAACCTCCCACAGGTCTGGCCAGTGCGGTCACCTGTGCGGATGACGTACGGGCAGGTACCTCCCCCCCCAGACCCCCCACGCTGAGAGTACCACTCACGGAGTTGCTGGGGCGAGGGAGTCTGCTGCTGCTGCCTCTGGCCGCCGCCGAACCCCCCACGCTGCACCGCTCCACCACCGCCACCACTGCCTCCACCGCCCCCACCGCCCCCACCACCCCCACCACCGCCACCGCCACCACCCCCTGTGCCGCCACTGCCCCCCCCACCACCCGCGCCACTCCCACCCCCGCCACCACCCCCGCCCACCCCACCCCCTCCACTGCCGCCGCCCCCTCGTCCACCTCCACCACCCCTGCCCCCCTTGCCCCTGCCGCCCTTGCGTCTCCCACTGGGAGCAGACGCGGCCCCGACTCCCTCAGCTCCGAGGTAGCCGACAGCAGCAGCAGATGCAATGGAGGGGAGGAGGGGGGAGGGGGAGCACCCCTCAAAGAAGGGGGTGCGGGGGTCGCCACGAGAGGCACCTACAGCTACAATGCTCTTCTCAGCTGCTAGGAGTTCCTTCTCGAGGAGGTCGACAGTGAGGTCAGTGGGGGAGAGGGCAAGGAACTGGTCCCTGACAGAGCGAAGGGAGTCAGGGAGGCGGGTGACAAGGTGGTACAGTGTGAGGTACATCGGGGGGGGGGTTCTTGGCGAGGAAATCGGGGGGGAGAGCGGCACGGTAGCGGAGGTCACTGGTACGGAGGTGGGTGATGAGGTCAGCTACAGTGGCAAACGCGGACAGGTCGGGGAAGAGATAGGGCAGTGAGAGACGGCCTATAGCAGCAGTGGCAGGAGAGGAGTAGCGTGCGACTACTGCGTCGTACAGCTCCTTAGCTGTTTTATGCTGGCCGAAGTGCTCGCGCTCATCTAGCGGTAGGTGGCTGCGAACGGCTAGGCGAGCGTGAGCATCACGGGTCTGCCACTGGGAGCGGGCAGTGCTGTCAGCAGTAGCAGGAGGTGCAGGAGCAGCGCCGGATGTGTGATCATAGAGGGACACATCATCCTTGGCAGTGATCTGAAGGAACAGGTGGAGGTCATCTAGCCAGACCTCAAACTTAATCAGGCGGCCCTCAGTGTCAAAGGTGAGAACAGAGGGAGTGGCCATAATGGCAGTAGTAGCAGCAGGAACAGTAGCAGTAGTACAGTAGGAACAGGAACAGGAGGAACTGCCGTGGGGCACAGTAGGGTGGCGCGGCTCGGTCAGGGCGGCGCGGTTCGGTCCGGGCGGTGCGGCTCGGCTCGGGCGGCGCGGCTCGGTTTGGGCGGCGCAGCTCGGTTCGGGCGGCGCGGCTCGGTTCGGGCGGCGCGGCTCGGCTCGGGCTGGGCTACGCGACTGTGCGCAGCGGGGGGGGGCGCGCGCGTGGGCAGCAGTGGTTGGGGGGGGGGGGGGGGGGGGGGGGGGGCGTTTTCGTGCGTGGGCCTGTCTAGCGCGGGTGACGACCTAAAACGGGCCGGGGCGTCGCGGCGGCCTACGGGCGGCTGCGTCGTACGGGGCAGGGGTCGACGGGCGGCTAGGGGGGCTGCTCACGGGCGGCGCAGGTCGCGTGGGCGGCTAGGGGTAGGCGCACGGGCGGCTAGGGGTCGGCGCACGGGCGGCTAGTGAGTCGCGCGCTAAAAAAAAAAAGGGTCGCGCGCGGCACTAGCGAGCTGCGCACGGGCAGCAGGAGGAATAGAGGGGGCGCACGAGGGCGCTCTAGGAGACGGGCGCTCGAGGGCGCTCTAGGAGAAGGGCGCTCGAGGGCGCTTCGTGTGGTGGGCCTTTAGGTAAGTGGTCCTAGGACAAGGACCTAAGCTCGTAATACCATGTCAGAATGAAGAAGTGATGGACTATGAAAGATGAGAGTACAAGTATATAACCCTAGAGTTGTGTACCCCCTAAAGGCTAACCCACTATAGCCTACATATCAATAACATATATGATAATGTTTGACAGTTTCTACAGCTGCTACTGCTGCTACTGCTGCTACTCTTGCTACTACTCCTACTGCTGCTATGGCTAGTCCTACCGTTCTCACCTTTGATGCTGAGGGACGTGCAGTTGATTTTGACGTGTGGGTTGACGACCTACAGCTCTTTCTTCAGTGTGATTCTAGGGATGGGGTATCCCTTTTCGATCACACGTCCGGTGTTTCCACTGCTCCTGCTACCACTGCTGACAGTACTGTTCGCTCGCAGTGGACCACTCGTGACGCTGTTGCTCGTCTTGCTGTTTGTAGTCACCTGCCGCCTGCTGAGCGCGCACACTTTGGCCAGTACAAGACTGCTCAGTCTTTGTACGACGCTGTAGTTGCACGCTACTCCTCCCCTGCCACTGCTGCCCTCAGCCGCCTCATGCTGCCGTACCTTTTCCCTGACCTTGCCGCCTTTGCCACAGTCGCTGACCTAGTTGCTCACCTTCGCACTAGTGACGCCCGCTACCGCGCTGCCCTTCCCACTGAGCTGACTGTCGACCTGCTAGAGGAGCACCTTGCTGCAGCTGAGAAGATTATCTTAGCTGTAGGTGCTTCTCGCGGCGACCGTCGCACCCCCTTCTTTGAGGGGTGTTCCCCTGTTCTCCTTCTCCCCTCTGTTGCTTCTGCTGCTGCTGTCGACCTTGTTGGCACTGAGGAGGTCGGAGCTGCGTCTGCCCCTAGTGGGAGACGCCGCAACAGCAAGGGCAAGGGGAGCAAGGGTGGTGGAGGGGGCGGCGGGGGAAGTAGTGGAGGAGGTGGAGGCGGTGGAGGAGGTGGCGGTGTAGGTGGGGGTGGTACCGGGAGTGGGGGCGTCAGTGGCGGCGGTGGAGGTCGTGGCGGCGGTGGCGGAGGTGGAGGAGGCAGCGGCAGCGGTGGTGGAGGTGGCGGCGGCGGTGGTGCTGGGCGAGGTGCAGCAGCGCAGCGTGGAGGCTTTGGTGGCAGCCAGCGCCAGCAGCAGCTGCGCACCCGTGAGACCCCGTCGGTTCAGCAGCTTCGTGAGTGGTACGCTGGGCGTGGGAGGTCTGGGAGTGCAGGTCCCTGCACTTACGTTCTTCGCACCGGCACTCGTAGTGGGGAGGTGTGTGGGCTCCCACACACCACGCAGCGCTGCTTCGGTCGCTTGACTGACGCTTGGCGTACCCAGTTTCCTGACGCCGTTGAGTTCCCTTGCTGGCATGATCTGCTTCTGCAGAATGTGCCTATCTTTGATCTAGATTTTGATGCTATCCTTGCTGCCATGTATGCTCTTGCTGATAGTGCTGAGGGTGACTGTTACCTGAGTGTCCCGCCCGACCCGGGCATTGCGGCTGCTGCTCTAGGTGCTAGTGCGGCTGCTTCTCTAGGTGCTAGTGCGTCTGCTGCTCCAGGTGCTGGTGCGTCTGCTACTCCAGGTGCTGGTGCGTCTGCTCTCTCTGGTACTGCACCTACTGAGTCCTTGCATACTTTCACACTTGACTCTGGTGCTTCGCGCTCTTTCTTTAGAGACAGCACCACGCTCACGCCGCTCAATCGGCCTGTTGCAGTTTCCCTTGCTGACCCCTCAGGGGGCCCAGTCCTTGCACACTCCTCCACGGTTCTACCGTGTCCTGCGGCACCGTCGGGCTTGCTGTCGGGACTCCACCTCCCCTCGTTCTCTACGAACTTGGTGAGTGGAGCTGACCTCCAGGACGCGTGGGTTGACCAGCTCACCCCTGGAGGTCAGCGTGTGACCCACTGCACTTGCTCTCGGACGGGCCGCCACCTGGCCACGTTCACCCGTCGGCCAGGGTCGAGTCTGTACACACTGACTACTGCGCCTCCTCCGGTCCCTGCGTCTGGTCAGGTAGCTGCGTCTAGTCAGGTGTTTGCTGCTGCGTCCAGGTCTAGTCCTGCGTTTGCCCCCTGCTCGTGTCGTCCTCTGGCGCACGTGACTCTCCTTTGGCACCACCGCCTTGGTCACCCCTCCCTGCCTCGTCTTCGAGGTATGGCTTCCCGTGCTCTTGTCTCTGGACTCCCCAGGTCCCTCCCTCCCCTTCCTACGGGGCCTGCCGCCACCTGTGTTCCTTATGTCGAGGGCCGGCAGCGCGCCGCTCCTCACTCCTCCTCGTTCCCTCCGACTGAGGCCCCTCTGCAGACTCTTCACATGGACGTGTGGGGCCCAGCCCGCATCCGTGGACAGGGTCACGAGCGCTACTTCCTGCTGGTCGTTGACGACTACTCGCGTTACACCACAGTCTTCCCCTTGCGCAGCAAGGGTGAGGTCCCTGAGGTGTTGATCGACTGGATCCGCGGTGCTCGTCGCCAGCTCAGTGAGAGTTTCGGCTCAGACCTTCCTGTTCTGCGTCTGCACTCAGACAGAGGCGGGGAGTTTTCCTCCGACCTCCTGAGAGCCTTCTGTCGTTCGGAGGGCATCCGCCAGACGTTCACGCTTCCGGCCTCCCCGCAGCAAAATGGGATTGCTGAGCGCCGCATTGGCATGGTCATGGACGTCGCTCGTACGTCCATGATCCATGCGGCTGCTCCCCATTTTCTGTGGCCGTTCGCGGTTCAGTACGCTGCGAATCAGATCAACCTTGAGCCTCGTGTCTCCTTGCCGGAGACCACACCTGCTCTGCGGTGGACAGGGAAGGTTGGCGATGCGTCCGCGTTCCGTGTCTGGGGATCTCGAGCTTTTGTCCGTGATACTACAGCGGACAAGCTGTCCTCCCGTGTCGTTCCCTGTGTCTTCCTTGGCTTCCCTCCTGACGCACCCGGGTGGCAGTTCTACCACCCCACCTCGCACCGTGTTCTGTCCTCTCAGCACGTCACGTTTGACGAGTCGGTGTCATACTACCGTCTCTTTCCTTACCGCACTGCCTCTCCCCCCCCCCCCCGCCACTCTTCCTGGCACCAGGTACTCCCCCGGTAGACCCCCTCCGCCCCCAGGGTCCTGCCCCCTCAGGTGTGTCCCAGGTAGACCCTGCCGAGCCGGTCGAGGTAGCTGTCGACTCCGGTGCTGCGTCTGGGGGTGCTGAGCCTGCGGGTGCGGGGACTGGGGGTGCTGAGTCTTGGGGTGCTGAGTCTGGGCGTGCTGAGCCTGGGGGTGCTGAGCCTGGGCGTGAGGAGCCTGAGGGTACTGTGTCTGGAGGTGCTGAGCCTGCGCGTGCTGAGTCTGGAGGTGCTCTAGGTGTCCCGCCGCGGCGGGAGCCTCTCTCTCCACAGCAGCTTTGTGAGTGGTACTCTCGGTGCTGTCGAGGTGCTGCTGGGGCTTCTGGAGGTGCTGCTGGTGCTGGTGCTGGAGGTGCTGCTGGAGCTTCTGGAGGTGCTGCTGGTACTGGTGCTGCTGGAGGTGCTGCTGGTGCTGGAGGTGCTGCTGGTGCTGGAGCTGCTGGAGGTGCTGCCGGTGCTGGAGCTGCTGGAGCTGCTGGAGTTTCTGGAGGTGCTGCTGGTGCTGGAGCTGCTGGAGCTGCTGGAGGTGCTGCTGGTGCTGGAGCTGCTAGAGCTGCTGGCGGTGCTGCTGGGACTGGAGACCCTGGGGCTGAGGGTACCGGTTCTGTCTCTGCTGTTTCTGGAGGCGCTTCGCGGCCGCGGCCGTACTACGTTCCGCTCCTTCAGCAGGTTCTTGGCTCCCCGCCTTCTCCTGGTCCTCCTCCTCCTTTCCTGAGTCCACCGCCTGTCCAGTCCCATTCGCAGTTGCAGCCGGCCTCTCCCCTGCCTAGTCCTTCTCCTTATTCTGGACCGACTAGAGGTCTTACAGAGCGTCGTGAGCCTGAGTCTCGTCCTGTGTCGCCTGAGTCTCGTTCTGCGTCGCCTGTCCGTCCTGTTCGCGCTGGTCGTGTTTCGCGTCCGCGTCCTCCTCCTGTCCCTGGCACTCACTCTATGACTCTGCGTCCTTCCACTGCTCCGCAGCGTGTCCCTTTGCCGTCTCCTCCTGCGTCCTCTCTTCCTGCCGGTCCGGGCCCTGCGTCTGACTCCCTACGTGCTGCTAGTCCAGCTGTCACGCGTTTTCTGGCCACTGCTGTCACTGACCCTTTGTTTGAGTCCACTGCTGCGTCTGCTCTTGTTACTGAGCTTGTTGACTTTGCTGCAGCCTGTCGCCTAGACTACGCCGCTAGTCTTGTTGCTGAGTCTGCGTCTGTGTCTGTCTGTCCTCCGTCCGTCGGGGGTGAGTGTGCTCTTGGCACGGACGTTCTTGAGGACAGACAAGAGGAGTTTGAGTGCTTTGCTGCTTCTGTGCCTCATCTCGTGTCCATGCTGCTTGCCCCTGAGGGAGACCCGGATGCACCAGACATCCCGACCCCGCGCTCTTACGCAGAGGCGATAGAGGGTCCCTACTCCTCTCAGTGGCAGGCAGCCATGGACGCAGAGATGGCTTCCTGGAAGTCCACAGGCACCTACGTAGACGAGGTTCCCCCACCTGGGGCGAACATCGTCAGTGGCATGTGGATTTTCAGGGTGAAGCGGCCGCCGGGTTCTCCGCCTGTCTTCAAGGCGCGTTACGTTGCACGTGGCTTCAGTCAGCGACAGGGTGTTGACTTCTTCCAGACCTTCTCCCCTACCCCGAAGATGACCACTCTTCGGATACTGCTGCACGTAGCTGCTCAGCGTGACTACGAGCTACACTCCCTCTACTTCTCCACGGCTTTCTTGCAGGGCAGCCTTCACGAGGAGATCTGGCTGTGCCGCCCACCTGGCTTCACTGGGTCGTTTCCTGCGGGTACCCAGTGGAGCCTCTGGCGGCCAGTCTACGGTCTCCGCCAGGCGCCCCGAGAGTGGCACGACACACTGAGGACTACACTTGCGGCTCTTGGGTTTGCTCCTTCCTCTGCTGACCCGTCGTTGTTTCTACGCACCGACACCACCCTGCTGCCGTTCTACGTTCTCGTGTACGTCGACGACTTGGTTTTTGCTACTGCTGAAACTGAGGCGCTGGCCCTAGTGAAGGCGAAGCTGCATGAGAGACATACCTGCACTGACCTGGGTGAGCTGCGCAGCTATCTTGGCTTGCAGATCACACGGGATAGAGCACGGCGCACCATCACCCTGACTCAGTCACACATGGTGCACCAGGTCCTTCAGCGCTTCGGCTTCAAGTTCTCCTCGCCACAGCCCACTCCTCTGTCTACTGGCCACTGGCTCTCAGCTCCACCTTCTGACGAGTCATTAGAGCCGAGTGGTCCATACCCAGAGCTTGTGGGTTGCGTCATGTACCTGATGACGTGCAGACGACCTGACCTCGCGTACCCTCTCAGCCTTCTGGCTCGCTACGTGGCTCTCGGTAGACACCGAAAGGTGCACTGGGATGCTGCGAAGAGGGTGTTGCGATACTTGTGCAGTACATCGGGCATGGGGCTCGTGCTTGGAGGACGGGCTCGAGTTGTCCTCACTGGTCACGCTGACGCCTCCTGGGTTGACGACTTGGCTACGCAGCGGTCGTCACAGGGTTACACCTTCAGTCTTGGCTCCGGTTCTGTCTCTTGGCGGTCTACCCGCTCTTCTTCTGTTCTCAGCTCCAGTTGTGAGGCTGAGATCTACGCTGGAGCCATGGCTGCACAAGAGCTACGCTGGCTCACCTACCTGCTGACCGACTTGGGAGAGGCGCCTCGTTCTCCTCCAGTTCTATACGTCGACAACAAGGCCATGCTGGCCTTGTGTCAGGAGCACAGACTGGAGCACAGAACGAAGCACATTGCTCTGCGCTACTTCCTTGCTCGAGAGTTGCAGCAGCGTGGCCAGCTTCGTCTTGCTTACGTGGCCTCTCAGGCCAACACTGCTGATGTTTTCACCAAGGCACTTCAGCCTTGTGATCATCAGCGTTTTTGTACTGTGTTAGGGCTTGTACCTACTGTGCCTCACTTGCTTTCTTCTTGACTCTGCTTGTACTGTACTATTTATACATATACCTGCATGCTCACACTTGCTAGGTTGTGTTCACTGTATTGTTTGTTCTCCTTTATATAACTCTGCATGTGAACTGGCCTTGTGGCCATTTGCTTGTGCTCAGACTGCGTGGTGACTTTGTGATCCACCCTGAGCTTGCTTTGCCTTTCTTGACTGGTCTTGTGACCTCTTGTTCTCCCCCACTTTGCCTATGGGGGTGTGTCAAACTTATATATGCTATAGTCTGTTTAGGCTGTAGTGGGGTAGTTCTTAGAGGGTACAACACTTTTGTGTTTGCTACTTGTATCCACCTGCTTTCTAGTTCATCTCATTCCTCTCATTATTCTCACACGCACTAGCACCTAGAGCGGCGGCAGACTCACGAGCACCTAGAGCTGCAGCAAACTCACCAACACCTGGAGCGAAAGCAGACTCACTAGAACCGAGAGCAGCAGCCTCTACACGACCAGGGACGCATCGCTGAGAAGCACAGTCGCGAGGTCGCTGAGGCCACATAAAACCAAAACCTCCACCACCAAGACTACCTCGCTGAATAACCTACTCACGAAGCTGCTGAGGGTTGGGGTCGCCGGGAGAGGCATTGACCGCTGCTGTCCACCCCTAGCCGCTGCAACTGCTGTGATAGTGGCCATGACAGGCAGTGACGGTCAGTAGTAGGTCCAGCACCTCCAGCACTAGCAGCACCTCCAGTACTCCCAGCCGCACCTCCACCAGCAACAGTAGTAGCATGAGCAGCAGCAGTAGCAGCAGCAGTAGTAGCAGCAGGGCGGCTCGGTGGGGCTGGGCGGCGGCTCCTCCAGCACTCCCAGCAGCACCTCCACCAGCAGCAGCAGTAGTAGCAGGAGGGCGGCTCGGGCTGGGCGGCGCGGCTCGGCCTGGGCAGCGCTGCTCAGCAGGGCACAGCGCAGCAGTAGCAGCGTGTGCAGCAGCAGCGCGCGGGTTTTTTTTTTTTTTTTTTTTTTTTTAATGATTTTTTTTTAATGATTATTATTTTTTCGCAATGGGGCGTGCGGGCTCGCTGGGCTGCGGGGCGCGCTGGCGCGCTGGGCTGCGGGGCGCACTGGCGTGCTATGCTGCAGGGTGCGCTGGCGTGCTTAGCAGTGGGGCGCGCTGGCGCGCTGGGCTGCGGGGCGCGCTGGCGCGTTTAGGGCTGCGGGGCGCGCTGGGCTGCAGGGCTGCTTGCGGGCAGAAGGGGCGGGCAGGGCAGGGGCTGCTCGTGGGCAGCAGGGGCGCTCGGGTCAAGGGCTGCTCGCGGGCAGCAGTGGCGCGTGGGGCAGGGGCTGCTCGTGGGCAGCAAGGGCGCTCAGGGCAGGGGCTGCTCGCAGGCAGCAGTGGCGTGCGGGGCAGGGGCTGCTCGTGGGCAGGAGGGGCGCACGGGGCAGGGGCCGCTTGCGGGCAGCAGGGGTGCGCGGGGCAGGAGCTGCTCGCGGGCAGCAGGGGCGTGCGTGACAGCAGGGCAGCACGCTAGGGCAGGCAGTGCGAGTAACTGCAGGGCAGCGGGACACTGTGCGAGAGGGCCGGACAGCGCAAGGGCGCTTCGGGCAGGAACTAGCAGAATGATCGGTGGGCCGGTGGGCCCTAAAAACCTAACAGGTTTCCTGCTCTGAATACCATGTCAGAATCAACTGTGCAGGAATGTTTGACTAGCAAGCAAGGATGAGTACAAGTACTAGGTTTGACCTAAAGTGTTGTACTCAGTAGAGGCTACCCATACAAATGTAATTTGACAACGGTTTCGTGATGTTGACTGTACGACGATTAAACAGAAGAGGAGATGAGGTTAGAACCTTGCGACGGGGCAAACATTGGAAGTCATGGCTAGTGAAGACACTGTGATGCTCACCTGCCGCGGTCAATGCGTTCATGCCCTCTTGCTCGAACCAGTTCTGGTACTGCTGCCGCATCGATGCCTTGAAGCTTTTGTTGATGGCCACATCGAGCGGCTGCACCTCTGCCGTGCATCCCGCCGAGATGACCGCGGGGACGATGTTGTACTCCGCGAACTTCTTCTTGACTTCCTTCGTCAGGTGACCTCGATAGGAGTCGAGGACGAGCAGAGTGCTTCGCCCCTGCACGCCAAACTTCGGCTTGATGAAAGGCGCTACCGCCTTGTCGAGCCACTCGATGACGTTCTCCGCCGCCATCCATCCGTTCTCTTTGAACGCCGACCACGACATCTGCGAAAAAAGGAACGGTCGTTAGTGGGGTAGAGGCAAACACTAAACGCACACACAACACATCTACGTCCTTACCGTTCGGGAAGTCGCCCTTTGGCACTGTCTTGCGCTTGAAAAACACCCACGACTTCAGCTTCTCCCCCATTGCCGTGCACGCCAGCATCACTGTGATGCGTTCTTTCTGGTACCCGCCGCTGCGGATGGGCACCGACTTCACGCCCGTCTTCTCCACTGTGGTTGTCGCCGGCATCTCCAGCCACAGTGGTGTCTGGTCGGCATTGATTATGTAGCGAATGTCGATCTCATAGTCATGCCGTGCTTCTCGAACGAACGTCCAGAAGTCCTTGCAATGTTTCGCGACGTCTGCACAAGAGGATCAATGGCCAAGGCGGAAGGGCGGATTAGTTACTGCAGCTCACAGACAGGGGACGCAAACACAACATGAACACCGAACCAATTCCATGAATTTCAAAGACGGTGCATGGCACTTACGTTGCTGTGTTTTCTGCGCCACCTTGGTGTTCATGCGCACGGTTAGATTCCAGCGCTTGCGGAAGCGTTCGGACCATCACTGGCTGCCTTTCCACTTTACTTCCGGGAAGAGGACTTTCATCACCTCGTGCGACCAATCTTGGAGACGGCCCACCGAAACAGCAAGACCACGGCGCCGCCAGTCGAGGAGCTGCGCGTAGATCTTCATCTCCATCGGACGGTACCAAGAGGATCGTCTGCGTCCATGCAGTCGCTTCTGTGCGCTGTGGGCGTCCTTCAGCTCCTGCGCCTGCTGCTTCCACTCGGTCAAGCACTTGCGATGGATGCCGGACTCCCACGCCACCTCGCTAATCAATGCTGCAACCTCCAATCGCACGAGCCACTTTAGCTTCTCCTGGGCAGTGTACGAGGCACGCTTATGTTGTGTCAGTTTATGCCTGGGGGAGGGGGGGCGGGCATCTCGGTTCTCAACAGAGGGGTGGGGACGTTTTCTGTTAATCGGAGGATATGTAGGAATCGGCATCTTCTCGTGCGGGGCATCGCACCACCAAGTCTCAACGCCGTCGTCGTTCACAGCGCTGGCAATGCCCTCTGGGAAGACGTCCGCCTCTGTGCCAGCCTTGCCGCCCGTTTCACAGTCGCCACGAGGTTCGCCATCGCCACGTGGCTGCTCGTCGGCGGGTACATCGTCGTCGGCGCCCACAATCGACTCGTCCCACGTGCAGTCGTCGGGCTGTCCCCAACGTGGTGCCGGCGGCGATGCTTCAACATATACATCGGCGGGCTTGTCGGCCTCCGGCTTAGACAGCCACTCGTCGAACGTCGCTGGTAGCAAGAGCTGGAGCACGGGCCGTTTGCCCGCGTAAGGAGAACCGGTACTCGTAAAAGGAGCGGACGGATTCGGAGGAGCAGGAGGGGCGGGAGGAGCAGGTGGAGCAGGTGGAGCAGGAGGAGCAGGGGGAGCAGGCGGCGAAGGAGGCACGGGTGGGAAAGGAGGATCAGGAGGTTCACAGGTATACCACCCGTCGTCGGTTAATCGCCACGCGCGTCTCGGTTTCTTCTTAAAAAGGAAGTGTGTCCCAGAGAATTCCACCATGGCTTCCACAGCCAGGCGGGCTAGAGCGAGAAACTGAATGAAAAACAGAAAGAGGGTTGTAGAAATGGGAAACGGAAGGGACCCCTGCTGATTTTGCGTCTCGGGGTCCTTGTCAGGTGCAGGCGGGAAATCCCCGCATGAACCCGCAGAGGACTCTGCGTGGCAGCATAATCGCTGCGCTGGCAGGGAATCTTCCGCACCCTTCGAGAGGCTTCGGATGAAATTCGCATGCCACACAGCGCAGGGCGATGTGATTGGGCCGCATGACAAGATTCGCGTCATCGTTGGCAGGTGCGATGCTTCTAGACGAAAGTGTGGGGTGGGAAACCGAGGCGCGTTGCTGTTTTCGCCTCGAATTCATGCACGACCCCACGTGATGCATGGTCGGCTGCATTCGCCTTACACTGGGCTTCAATTTGGTATGATTATGAAGTCAATTTCATATTTTACTTATTACTGTTGGAAACAATTAGTTTTAGCGCCTCTGTCGTGTCGAAACACCAAGACAGAAGCGAAACAGATCATATCGATACATCGGCGAGTCAACCCTCGGAGGTTGAACAACTGCTGGAGGTTACGCGAAAGTCAAAGGTCAGCGACCTTTGACCTGGCAAATGCAGCGCGACAGCAAGGACAAACAACTGTCTCGATACTGAGCAGTTGCCCGAGTCGACACTGTATCGAACCGCAACAGCAACAGTAAAACGGTTGTTAACCGTATCTGTTCATATTCCCTTGTATTCTTATAAAAGCTTGTATCTCTTTTGTTTTAATCAATCAACTTTGCCCTCACATACTAGCGCAAGGTGGTTCCCAATCCTTTTATTAAAACGCTTCCGCTATTACATTGTCCTACCCTTGAATTCTGTCCTGCAAAGATCCTAAGGGCTTTTTTCAGCCCAACATGGTATGAGAGCAGTCAGGACAAATTCGACTACGATCAAGATATCTACAACATCACAAGACATGGCAACGCAGAAGGAGAGAAGCTCCTCTAACGGCTCTCCCGGTACTACTCCTACTCCACCTCCTGCCTCTGGCCTACAGACAGAGGAGGGTACGGCAACAAGGCCAAGAGCAACATCTTCAGAAACTCCCGCAAATCAAGTTGCGGCCTTCGATCCAGACATGATGGAGAAGTTCTTCTCCTTCATGTCCTTCTACGAACAACACCAGCAAGGGGCACCTGCACAGTCAAACAATAGCAACAACAACGCAACACCGATGAGCCTCGACGGTTCATCCTACGCACATGGAAATCAACAGCAACGGCCTACCTTTGCTCCGTACGAGCCCCAGCGTGGCTCCGTCAGCTTTATGCCACACCCGCAGCCCGCATCTGGACAAGAAAAGACATTGGACGCACTTCAAGTTCAGTCGCAGTTCGCGCACGTCTTAAAACTACAAACAACGAGGCCTTTCGATGGAAAGGACTTCTTTACCTGGTCATTCGAGTTCGAGCTAATGATGGAAGGCGCGCAGATCCTTGGCTTCTTCGACGGGTCCCTGCCATATCCAACACACGGCACACAATACGACAAGCAGCAGTACACGTATCAGTCAATGATGGCGTACACAATCCTACTGAGAAACATCACTCCAAGCCAGCAGCAGAACATACGGTCTTACCGGGGATACGGCAACTCTGCCGAACTCGCGTACAACCACCTGAAGAACCTGTATCAAGCAACAGACAGCGTAAATCAAAGTCGGTTAATGGCGCAACTGACAACAGTCGAAATGAAACCAGGTGAAAAGGGGATGGCGTATATCAGCCGTTGTCGCGAATTGCGCGACAAACTCCTTCGATGCGGAGGGTCGATTTCAAAAGACGTCTTCGTCACAGTCATCATCGGCGGCCTCGGTCCTCAGTGGCGCTCCACCCGCGCCATACTTTGAGCGCATGGAAAGATATCAGAAGCAGCACTCTGCGCCGAAATCCACGCTGAGCAGCAAGATATGGACCTGCAAGAAGAACGACACAAAAGGAAGACATCAGTGCCCGAATTCGCATTCCACACTCAACGGCGCTACAACAACAACAACTACCGGCATCAACCGAAACCAGTACCTCCGTTTTGTCACCTTTGCAAGATGTCAGGGCATCCTCGCACACACTGCCCTAACCGACAACAGTCAGTACCAACGCAGCGGCAGCTTCGGCCTTCAAGCAATCAAGTTGCCTCAACGCAAGCGAATTCGACATCTCAAGTACAAGTCTCAACAACATCGACGGGACAACCTGCGCAAGAAACAAGAAACATCGTCAGTTGCATGACACGGCTGACCGATTCCTGCATCACAGAGTCACCACCATATTACTCACCGGAAGAGCAACTCGACGACAGCACGTCTCGCCGCGAGTCACTTCAACCAAATCCGACCTATGCAGCCATCGCTCAAAGCGAGCCGTCCGGAAAAGATACGTGGTTCTTGGACAGCTGCTGTGGACAGCATATGTGCTCTTCAGGACGTTTTGTTCAACGTGAACACCAACTTCAACGAGAGGTTGTCATCACCGTCGCCAACAATCAGAACCTGCGCACACGACGACAAGGCGTAGTACAACTTCAGTCACGAGAGACAAACGTCATACTGCAGATGTCAAAGGTTCTAATAGCAGAAGGACTCGGTTACAACTTACTGAGTGTCAGTCAACTGATGGCGAAGGGCATCCACCTCGAAGCAAATAGTACTACTCAGGAGTTCAAGTTATACCACGGGAAAGGCGGTCTCTACATCGGGAAAGCGGTCCTGAAAAATAACGTTTTCGTCCTCGACTTCGTCCCAGATCTTGGAACTGCCGACAGCGACGGGATCGTCACCTTCACCTCTTGGACACATCCACCGGATCTTGACCCCAACTTCAGTCCAGAAGGCTTCTGGTACTCGCACACCATCCCTGAAGCAGAACGAACAAGAGCATTAGCAACAATTCAACACTCGACAGCAGCAGAAACAACATCGGCAGCAGCAGAGACAACATCGGCGGCAGCAGAAACAACAGCAGCAGCAGCAGCAGCAACATCGACACCAATCGCTGGTCCTTCAACTGCATCACCTCAAATCGATGACACTCCACCGACTTCTGCGCAACAGCTTCACCCAAAATCACGAGAAGTACATCGAAGTGCAAACTTCACCGCAAGCTTCTACTCCAACTCCGACTTGTATCGTCGCTCACCCGGACATCGCGCTAGCGAAGACATCTGGCACGCACGAATGGGACATCCAAGCAACACGGTGTTAAACAACACAATCAGAGCAGGAGTACTCGACAAAGATTCATTGCTTCTAACCGATGGAACCGAACTTCGACGAGCTCGTGGAACGTGCTTTACTTGTCCCGAAGCAGACTTACCACATCGGCCATTTACTTCTCACCACAACCTCAGCGCACCAGCTTACGCACCACTTGAGAAAGTGTACAGCGACATCCTGTACAATCGCGAACCTGGACAAGGAGCATACAGCTACACCATCACGTTCATCGATGCCGCTACACGTTACGTTTGGCACCTTAATCTTCCGAGCAAGGACATGGCTTTCGAAGCCTTCATCGCTTGGCTCCCAGTAGCAAAACGAGAATCAGGCGTGAAACTCAAAAGCTTCCAGTCAGACGGAGGAGGAGAATACACCTCACAGAGGTTCAAGCAGTTCTTGGCAGAAAGGGGAATCAAGAGGCTCATCTCGCTTCCTTATGCTCATCAACAGCAAGGCGTAGCGGAACGGATGAATCAAACTCTCCAGAACACCATGCGCAAATTACTGCGTGGCATGCGACTGCCCAATCACCAGTGGCCTGAAGCGATGGACCACGCTGTCATGCTGCACAACTTGCTTTCGTCGTCGTCACTACCGAACAACGCATCACCGCACCTGCTGTGGACAGGAAAACAGGGCAGCACAAAAATGTTAAGAGTTTTCGGCTGCATGGTACAGTACCGACCCCCATCTGCACGAGCCGGCCGATTTTCCCAACGCGCACAGTGGGGACTACACCTGGGCATCGAAAGAAATTACAACGCGTGGAAGATTTTCGACGTCCACTCCAAAGAAACAGTAGCAGCACGTGACGTCATTTTCTACGAACGACTCACCCTTCCGACATAACTTGCCAACCTGGAAGAAGATCGGGATCCCACAGGTGGCTTCCGTGGTGATCGAGCCTTCGCCTCGGCAGCAGACGAAGCTGACTGGGACGAGCAGAACGTGGATAACGCCTCGGACGACGCAGGACCACTCCCATACTGCTCCGTGCCTATCCCGATGGACGACGAAAATCCTCGCGAAAGCGTCAACGCCGAAACTTATTTCGACCTCGCCGACACCAATTACATTACACCTGCAGAAGTCAACACCAACGAAGCAGAACGCATAGGGCCCAACTTCATACCTGACCCAGAAACAGGTGACAAAGCAGCTTATCCCGCGGACACAACTCTTCCCCGCTACACACAGAGTGGCCTTCAGATACTTGGCCTAGTCACCGCGGTCCACGGTACCGAAACTCCTAAGGAGCCTGCCACAGTTCAGCAGGCTCTGGGGGGGGAGCATAGGGAAAAATGGCGTGAAGCCATGGACAAAGAACTCGAAGCACTGAAGGAGCGCAACACCTGGAAAGTGGTCCCTATCGGCGTGGCACGAAACAAGACAATACTCACCGGGAAGTGGGTCTTCCGTGTGAAGACGAAAGCAGACGGCACCATTGACAAATTCAAGGCACGATGGGTCGTACGCGGCTTCGACCAAGAGCACGGACGCGACTTCACCGAGACATTCGCCCCGGTCAGTCGACACACCTCAGTACGGATTCTTCTCGCGATCGCCGCTATGAAGAAAAAGAAACTGCGGCAAATCGACGTCGCCAACGCTTTTCTCTACGCACCTGTCGACGCAGAAATCTACGTCGAACTCCCACACGGTTCCCACGGAGAGCCCAACCAAGTCTGTCAGTTGCAAAAATCCCTATACGGGATCAAACAGGCCCCGAGACTATGGCAGCAGTACCTACACGCTCGACTCACTCGCATCGGATTCCGGCAGCTACCTCACGACCAAGGCATGTACCGGCTCGCGAAAGGCGACGACTACATTCTATTGATCGTCTACGTAGACGATCTACTCTACATCGGATCGACCGACAACGTTACTACCTGGTTCGAAGGGGAGCTACAAAAGGACCTCCACGCAGTACCTGGGTCTCAACATCCAAGAAGAAGAAGGCGCGATCTACCTCAACGCTATGCCGACACCATCGCCAAACGCTTCGCACTCACGCCAACTACCATCTCCACGCCATACCGCTACACGGCAGGAAGTCACAAGGAAGAATCCGCTCCACTAAAGTCCGCCGGCATACGCGACTACCAAATAAAACTGGGATGTCTTCTCTTCGCAGCTGTTACCTGCCGCCCGGACCTATCATACTCCGCAAGTCAACTCGCCACCTACCTCAAAAGGCCTGAAGCTGAACACATGGCGGAATTAGACCGCGCTCTTCACTACCTCGTTAGTACTCCAACGATCGGCCTGATCTACTACAAGAGCAAAACTACAACGCCCAAGCTAATCGGGTACGTCGACGCCGACCACGCCGGAGATTCTGACAACAGACGCTCGCGCACAGGCTACATCTACCGCCTCGAGCCTATCGGACCTATCTCGTGGCAGTCGAGTAAGCAGGAATTAATCGCTCTCTCCTCAGCCGAAGCAGAATATATTGCACTCTGCTCAGCCACCAAGGAAGGATTGTACCTTCGCGAACTCCTGGAGGAAGCGAAGCTGGCCCAGTTACCCAGCTTCTCCCTATTCTACCACAACCAGTCGGCAATTCGCATAGCCAACAAAAATGGATTCGCGAACAGGACGAAGCATATCGCCTTGCGATATTTCTTCGTAAAGGACGAGATCGAGAAGGGGAGACTTGAGCTGTCTTACTGCCCTACATCCGAGATGGCAGCTGATTACTTGACCAAGAAGCTCGGAAAGTCGAAGTTCGAATATTGCATGCTGCTGACTGGACAGAGCCACGTCACCAGCAGCGACACTCCAGAAGCGAAGGGGAGTGTTGGAAACAATTAGTTTTAGCGCCTCTGTCGTGTCGAAACACCAAGACAGAAGCGAAACAGATCATATCGATATATCGGCGAGTCAACCCTCGGAGGTTGAACAACTGCTGGAGGTTACGCGAAAGTCAAAGGACCTTTGACCTGACAAATGCAGCGCGACAGCAAGGACAAACAACTGTCTCGATACTGAGCAGTTGCCCGAGTCGACACTGTATCGAACCGCAACAGCAACAGTAAAACGGTTGTTAACCGTATCTGTTCATATTCCCTTGTATTCTTATAAAAGCTTGTATCTCTTTTGTTTTAATCAATCAACTTTGCCCTCACATACTAGCGCAAGGTGGTTCACAATCCTTTTACTAAAACGCTTCCGCTATTACATTGTCCTACCCTTGAATTCTGTCCTGCAAAGATCCTAAGGGTTTTTTTCAGCCCAACAATTACAACCGTATGCGCTTATGCCCGTTACTCATTTATAAGCACACCCCCCTAAAAACCAATGTTTTATTATAAGCACACCTGCACTTATATCCAGGGTGATACGATAACTGGAGTTGCAGAAATCCTTATTTTAGGAACTAGCCACACTTTTTTTTCATAACCCCCCCCCCCTCACTTTCCTCTCCACCCGCCACCACCACCATTTCCACCACCACCCCCTTTGCGCCCGGGTGGCAGCGGCAGAGGCATGGGCCCAGACGGCCCAGCCTGGGCAGGAGGGGGAGGTACATCTGGGAGAGGCTGCATCTGGCCCTGGGAGGAGGGGGAGGTGTTAGCAATAAGGGGGTCTGTGCTGGTAGCAGATGTGACAGAAGTGAAGGTGTGGCCGGGTGTGAGCTCTGCAGCAGCTGCTGCTAGCGCTGCCATGCG
Organism: Closterium sp. Naga37s-1; assembly: GCA_947471745.1. Taxonomy (NCBI): domain Eukaryota; kingdom Viridiplantae; phylum Streptophyta; class Zygnematophyceae; order Desmidiales; family Closteriaceae; genus Closterium; species Closterium sp. Naga37s-1. The sequence continues at coordinate 5,354,958 of CANJKZ010000069.1, forward strand.
TCCCTTCCTCGTCTTGGCCTGCAGGGGACAGGGTAAGGAGCAGAATGGGTTGGGGAAGGTGAGGGGGCAGAGGGGAGGACGAGAGTAAAGGAGTGGCTGGGTGTGAGCTCTGCTGCTGCTGCTGCTGCTGCTGCTGCTAGCGCTGCCATGCGCCCCTTCCTCGTCTTGGCCTACAGGGATGGGGTGGGGTGAGGGGCAGAGGAAGGTTTTACAATTTTGCAATAAAGAGAGATAAGGAGAGCTACAAACTTGACAGATTTAATGTCACTGTTTTCACTTGCACCTCTTCACACAAGCTGAATGAGCCCTCCCTCTCCACGTACCCCTATCTACACCCACTTCTCACCCCTTACCACTTCACTGCTCACCCCTCTTCACTCCTGTCGAAACTCACATCTCACCAATCAACACTCCCCCATCTCCACTCACATATGTTTACTCACCCCAGCGCTCCCCTTGCTCTCAGCACTGTGCGGGTACTGCTGCACGATCTCCTCTGGGTACATATCATCCCGCCCTGCCTGCTCCCCTCCTGAGAACTCCGCACTCTCCCGCAACGCGCTCCCCCCCTCGTCGTCTGTTGCCTCTACTTCCACATCGCTCCGACCCTCTATCATCGCCACCACCTGGTGGTTGGGGGGGGGAGAGGAGGGGGGTGGAAGAGAGGGTGTATGGGGCAGTGGGGTGTGCATGAGGCATGAGAGAGCAAGAGCGGGGCAAACATCAAGAGCTAGATTGAGGCGCACTCCTCCCTCAACCCCGCGGCCGACTCGTCGTCTGTGGCCTCCACCTCCACATCGCCCGCCCCTCTATCATCGCCCCGCCCCTCTATCATCGCCACCACCTGGTGGGAGGTGAGGGAGAAAAGTGGGGGGAGGGGGAGAGTGGGGGGCACATTGGCCATGGGAGGGCAAACATCACGAGCTGTACTGTGGCTTCCTCAGCCCGCTCTCCGACTCGTCGTCTGTGGCCTCCACCTCCACATCGCCCCGCCCCTCTATCATCGCCACCGCAAGGCAAGCAACAACAGCTACACTGCACTCTCTCCCGCAACGTGCTCCCTGACTCGTCGTCTGTGGCCTCTACCTCCACATCGTTCCGCCCCTCTATCATCGCCACCACCTGAGTGGGATGTGAGGGGAGAAAGGGAGGGGGGGAGTGCATGGGGCAGTGGGGCAAACATCAAGAGATAGAATGAGGACTCCCTCCCTCCCCCCACAAACCCCGCGGCCGACTCGTGGTCTGTTGCCTCTACTTCCACATTGCCCCGCCCCTCTATCATCGCCACCACCTGGTGTGGAAGTAGAGGGTTCAATGGGCATATGAGCGCATACATCAAAAGCTGAACTGGGGCTCCCGCAACCCAGCCCCTGACTCGTCGTCTGTGGCCTCGATCTCCACGTCGCCCCGCCCCTCTATCATTGCCACCACCTGGATGCCGGGAGGAGGAGGGGGTAAGGGGATGCATGGGGCAGTTGGGGTTGCATGGGGAAACGGACATCAAGAGAGTGGGGAAATATGAGAGAGAAGGATCAAAGGGGCAAACAAGAGTGCATTGCCAACATTAGGTTCTCACCAATGCCTGTGCTACAGTCTGCTACAGCCGATGCTACAGCCGACGCCACAGCCGACGCTACAGCCGCGCTACAGCACACCGGCTCACCTGGCTCATGCGCGGGCGCAGCACAGCGGACTGGCGCACACAGCAACGATGCTAGAGCCTGTGCTACAGCCAGTGGTAAAGCACAAGGCTCACCTGGCTCATGCGGGGGCGCAGCACAGCAGACTGGCGCACGCAGAGCGCAGCTGCAGTGACCAGCCGCTCCATCTCCCGCTGCCCGTAGCACCCATCCAACTCCGGGTCTGCTAATTCCTCCATTGCTCTATCCGCCAGGAGAGGCCGCGCCTGGAGTGGAGCGATCGAGAACAGGAAGAAAGAGGAGAGGAAGTACGACAGAGAGGGGGAGAGTGAGCGCAGCCGCAGTGACCAGCCAGCCACTCCATCTCCCGCTCCCCGTAGCACCCATCCAGCTCCAAGACAAGGGGAGGTAAGGGAGTAAGAGGGATGATGAGGTGAGGGAGTGGGATTGCTCAAGGGGTCTGGTCTCAATGTACCCCAGGTGCGTGGCACAAGGGAGTATGGCAAGGAACGGGCGATTGTCCTCGCTATAAGCTGACTCACCCATTCCACGAGGCTGTCGCTGCCCTGCGGTTTCTCCTGCTCCACGGGCCTCCGCCCCGTTATAAGCTCCAGCAGCACCACGCCAAACGAAAACACGTCCGATTTCTCAGTCAGCTTGCCTGTCAATGCATACTCTGGTGCCAGGTACCTGTGAGTAATTAGACAGGGAGGTTCGGAAGGAGGCATGGAAGTAGGCGTGGGGGTGGGAGAGGGAGTAGGGATGATAAGGGAGGGCAGGGTGAACTAGGGCAGGGTGAACTAGGGTATTATCTCAGTTGACTGAAAGCCTCCCCTCTGACACAAGCTTGCCTGTTAACACGTGCACTGGCCACAGGTAGCTCGAAATCTCCGTATGATAACAGCGGAACAAGGGAACAAAAAGGAAGTGGTGGGGGAATGGGCGTGGGCGGAGGTCGGAAAAACGAGTGCATGGTGGTTTGAATGGCGAGGACGGAGGGGGTTCAGAAGGACTGGGAAGATTGGTGTTCAGAAAGGAATTGGGGAAGGAGGGGGGTGGGGAATGGAGGGGAAGGGAAGGGGAGGATGTGGGAATCGAGAGGGTTGGGAATTGGGGGTGGAGAAGGGGGGTGGAGAAGGGGGGTGGGGTGGGGTTTGGGAATGAGCAAAGAAGTTTAAATGAACGACTTACCCAAACGTGCCAACTACACGTGTGATAATTGGCATGGCGTCCTCTGCTGCCAGCCTGGCAGCACCAAAGTCCGCCACCTGGCAGCATGGGATTGGACAGACACGCAGGGATGTCAAGAGTGAAATACACTGTATGTTTTCTTGACACAAAAATGATGTTCTTACACATGCAAATTATGACACATGCATGTACACATGCATGCTATCATGCATTCAGTCAGTTGATGATTCACGTACGGCGATCAACCACACATGCACTTTCCACCACAACGTTTACGACTCCCCTTCATTGGCACATTCCTCATATTCTCATTCGTCTCTTTGCTCCTGAAGATTATCACTGAAGCGTTACGCCCTCAACTCAGCGCCAGAACTCCAGCCTCACCCCAATCATCATAGTGCTTGTGAGGCAATCCCCACCTTGCTCTCACACTCCCACCTTGCTCTCACACTCCCACCTTGCTCTCACACTCCCACCTTGCTCTCACACTCCCACCTTGCTCTCACACTCCCACCTTGCTCTCACACTCCCACCTTGCTCTCACACTCCCACCTTGCTCTCACACTCCCACCTTGCTCTCACACTCCCACCTTGCTCTCACACTCCCACCTTGCTCTCACACTCCCACCTTGCTCTCACACTCCCACCTTGCTCTCACACTCCCACCTTGCTCTCACACTCCCACCTTGCTCTCACACTCCCACCTTGCTCTCACACTCCCACCTTGCTCTCACACTCCCACCTTGCTCTCACACTCCCATCCTGCTCTCACACTCCCAACCTGCTCTCACACTCCCACCCTGCTCTCACACTCGCTTGTTTTCACCTTCATCACTCCTGGTGCATTACATTATGTGCGCTGTAAAAATGCCCCACCTTAGCCTCGTAGTCGACTTGATGGCACGATGGATGATGCGCGGCTTGCCCCTCCTTCCCCCCCTCCTCCTCCCGCCTTAGCACTACCCAATGCACACTGAGGCACTATGCTATGCATGCACACTGCAGCAATGCCCCACCTTGGCCTCGCAGCAATGCCCCAGCTTGACCTCATGGTCCTTATCAAGGAGGATGTTGGACGACTTGATGTCCCGGTGGATGATGCACGAAATGCCTGCATGCCCACCTTCCTACTATGCTATGCACGCTGGGGAAACGCCTCACACTCGCTTCACATAAACCCACCTTGGCCTCATAGTCCTTATCGAGGAGGATGTTGGACGACTTGATGTCCCGGTGGATGATGCGCGGATTGCCTGGGAACACCGGGAGAGGGGAGAAGGGGGGGAGGGGGAGGAGAGGGGCGGGGAGTGGGGAAAGTGGGGGGGGGAGGGATGGGGTGGGATGTGAAGAGGGGGAAGGGAGCGGGAGGAGAAATGATGTGCAGGTTGCTTGAACACACCAGGAGGAGGGGGAAAGGGAGGGAGAGATTTGGGGGAGTGTGAGGCGGGCAGAATGAGCGGGACAGGAAGGCAGGAAAGGAGGCGTGTGGTGAAGCCTGGAATGTAGTGCTTATGCTTCAGACAAAACGAGCAGCAACCATTATGGTGGGATGGGATGAATAGGCGGGGAGGGGAAAGGGACGACGGGAGTTAAGGAGACTGAAGAGGTGAGCGGTGGGAAGAGGGGGAGAGAAGGGAGAGCGTGACAGGCAGCGGGGTTTGAAACATTCCTCGTGCAGCGGGGCGGGAGACGGGGAGGAGGAGGTGGGGGGAGTGAGAGCACAACTCACATTCCTCATGAAGGTACGCGAGGCCCTTGGCAGCGCCCAGAGCGATCTTCATGCGGAAATTCCACGCCAGCAGCCGACGGCCCTCGCCTGGGGAGGGTAGAACGGGAGGATCGGTTGGGGGTGAGGGAAGAGCGCAGAAGGGGAGGTTCGGTTGGGGGTGAGGGAAGAGGGCAGAAGGGGAGGTTCGGTTGGGGGTGAGGGAAGAGCGCAGAAGGGGAGGTTCGGTTGGGGGTGAGGGAAGAGGGCAGAAGGGGAGGTTCGGTTGGGGGTGAGGGAAGAGCGCAGAAGGGGAGGTTCGGTTGGGGGTGAGGGAAGAGGGCAGAAGGGGAGGTTCGGTTGGGGGTGAGGGAAGAGGGCAGAAGGGGAGGTTCGGTTGGGGGTGAGGGAAGAGCGCAGAAGGGGAGGTTCGGTTGGGGGTGAGGGAAGAGGGCAGAAGGGGAGGTTCGGTTGGGGGTGAGGGAAGAGCGCAGAAGGGGAGGTTCGGTTGAGGGTGAGGGAAGAGCGCAGAAGGGGAGGTTCGGTTGGGGGTGAGGGAAGAGCGCAGAAGGGGAGGTTCGGCAGGGGGTAATTGAAAAGGGCAAAAGTAGAGGTCCGGCTGGGCGAGAGTGAAGAGAGCAAAAAGAAAGGTTTGGTTGGGGAGAAGGGGAGAAGCCTAGGGTGCGGTGAGTACAGGACCCGTCTAAGGTTGTCAGACATTACGAGGTGATCAAACCACACACCAGGTTACCCTCCCTCTCACTCACTGTGCAAGGCGTCCTCCAGCGGCCCATTAGGCACGAGCTCGTACACCAACAACCGCTGCGCGCTGGCGATGCAGTACCCCTCCAGATCAAGTAACAAGGCTAGGGTTACCAGGTAACTACATCTCACTCACTATGCAAGGCGTCCTCCAGCGACCCATTGGGCACGAGCTCGTACACCAACAGCAGCTGCTCGCACAAGCGCTGAAACATCCCTCCAAAGTGACGAAACAGTACAGGGTTACCAGGTAACCCTCTCTATCACTCACTATGCAAGGCGTCATCCAGCGGCCCATTAGGCACGAGCTCGTACACCAGCAGCCGCTGCGCGCTGGCGATGCAGTACCCCTCTAGAGTGTCCAATCCAAACAACATATGGTTACCAGGTAACCCTCTCTATCACTCACTGTGCAAGGCGTCCTCCAGCGACCCATTGGGCACGAGCTCGTACACGAGCAGCCTTTGCGCGCTGGCGATGCAGTACCCCAGGTGCGTGACCAGGTGCTTGTGCTGCACACGACTGATGATATCCACCTCCGCGCGGAACTCCCGCTCCCCCTGGTGTCCCCCCACCTTCAACACCTTCACCGCCACAGGCATTCCGTCCGCCAGTAAGCCCCGGTAGACAGGCCCAAACCCGCCCTCCCCGAGCTTGTTGCTGTCTGAGAACCCGTCTGTGGCTTCTTCGAGCTCCTCGTACGGGAACCACCACTCGTCGTCTGCTTCTTCGCTCATCCTGTCGCCGTCTCCCAGCGCGACGGCGGCTGCTGCGCCGCCCGCCACGGCTGCTGCGCCAGCGACGATCCCCGCGCCGGCGGCTGCGCCTGCGATTGCGCCAGCTTCGCCCGATCCGCCTGCTCCCCCTCCGGAGTCGCCTCCCAAATAAGGCCCGCCGCTGTCGTCAGCAGCGCCACTGGTTTCGTATAGGTCTTCATCGTCCTCTTCCTCCTCCGCTTCCGCTTCCCCTTCCGCTTGCCCTTCCGCTTCCCCTTCCGCTTCCCCGTCTCCCTCCGCCTCCCCGTATAAATCCTCGTCCCCTTCCTCCCCGTCTCCCGCCGCTCCGTCCTCATCTTCGTAATACTCCTCTTCTTCCTCTCCTGCAGCGGGCGCGCCGTCGCCATACGCGTTATTGCCCTCCTCGCTGTCCTCGTCCTCGCCAGGCCCGCCGCCTGCAGCCGCCGCAGCGGCAGCCACACCGCCCGCAGCCGCGCCGGCCGCTACCCCGGCCGCAGCCGCAGCAGCCGCCTGCCGTCCGCGTACCCCGCGGACCAGATGCGGCTGCGCGTAAAACGGCGCCTTCTCCGCGCCGCCCACGGTTCCTGGGGCCGCGCTGCCGCCGCCGCCGCCGCGAGTGCGGGTTCGTTCGCCCTCTTTCTTTTTTGGCACGAGGAAGAAAAAGGCGAGGAGACCACATGTGACGAGGAAAATCAGCCCCACGGCGCCGCCGACAGAAATGCCTATGATCGCCCCCATCGATAGCCCCGACGATTCGGGCGGAGGCGGCGGAAGGACGAACGGCGGGGAAGGCGGAGGAAACGGGGATGGTAGCAAATTGGGAGGGAAGGGAGTGACCGGGGGCGGGAACGGGGCTGGGGCGGGCGGAAGGACCTGGGGAGGAGGACTTGTGGTGGGGGGAGGGGAAGGTATCAGAGGGGGAGGGGCAGGAGGACTGGGAGGGGGCCGGAGAGGCACGGGCGGAGGGACAGGTGGCGGGTTGGGGGGACGTGGTGGCGGGTTCGGGGGAGTCAATGGCGGCTTCGGGGGGCGTGGTGGGGGGTTGGGGGGACTAGCCGGGGGCTTCGGGGGCTGAGGAGGCGGGTTTGGGGGGGTCAACGGCGGCTTAGGCGGACGAGGAGGGGGATTGGGGGGGCGAGGTGGCGGAGGAGAAGGAGCGGGAGGAGGTGGGCGTGGAGAGGGGGGAGGCCGAGGAGGAGGATAAATAGGTGGCTTAGGAGGCGGGTTAGTGGGAGGCTTAGGAGGCGGGAAAACAGGTGGCTTAGGAGGCGGGTTAACGGGAGGCTTAGGAGGCGGGAAAACAGGCGGCTTGGGAGGCGGATTAACGGGGGGCTTCGGAGGCGGGTTAACCGGTGGCGGTGGGGCAGCTACAGGGGGTGGGAACGTGGTAGGGGGAGGGTTGACCGGAGGCACGTTGATTGGCGGTCGGGACGGGACCGGGGGAAACAGGAACACGGGCCCGGTAGGGCGGTTCGGTGCGGGTGGGAAATTAAAGAGGGGAGGAGGGTCAACGGGAATGATGGGACCGGTAGGGCGGTTCGCCGCGGGAGGAATGGGAATGGGGAAGGGGAACTGCTGCGCTGTCGCGACGCCTGATCCGCGAAGACCCCCCGCGGCTTCTTGACCGGCGGGGTTACCTTGTGCGACAGACGCGACGTCGTACGGTATCGGTGGATGGCGACGAGCAGAGCGATGCTCTGCGACCATGACTTCTAACGACCGACCGGCGTCAAACGAGGACTGGCTGGATATACCCGGTACGGACTGCTTCGGGATTGGCTTAAGAGGCTCGTTGTTAGAGAGGTACCCCACTGATAGCGCTTCAGCTTCAACATGCACCATGTTGGCACGTTTCCGTCTCGACAGAAAAGGTCTCTCACTATGAAAATGCTTGTGTGCTACAAACCTGTAGTCCACGCCAATAGTGGCCTTGAGTTGCCGAGCCCGAATGTCAGACTTGGCAGCTCCATTATTTCCATCAGCCCTCCGCTTTCTACGGCTACGGCTTAACTGAAGAGCCATTGCGCTACAATGGACAGCGTTCAATGCCGATACTCGCCGCTCGTTAATGCATTATCCGTTGAGTCGCTGAAGCTCAGGTCCAAAGTTGCTCAATAAGCTGTGCGGGTATCAGTAGGAACGACTGTATCAAGCGATAGCGGTCTAATAAATAATCACGAAATAGGGTATGTGCAAGATAGCACGATGATCAGCTCATTCTGGTCTGGTCGTCTACACTCTGCCTGAGCATTTATTTTTATACTGGGACAGGTAGATTGCCCAAGGCTCCTAGCCAAGCGCAGCCATGTTTGTTGAAGTACTGCTGCAAGAAGATAGAGCCGTTGCCGCATTACACAGCAAAACTACAGCAGCAGCACACACAATACAAATGTAACCTTCTGTGGAGGAATTGCCGCGCTTATCCTTCCGCCAATCTCCCGCTGCTTCAACATTTTTCCTCGCTGTCTTCCGCGCGGAGGGAATTGCGGAGCAGAGGGAGGAAGGGAAAAGAGGGAATGAAGCTGATTCGTGCAGAGGCAAGTTGCAGAAGATCCCAAGGTCTTCACATCACTTGACACTATCGAGGGAAGTTCTTGGAGCCGCAGAATGCTGTTCGGGATTGGCTGTCGAATTTGTGTCACCTGGAAAGCATTGCACAGACCCGAGGTTCGCGGTCGGTGCAGGTTGGAACTTGGCTTGGACCTGAGAAAGTGGAAGTGGGGGAGGAGAGGGGGGTTGTCTTGTCTTACAAGAACCAGCGTTTGGAACAAAACCCTTCTTAATTATTCTATGAATTCTAGAGTTAGAAATTTCATGTACACGGTGCTTTATCTGCAACGATTTTCTCTTGACGAGGAATATGGGTTTGGCTGACTCCAAGCCTTAGCGTCACCCGGGCCAACTCGGTTTGGGATTGCAGCAGCACCCATCCGTACCCCTCCGACTACGTCTGGAGGGGAAGCCCAACCACTGCTGTGCTGTCATGGTTCCACTTTGGATTCTTCGCATGCACTGAGCTTGCTTGTGTTCACCGTTCGCGCGGCAACTTCAGCGACAATAACCGACGGCGGCGACGCCTTGTACGACAAACGCCCACCACAACAATCGACCCTCGGAAACTTCAGCTGAGAGCTCGTCTTTTAGAACCCCTACTACAAAGTGGTGGGCAATGGCGTGTGTCGACTTCTCGAGTAATTGATTCTTTGATCCATTCCCTGTGAACATACTAGACACCTTCTCTTCGTTTATTTTCCGCAAGTGTGTTGTGCGTCCAGTTTTGCTGCTTCAGCTCTGATGGCTTCAGCGGGAATGAGAACGAACGGCTATGTAATACTTCCTTCTTGTCCTCAGAAGTGCCCAGCCTCCCCGAATTCCGCTCTTTCCTGCTTTGCGGCCATTTCCGGCGGAATTCGCGGCGGCTGCTCTCGAGCCTTAATTAGCGTATGCTCGCGGCTGCCTGACGCCGATTCCGACACAGAATCTGAGTGTGAGATAGTCCCTAGCGACCAATCTGAAGACCGAAGTACTTTCAGCGCGGAGCAAAGCTGGGGAAACGAGGACCTGACGATTGAGGAGGTGGAGGGGCCGCATCCCGTGGAGGAGCTAGAGGTAGTGAGGGCCAATCAATAAGCGACGATGATATACTTGTTAGAGTTTAAATGGTAACGATTTTTGTACAGATTTTTTGAATTATATCTTACAGCACGTGTACAGCAACATTAACTTATTCTATGTCCATTGAGACCTTAGCAGCTTCCTTCATCTGTTTGTGCGCCGCACGTTTTCCAATTTTGAGCTGGAGCTTCTTCTGCACCCGAAGCTGAAACTTGAGAGCTTTCCTCTTCTTAGCGACACCAGACTTGGAATCAACCTGCCACCGATTAACGGGTGGGTAGGTAGTTATAAACCTCAGAAAGAAAGCACAGGAAGTGGGACTTTAATGTGCACTGGAAGCACACAGCTAGCATTTCTATCTCAGCCTACCTTCATCTTCAACGACTTCTCTTCTTTCTTCTTTTGCAGCTTCTCCTTCTGTTCCTTTTCTCCTGGAAGATATATCGAAGCAAGGGTGCGAGAAGGCGTTCGCGATGGGGAGGAATCGGGAGGGGGAGGGGGAGGTTAGAAAGGGAGTGAGAGGGTTTTCAGGGTGGTAGCAGACTGGCACACTGGAGGAGCACTTAGCCATCACGATTGAGGACGGAGTCGCCGAGATGCTAAACCCCAGCTATCTATCGCCGAGCTCACTGAACAGGAAAACGCTCGTGTGGTAAACAGTACATTCGAGCCTCAAGCGAACTTGGTCACATATTGACCTACGCATGGCCTGTCAACGCCTCGTTCTTACTCTGTTGATCAAACTCGAGTTGCCGCTTTCTCGTCTCTCTCGACTTCTTTGCCATCTGTTCTATCAACACGCTGAGGAACGGCGCGAAAGCGTACCACACGCAGCGTAAATACGCAAATTGACCGGAAACAGCTGGGGGTCAAGGTTCTAGACTCCTATGAAGCAAGAATCGAGCGCAGATGGTGTCTGCTGTACTCGCTTCGTTATACTGCATTGCCTGTACAAGCCTGACACTGGCAGCGCAAATTTTATTCCAACCTGAAATTCTACAGCTAATGGGTGCAATGGGATTGGGGGAGCGTTGCGTTTGTACGCGCTACATAGTATTCCGTAATTACAGGAGGAGGAAAACTGTGATTCATAGGTCTTCAAAGCTAACAGTTGCAAAACACTTCTACACGTACGGTACCATGAAAGATGCGGGGACGTAGTGGCAACTTGTCCTGACTCGGCGAAAAAACGCAACCAACCACATGAAAGCGTTTCATCTTGTTGTGGGGAAACAATCACACCCGTTTGAAAACTTTTCTGTATTTGAAAGCTTCTCACTTTCCCGCCCCTCAAATACTGTACAGGTTTTTATCAGCTGGCCAATACACAACGTTCACACGTATCTCCATCTCAAAGGAATAAACGACCGAATGCCGCATAGGTCCAGTGCAGTGCAGAATGCCTCCCCGTACATATCCGAACAGTTTCTCCATCAGTTCACGTTTCAGGTGTTTCAGAACAAAGGCCTGAGATGAAAAGTGATCTGACCGACCATTTCAATTTTCACGCGGATTCACACAGCAGTAGCCCACGTCCGGGCGGAGAGAGAGACACAAAAAATCACCTCATCGTATAGTTTCAGCCCACGTCTCGGCGGAGAGAGAGACACCAAAAATCACCCCATCTGTATAGTTTCAACTCAAACACTTCAGGGCACAGGCCTGGGTCTGGGTGGCAGCTGCCGAAGCGCGCGACAGGCAAGACGTGAAAGGCAGGAAGAGAGAGCGGATGAGATCTAAACAAGAATCAATTTTATGGATGACGTCTCTCTCTCCTTGCAGACTTCCCTTTCCCATCCCACTGCTTCTCTTCTCCTACCCCGCCCCCTCTCCCTCCCCCCTCCCCTGCCCCCCGGGTCCCCCACACCCCCTCGTTTCTCCCTCGAAGTCCTCAGGTACCATCCGTCTGCCGTGCCGTGTCTCTGTCACACAGCATGACCAGACAAGACCAGGATAACGGTGGGATTACCCTTAGCTTTGGACTTCGGTACAATGCGGTGCTCCTCCGCTCGTTTCTTGTTGCGGAGGGGAGAAAGAGTCACACATCCCCCCTCCTGCTCCTCCAGTTGCTAAAAGTTGCTTCCAGATCATGAGTTGTGTCGTGACCGAATGACCATCAGATTTCATCTCGGGGAATGTTGCCCACTGGCAGTGTTGCCGCGCTTCGCGACAATCCCCACGCATTGCTGCAAGCGCGTTTCACGGCGAAAGAAATCTCCTCACCCCTTGCCACTACATGATCCCAAATTTTACCAGCCTCTCTTGATAATTTATTAGTTTAGTTTTCTTTGAAGCGATAGATATTTGGTAATGGCTTGCACCTTTCGCCGAAGCATCAGCATTCGAACGGCACGGCGCAACGTTATCCCTGGGCGGCCGAGTCCACCGCGGATTGCGGCGGCGATGCTCGTGCTGCTGCTGCTAGCGTACTACACGCCATGCTCGGGCGAACTAGACGCGAATCCCGCGCCGCCCGCTCGGAGATCCTCAGACACAGGGTTGCTTAGTTCATCCAGAAGTAACGGACTTAGTAGAGAAAGTACTTTTAGTAACAGTAGAACCATGCGGAATATACATAGGCCTACTCTGCCTATTCCCTTCCGCCCTGTCGGGTGGCGGAACGCGAATCACGCTTCCCCCGCGCCGCTCCTGCCCGTTTTACACGGGCAAGAAATTCCTGAAAAAAACGCTGGACTCCGCCACGTGGCCGCACCATCCGCCGGAGATCCCGAGGGCATCCGGGGCGACACGCGCCGCAACTGGGCGTCCGGGGGAATGATCGGCGCAAGGCGGTGGCAGTGGAGGGGGGAAAAGAAGGACCTCTCGGCGGAAGCCGCAGGGGAAGCCGTGGGGGAGGAGGAGGACGACGGGGGGAATGCGGCCGCCGCGCGCACCGCACCTCGATCATTGTCTCAAGCTGCTGCCGATTCGGGCGATACTAATACATTAGGCAGCAATGTAGGCAGCAGTACCACTGACAGTAGTACCATCCAGATTGAAAAGCTCAAGAGGGGAATCGCGCGGCCCATTTCCGGCGCTAGTGGAGCCACTAAGACTCCCCTCTCCAGCTCATCCACGTCAGCATCCGCGTCAGCGACGACCCCCATCGGCATCAGCCCGCATTGGAGCTATTACTGTACGGACAGATGCGGTGTCATGTGGAAACCAATTCGAGTGTACGTGGTGTGGTACGGTTACTTCTCCGAGGCGCAGAAGCACCTCGTTCGTACGCTCACCAGGTCGTTCAGTCCGAGCGACGATCCCGCCGTTACAGTTCCCCTCTGGTGGAACATCAACCGGCTTTACTACGACCAGCAGGGGCGTTTCATCTCGTCGAACGTAACGTGGGTGAAGGAAAAAGATGACACGGGGTACTCCCGGGGGAAGAACCTGTGGCTGGATGACGTGGAAGCAGTGGTCGCCACGGCCATTGCTACGAGCGAGCTGCCTTATGACGAGGATGGAGTGTACTTTGTGCTCTCGGACCAATACGTGAACCAGGTTAGCGGAATGATGTATTTGTGTTTCAACAATGTCCCTTCTCTTTCTTAGTCTCCTCGTGTATCCCTTACCTCCTGCTCTCCTGGCTTCTTCCTTGGAGATCGTACAAGATGCAAGATCCTTCCTTCTCGCCACGTGTAGCATCGCTACAACCTCGCTACATCCTACAAGATGCAAGATCCTTCCTTCTCGCCTCTCCCTCTCATCGCCTGTCGCCCCCCAACGCCCCTCAAACCCCCTCCCTTGTCCCCGCAGCAATGGAGCACAACGGACAAGTTCTGCGCCACGTTCTACGGGTGGCACTTCTTCGGCTCCCCACTCGGCCCTTCACATCCCCCCTCATTCCTTCCTCTCCCCCCTTCCCTTCCCCCGTCCCCGCAGCAATGGAGCGCAACAGACAAGTTCTGTGCCACGTTCTGCGGGTGGCATTTCTTCGGCTCCGCGCCCTCCCAAGGCAGCTTTATCTACTCCTGGGTCGGCCGCGCCGACCGCCTCGTACGTGCGGGTGGGGGGGAGAAGGAAGCGGGGGGAGGGGGGGGGTGGGGGGGGATGGTTTATTGGGGGCTGTGGGGGGTATGGGTTGGGCGGCATTTGGTTGACTGACTCCCGCGGCAGCTTCATCTACGCCTGGGCCGGCCGCGCTGACCGCCTCGTGCGTGCGAGGGATGGGGGTATTGGGGGCTGATGGGCATCTGTGGGTGGTGGGTTTTGTAGAGGTCTGTGTCCTTCCCGCGCCTTCTCCTTCCCCAAATCCCAGTGCCCTACATCCTGCATCGCTAGTGACCTCCGCGCGGCCAGCAAGGCACCTAACAGGGATGTAGGGATGGATGCCCACCAGCTCAAACCACCTAACAGGGATGTAGGGATGGATGCCCACCAGCTCAAACCACCTAACAGGGATGTATGGATGGATGCCCACCAGCTCAAACCACCTAACAGGGATGTAGGGATGGATGCCCACCAGCTCAAACCACCTAACAGGGATGTAGGGATGGATGCCCACCAGCTCAAACCACCTAACAGGGATGTAGGGATGGATGCCCACCAGCTCAAACCACCTAACAGGGATGTAGGGATGGATGCCCACCAGCTCAAACCACCTAACAGGGATGTAGGGATGGATGCCCACCAGCTCAAACCACCTAACAGGGATGTAGGGATGGATGCCCACCAGCTCAAACCACCTGTTCCCGCCACACCCACCCCACCCCTCCAGTGCCCCACCTCCTGCATCGCCAGTGACATCCGCACGGCCAGCAAGGCACCTAACAAGGATGTGGGCATGGATGTGTTACTCTCAGTGTTCGCCCACAAGCTCAATTAGCCACCCTCCCCCCTCTCCCACTTATACCAGTGCCCCACCTTGTGCATCACCAGTGACATCCGCACGGCCAGCAAGGCACCGAATAAAGACGTGGGCATGGACGCATTACTCTCCGTGTTCGCCCACGAGCTCAAACAGTCACAATCCCTCGCCTCCCCTCGCCTGCCCCCCTACCCTTATACCAGTGCCCCACGTCCTGTATCGCGTCTGACATTCGCACGGCCAGCAAGGCACCGAATAAAGACGTGGGCATGGATGCTCTGCTCTCCGTGTTCGCGCACGAGCTGGCAGAGGCGGAGGAATGAAGCGCATGGTGCTGCCACCCCCTCTACCCCTTCTCCAATCCTCCCACTCCCCCCCTCCCTGCCTCCTCCTCACCCCCCCAGTGCCCCACCTCGTGCATTGCAAGTGACATCCGCACGGCCAGCAAGGCACCGAATAGAGACGTGGGCATGGACGCTCTGCTCTCCGTGTTTGCGCACGAGCTGGCAGAGGCTGCATCGTCGCCGTTCGTGGGCACGTGGTTTGACGAGCAGGGCGAGGAGAACGCGGATAAATGCGCATGGAAGTGAGTAGAGGGTGGTGGTGGGAGGAAGGGAGATGTGTGGATGGTGGGGTGAATGGTGGGGATGGTGGGGGAATGGTCGGGACGGTGGGGGTCGTGGGGGTGGGGATGGTGGGATGGTGCTGAAACAAGGTAGTGCGCATAATTGAGAGTTTTAACGGCACCGCGTGATCATGTGACCCTTAATCGCATCTTAAAGCCCTCCCTCTTCCTGCCCCTCCCTGTCCCTTGCATCGCAGGCTCAACCCCATCCTTACAGGTTCCTCGGGAGGCAGATACAACCTGGTAGAGTAGAGAAAGGATTCGAACCGCAGATACAACCTGGTAGAGTAGAGAAAGGATTCGAACCGCAGATACAACCTGGTGGGAGTCAACAAGAGTCAACGGCTCCATGTTCCTCATCCCCACACCCCCCTCTCTCCCTTTTTACTTGCTTTTCCCCTTCTCCCTGTCCCTCCCCACACCTCCCTCTCCCCACTTTTGCTTGCTATTCCCCCCCTTCCTGTCTCTTGCACGGCAGGTTCAACCCCATTCTCACCGACTCAACAGGAGGCAAGTACAACCTGATGGGGGTCAATGGCTTTAAGTTCCTCATTCAGCACAACTGGGACCTCACCACTGGTACCTGCAAGCTCACCCTCCCATACCCCCCCCGCCCCTCCTCCTCCCCCCTCCCCTCCCTCCCCTCCTCCGCCTCCCTCCCCTCCTCCCCCGCCTCCCTCCCCCCCTCCACCACCCTCTCCCCCTCCCTCCCCCCCATCCCCTCCCCCACCTCCAAGCCCCCCACCTCCCTCTCCTCCCCCACCCTCACCACCTCCTCCATCTCCCCCTCCTCCTTCTCCGCCCTCTCCCCCTCCCTCCCCTCCGCCTCCCCCCTCGCCCCCATCACCCCCTCCTTCCCCCCCTCCGCCCCCTCCATCCCCTCGCATGCGCGCCCTTCCCCCTCCTCTGCGTTCCCCCAAGAGCATGGGGGAATACATGCAACGGCTATTCAAGAAACTCTGGCCGAATCGCCGATAGTCAATCAAAGTTGTATGAATGAATGCTGTACAGTTGTGTTGTATGATACACCACCTACAGTGTTGTGCAAAAGAATAAGTTATTGCCCCTGTTGCGCTGTCAAAATTTTGAGGTCATGGGTAGGGGAGCAGAAAAGTGCTGACAAGCAAGGGGGTGTGATACCATAAGTGCTCGTATAGGGACATGGATGGGACCAAGGCAGCACAATTTGGTTATAACTCACGGCAACCACCCCCACATGCACCCTCTTTTGCATCCCACCACCTCCTGTTCGCTATGCAATGCTCCCACCACCCTTTCGGTACCATACACCTCAAATGTCCGATAGCGAATGTTCACAAGAGATTGTTTTTGCAGTGTGATGCAATTTTTTTCTTTATTTCTTTTCAGAGCTCCACTCCCCTCGACATGGAACAACGAAACGAAAGGCCAAGGTGGATATGATACATGCTATGGTGGCAGGGGCAAAAACACTGCTGACTAGCCCTGCCAGTGCAGGCACAGGCACGCAAACAGCACTAGTAACAACCCCATACATTGACAACAATAGCCCCATCAGGCAGGGACAACCCCCCATATACCCCATCTAGCAGACCAGGTAGATGGGGGTTGTTGTCAGGCAATGCACCCCCCCCCTCCCCACCCAACCCACCTCCCCATTCCCCTCCCCCCCACACCCCTCATCGCTTCCCTCTCCCCCATATTCTCCTCCATATCTTCTCCAGATTTGATTGCAGCAGGGGGGATTTAGGCGGAGGGGGGGACTTGGGCGGCGGGGGAGGGGAGGCTGGCGAAGGGTAGGGGAGAGTGGTGGCGCAGGCGCCAGTTGTGAGGTCCCAGTTCTGCTGAATGAGGAATTTAGAGCCATCGACCCCCACCAGGTTGTACCTGGCGCCAGAAGCGTCAGTGAGAATGGGGGCGAACCTGCAGTGGCGAGAAGCAGAGAGGGACAGGAAAATTGGTGGGGGGCTGAGGAACTTTGAGCTGTCGACTCCCACCAGGTTGTACCAGAAGCATCAGTGAGAATGGGGGCGATCCTGCAGTGGCAGAGGCAGAGATGGATAGGAGGAGGGGGAAAGAGGGTGGGTGTGGGTGAGGTGGCAGGAGGCAGAGAGGAGGTCCCATCTCTGCTGGATGAGGAACTTGGAGCCGTTGACCGCCACCAGGTTCTACCTGGCACCAGAAGAATCAGTGAGAATGGGGGCGAACCTGCAGGAGAGGGACAGGAGGAGAGTGGTGGCATGAGCCAGTGGTGAGGTCCCAGTTGTGCTGGATGAGGAACTTAGAGCGCCGTGCACCCCCACCAGGTTGTAGCGTGCTCCTGATGCGTCCACGAGAATAGGGGCGAACCTGTAGCAGCAAGGGAGGGAGGCACAGGGAGAGGGGGAAAGGGAGAGGGGGTAGGGGGTATGGGGAGTGACAAGGAGCTTGAAAGCGTCGACCCCTCTATTCATGCGTAAGCCACCACTATCCATGCATGGCAACGTATTCTACATGTGACAAACATTTCGCAATTCACGAACAAGTGACGCCAATCACTCCCACCACTCCCTCCCACCCTGCCAGCCACTCACTGCCACGAGCACTTGTCAGCGTTCTCCTCCCCCGTGCCATCGAACCACGTGGCAATGAACGGGCTCGACGTCGCCTTTGCCAGCTCATGCGGAATAATTGACCACTCACACCCATCATTCTCCCCCAGCCACTCCCTCCCACCCTGCCACTCACTGCCACGAGCACTTGTCGGCGTTCTCCTCCCCGGTGTTATCAAACCACGTTGCAATGAACGGGCTTGACGTCGCCTCCGCCAGCTCATGCGCAAACACCGACAGCAGCCCATCCATCCCCGCGTCCTGATTGGGCGGCGCCGCCCCGCTGGCACGCAGTGTTCGCGTGATGCAAGACCTGGGGCACAATGTTGCCGCGTTCCCGACCCAGGAGTACACTATGCTGCCGAAGCTGGAGGCTCGGCCGTGCCAGTGCCACCCGCAGAAGCTAGAGCAGAACGCTGGTTTGCTGCCGCCCGGCAAATTCCACATCTGGGATACGGTTTCATCCGAAAGGACGAAGTACACTCCGTCCTCGTTATAAGGAAGCAGGTTGGAGGAGATTGCGTTGGTGATGAGGCTCCTGACGTCAGCATCTGAAAGGGTCTTGCCTCGGGAATAGTTTGCATCCTCGACCTCGCCACCCCATGTAACGGACTCGGAGATGTGGTTACCCCTTGAGTCGTAATACAGACGGTTGATGTTCCACCAGAGGGGAACTGCATGGAGCGAGGGCGAGGGGCAGAGAGCAAGGGGAAGGGTGGGGGAACGGAAGAGGAACGAGGGGCGAGAAGCGGGGGGAACAGGTTGGTTCAGGTATGAAAATTAAAGGAACTAAGATGAGAGCCTTAATCTCTTGCAATTCCTGTTACTGCTTGGTTACAACAAGGGGACGGCACCTGTGACGGACGGGTCGGCGTTCGGGCTGAGCGAGGCGGTGAGCGCGCGGACCATCTGCTTCTGCGCCTCGGAGAATGCGCCGTACCACACGACGTACACGCTGATTGGCCGCTCCATCACGCCGCACGCGCGCCCCGCGCAACTCGCGCTCCAGTGCGGGAAGATTCCGATCGGCCCCGTCCTCCCCCTCCCCGCAGTCACCGCCTTTCTCCCGCCCCCCGTCGCCCCGCTGGTGCTCAGCGGCCCGACTGTGGCGGCGAGCGCGTGGTTTGCGGCGGCGGAAGGAGGGGCGGAGGTCGCTGTTACGTCATGCGCGTCGCTGCACAGGCGGGGTGGGTGATGGTTCCGGAGGAGTAGACGCGATTGGGGCGCAGAATTTACTCGAGAATTCGATTTTCCAGCAGAATTTGTCACGAACTCTTGCAATAGTATCTATCTAGTCCCGACTGCGGCGTACCCAGGGATGCAATCAAGAAAAGCATCCAGTGTGATTGTCTCTCAACCCAGGAATCGCCTGCGGCGCACCTGAGAATCGCGGCGATGCCGCTCGGAAAGGCGGTTGCGGCGGCGCCAGGGGTCGTCATGGTCGCGACCTTGGGATTACCGACGGGCGGCGTTCCCTGCTGGAGGCGAATCAGCGATCGCGATGCCCGCGTGCGACTGCCTCGCGACGCCTGCGACCCAGTCGGTCGCAAGAACACTGGTTTATCGTCGCCGGAAAGCTCCTTCGTGCGAGCGTACGCCGACGCGAATTGCTCTCGGCCAAGCGGAGGAGATTCCGCCCGAGGCGCTAAATGCCTGCGGGCCGCTGTATGGCTGCTAATTCGTTGGCTGGCTGTCAGCGGTGCGCGCGAGGCGGCAAGAAGCGCGGCGACGAACAGCCAGGTCGGTAGGATGGTGCGATGGCGGCACAAAGCGGAGATCTTTGTCTGGTGAGTCGAGCGGCGCCATGGAACAGCCATCGCTGCGGAAGGCGCGGCGTTCTGCAGAGGCATGATTTCGAGTTTGATAAGAAGCAGAACGAAGCGCGTTGAAAGAAACTGCTGTCACAGCGGCAGCAGTGGCGCTTTTGGGGAGCGGCGGCGAGCTCACCACCACCACCACCATGCCCAAAAAATGCGATCGCACGAGGGGTAGGTGCATATAGCTAAGCAAGGAACATTGTTCCTTTGCTGACCTAATTTTCTGCACAACGCCTCATAAATTCTGACATCACTTGGTCGATGCTGTACAGACACTGCCGATCTGGCTGGTGTGGCTGTCGCTCCATTTTGGCTGCCAACAGAGCGACTGAGTTGAGTTGGTTCTTCGGTGGTTGATGGTGCAGCTGCGAGGGAGGGAGGTGTGTGTGTGTGTGTGTGCGTGTCGGCGACGCGTCGCGATGGTCGAGCCGCAGAAGCTGGCCATGGACGGTGATGAGTGAAGGGGAGCGTGTGGATGGATAATGTGGTGGATGTTGCTCAAGCTATAAAGATACTAAACAAAGCAACCACAATTTCTTCACGCCACTCAGCTAAACGTAATTCGTAGTCACTTTGATTCTGGGCAGTCTATCTCCACCTTCCGCACGGAGTTCGGAGATGAACACAATTCACTGGTTTCTCTAAAACCGCCATCGGTCAGGTGAAAGGAGGGTTAAGTACCCATGACTGCATATTACGGCACTGTTGGCGTTATTGGGATGTGGTGCGTGGATTGGGGATTTGGCTGTGGTGTGGACCATGGACCAGTGCATGCCTTCGCTCAGGGTTGGCAGGCGACTGTTAAGCAAATCTTTCGCCATCCAATGGATATGGTGGCGGGTGGGGGAAACCCTGGTTTGGTGTGGCCTGTCTTCCTTATCGAGAAGCATTAAGAGGATGCAAACTTCAAGTAGCTGTAGTAAGTACATTCCATAACACGAGCACTCTCGCAAAATGCGAGAGAACAACGCATTGTTTGGTGACTGATGGTAATGAAATCGTGCAATACCTTCAAATATCACTAACCTAAGAATCTTAGTTTGGCTACACTAGGTTCGGTCACTCTCTACGTCTTGTTTTGAGTCGACTCAAAACGCCGACCCCCTCCTTCTCTCTCCACCCTCTGCTTCTACCCCCTCTACTACGTCAACAACCACACGGCTTGACGTGGTGGCTACACTAGGTTCGGTCACTCTCTACGTCTTGCCCATGCTCATGCCAGCCCATGCCCATGCCCATGCCCATGCCCATGCCCGCGCCCATGCCCATGCCCTTGCCCATATCCATGTCCATGTCCATCATGCCCATGCCCACGCCCATGCCCATGTCCATGCCCATGCCCATGCCCATGCCCAAGCCCAAGCCCAAGCCCAAGCCCATGCCCAAGCCCAAGCCCAAGCCCAAGCCCAAGCCCAAGCCCAAGCCCAAGCCCAAGCCCATGCCCAAACCCAAGCCCTGGCCCAAGCCCAAGCCCAAGCCCAATCCCAAGCCCAAGTCCAACCCAAGCCCATGCCCATGCCCAAGCCCAAACCCAAGCCCAAGCCCAAGCCCCAGCCCAAGCCCAAGCCCGAGCGCAAGCCCAAGCCCAAGCCCAAGCGCAAGCCCAAGCCCAAGCCCAAGCGCAAGCCCAAGCCCATGCCCAAGCCCAAGCCCAAGCCCATACCCAAGCCGAAGCCGAAGCCGAAGCTGAAGCCCATGCCCAAGCCCAAGTCCAAGCCCAAGCTCAAGCCCATGCCCAAGCCCAAGCCCAAGCCCAAGCCCACACCCAAGCCCAAGCCCAAGCCCAAGCCCAAGCCCAAGCCCAAGCCCAAGCCCAAGCCCAAGCCCAAGCCCAAGCCCAAGCCCTGGCCCAAGCCCAAGCCCAAGCCCAAGCCTAAGCCCAATCCCAAGCCCAAGCCCAAGCCCAAGCCCAAGCCCAAGCCCTGCGGAGAATCACTCTACAACGGTAGTAAGCTAGGCTACGGGGGTTGGCACGAACTACTATGAGTGATCGTAGCTTTGCCTAGTTCATTAGCACTTACAAAAATCGGCAAGAGTTTCCACTAGCAAAGTTAGAATTCCATAATTGTTGAACAAGCAATGACAATGATGACTACATCAGGCACCTAGCAACTCTGCAGCTAGCCTGGTCGACAGACAGCACAGCATGGTCGACCGCTTGCCAGCGTTGCGTAGAGGAGCCGCGCCAGCACTGCAGAAAGGCGACATGCCAACACAGCAGGACGACGGTGTGCCAACGCTGCCCCGTAGAAGACTACAGTGCGCACGCTCGCAGATGCGCGCAGACGATTGGCCCGACTTGCACCGTTGTGCATCCGTCGGCTGTTGTCTGCGCCTGACGAGCCACATCGACTTCGGGATACCTACACGAAGTCGCCTTCGCCATCGCGACCTCGACGACGTTTGTGTGCCTCTGCAGAACTCGCTGAGCAGGTTACCCGGTCGACCTGGACAACCCCAGGTGCTCTGGTTGACCACCAAGTCCCTTTGGTCGACCACCAGATGCCCCTGGTCGACCACTGCTCCCGTCGAGCTACCCCTTGGTCAACGGACCCCTTCCGACGACTAGAAATGTCAGCTGTTGTCGCCGAGCTCCCCTCGTCGACCGCTGCTCACTTCTCAGGTCGACGGATTGCTTCGTCGACCTCCCGGTCGAACTACCCCTCCTGGTCGACGGCCCACCCGTCGCCCACACCAGTTAGTTGCAGCTGTTGAGCTCCCTGGTCGACTGCAACACCACAGCGGTCCCCTGCAGCTCGACAAAGCCTGTCGAGCAGCTCTCCCACTGTGGACGGTCGGTTGCTACTCCCGTACATCCGACTGAGTTGTCGGCGTTGCCCAAGCAAGGACGGGGCCAACACTCCACTCCCGTTAACACTCCCCTGCCGCGCTCACGCTTGGGCCCCCAGCCCACACGGCATCACACTACGGAGAAAACTTGTCCTCGGCGTGCACCCCACATAGCACGCCATCACCGCACCAGCCGTGCTGAAGGGCACGGCACCTACTGCTGCACATCATCGTCGCCGTCGCCGACGTCGGCCAGACGAACTTGGCCGATGGCGACAGAGCACTGGTTGAAAGCCGGAAAATGCAGCACCTTCGTCAGGAAGTCTGCTGGCTGCTCGGTGGTCGGGATGTACTTCAGTACGAACTTCCCGCGCCTCACCATGTGCTGCAGCCAGGCATAGCGTCGCTCCATGTGCTTGAGGTTGCCCGTGAGCCCCAAGCCCGCAGCGACCGTAATTGCCGACTTGTTGTCGACTCGAAGGATGGTCGGCTTCCCAGCGTCGAGCAGCTTGAACTCCGCAAGAAGGAAACGAAGTCGGCATCCCTCCTTGCCTGCATTCGTAGCCGCAACGTACTCCGACTCTGTCGACGACATTGTTGCGCACTTGATGCGCGAGCTCGACCAAGAGACGACGGCCCCTCCGTAGACGAACACGTAGCCGCTCGTGGCCGTCCGCTTCTGCTTGTCGCCTGCGTCGTTGGCGTCCACGTAGCCGATCAGCTCCAGCGAATCTGGTCCACCACCGAACTCCAAGGCGGTATCGCGGGTGTCAGCAAGGTCGGCGAGGCAGCGGTCGACCTCGCGCCAATGTCGGTCGCTCCTCACCGTTAGGCCGCTCCCCTGCTTGCTGCAGGCGAACGCGATGTCCGGCCTCGTCGTCGTCGCCGCGAATTGCAGCGAGCCAACCTTCTGCCGGTACTCCTCCTCCTCGCGCTCCTGCGCCTCATCGTCGTCGAATGTCAGCTCGTCTTAGGCATCGACCGAGACCGGCGTCTTTGGGACTCGACCGCCCTGCTCCTCGTCGATGAAGCGCCTGCACAGCTTGTCGGCGTAGCCCTGCTAGTGAAGCCACAGCTTCTTCGCTGGCCTGTCGCGCACTATCTCCACACCGAGGTACTTGGCGACTGGCGAAATCTCGCGTAGCTCGAAGGCAGCCTCCAGCAGCTCCTTTAGCTCCTTCAGCATCGCGGGGCTACTGCTGGCGGCAAGCAGGTCGTCGACGTAGACCAGCACCCAGCAGGTCACTCTGTTGTCGCCGTTCTTGAAGTAGAGCACCTCGTCGACCTGGCTCTTCTTCCAGCCAGCGCCCAGCAGCATACCGTCGAGTGCCCTGTACCACAGCAGCGTCGACTGCTTCAGCCAGTAGAGGCTCTTCAGCAGCTTACACACCCGGCCAGTCCCATCATTGAAGTAGTCCGGCTGGTACATGTAGAGCACCCTGTCGAGCTTGCTCTGCAGTAAAGCGTTCTTCATGTCGAGCTGCATCAGGTTGAGATTGAGGACGGCGACGATGCTGAGGAAGATCCTCAACGTGCCGTAGCTGCTCACCGGCGAGTACGTCTTGTCGTAGTCGGCACCGCACACCTGTGTGAAGCCCTTCACGACCAGCCTCGCCTTCTCGCGCTCGACGGTGTCATCGATGCGGTACTTGGTCGTCAGCACCCACCGGTTCTTCATGATGTTTACCTTGCGTGGGCGCTCGACCAGCTCCCAAGTGCCCATGTCGATGAGGCTGCGGATCTCTTCTTCCATGGCGGCCTTCACCGCCTCACCCTTCCAGCTCGCCAGTGCCTCCTTTACCGTCATCGTGGTGATGTCCCAGCGGTGTTCGGTGTCTGCGTGCATGTCGGGGTCGAGCTCCGGCAGTTCTTCATCCTCCTCGGCGTCGTCGTACAACAGGTCATCGTCGACCTTGTCATACTCAGCGGTGAAGTCAGCTGGTGGTAGGCAGGCGTGGAAGCTCAGCCGCTCCGGCGGCCGTCGAGCTCGACCTGTGCGTCGCAGCTCAGGCTTCGTGATCAGCACCTCCACCATGTCGCTGTCGGTGGACTCTTCTCCTGCCGACAGCTCCCCTTCTTCGTCGACGGTCAAGTCGTTGACCGGCTGCTTCGAACCTTCGACCAGCTGCTCACCTCCTGCTGACTTTGGCAGCTCCCCTGTCGACTGCACCCCTGCTGCTGCCTCTTGTTCGACCGGCTCCCCTGTCTGCTGCTCCCCTGTCGACGACGGCTTCCCATCCTGGTCGACGAGCTTGGCGCCTTGTCGACCGCCGGCGATGCCACTGACCAGCGCCACAGGCGACGCCTCAAGGCTCCCCTCATCGCCGGTGGCCGACACAGGTGTCGACGTAGGCCGATCTGCGACGGGTAAGGGAGGAGCAAGAACAAGGGGAGGTGGAAGAACCTCCACAACATCCTCATCAGCAGGCTCATCGACTTTGGCGAGCAAAGGAACCGTCGCCGTCGAGGTGTCCGTCGGCGAGTGTGCCTGCGTCTGCCCCGATGCCGGCCCAAACTTCGCCTTCCACACCTCCAGCGACAGCATCTTGTAGAAGATCACCTCGACCGACGTGACCACCTTGTTGTCGGTCAGGTCCAGCACCTCCCAGCCCTTACTCTCCGGCGACACGCCCAGGTGAAGCCCCCAGCGAGCTTTCGGCGCCAGCTTCCCATCGCGCTTCTGCTCAGGAACTATGAACTGCACCATGCAGCCCCATACCCGCGCCAGCGTGAGGTCGGGCTTCTTCCCGGTCAGCAGCTAGTACGGAGTCGTCCCCGGCGGCGTCGTTGACCGCTCCAAGCAGTTGCGCACCCAGACAGCTTGTCGTAGAGCGAGGTGCCACCAGTGGTGCTGCACGCCCATGTGCAGCAGCATCGTCCTCACGGATTCGACGGCCGTGCGCATCTCCCGCTCAGCCATGCCGTTCTGCTGCGGAGTGTAAGGGCACGTCAGGTCGTGGACGATGCCCTTGCCGCCGACGAAGTCGGTGAACTCCTTCCCGAGGAACTCCCCTCCCCGGTCTGAGCGGAGCATCAGCACCGACTTCTTCGCCTGCCGTTCCACCAGCACCAGCCACTTCTGGAACTGCCGCAGCACGTCGCTCTTCTTAGCGAATGGCTTCACCCACATAAATCGAGTGTGGCGATCCTTCAGCAGCAGGAAGTACAAGCTGCCATCCTTGGCAGCGACCCGAAATGGCCCGCACATGTCAATGTGCACGACAGCCAGCGCCTCCTCGGCGTCCGAGCCTTTGTCGGGGAAGGTGTGCCGCGCCAGCTTTCCTCCGACGCACGAGACACATGGTGGGTCTGCTCCGCTCAACGGAGTGATGTCGAGCCCAGTAGCAACTTCATGTTTTGCCGAGCTCTTGATCGTGTCGATGCTGACGTGGGCGAGCCTCGCATGCAACCGGTCAGGGGTCGACTTCCTTGCCGAGACGATCGTCCGTAGAGCCACCACCTCTGTCGACGACGATCGTGTCGAGCAGGGGCGAAGGTCAGTGCAGAGGACTCGTCCGTTGTAGCGTGCTCGACCGAGCACCTCCCCGACCGCAGCGACGAGCAGCATCTCGTCGCCGTCGCCCTGCAGCTGCACTCTGCTCTCCTTCACCTGGCCAGCAAATAGTAGGTTCGCCTATACGCTCGGAACGTAGAGCACGTCGGGGATGAGGACCCGCTTCCCGGCCTCTCCTTGTAGAGCGACGGTTCCGCGACCCTCGACAGGCTGCAGTGCCCCGTTGAATCCACGCACGTGCTTCACATCGTCGCTCGGTGCCATGTCGACGAAGGCCGCCTTCGTCCCCATCAGGTGGTGGGAGCAATCGCTGTCGAGCAGCATCGCCATCGGGCTGGCTTGCACAGCTACCGCCACTGCCTGGAAGTCCTCGCCAACCTCCGGCGCCAGCGAGACCGTCGGCTCCACTACGCCGACCATCGAGCACGATGCCTTCCCGTCGCCTCGGCTCTTACCGCTGGAGTTGTCGACGTCCTTCGTCGACGACGTCTTCTTCGACATCTGCTTCTCCTTGCGCGGATTCGCATCCCGACGTGGGCGACGGCTGGTCGATCGACTGCGGCCTCCCTTGGTGTCGTCCTCGTCGCTATCATCGCGGTCGGGACACTCGTAGGAAAGGTGGTCGGGGTCGTGGCAGATCAAGCACTCCTGCCGTCGACCACCACCTCCACGGCCCTTGTCCTGCGTCGACCTCTTTCCGTCGACGTCCTCCGTCGACCGCCCACCTCCGCTCGGCTGCCTGCGCTGCCCTTGCTGCTGATTCAGCTTCGTTGGTGCAGCGTAGTTTGCCTGAGGAAGGAGCTACGTGGGCTGTTCGGCCTCCTACATCGCCTCGTCTTGAAGAATATAGCTGGTGATGGAGTCCTCGTCGAGGGACTCACGCGTGCCGTGTACCATCATCATCCCCTTCATGAGGTTTTAGCTGCGCGGCAGGCCCTTGACGATGTGGGAGATGTAGGACGCCGTCGAGTATTCGGCACCCGCCATCCGCATCTCAGCCAGGATCCGTCGAGCACGGTTGCAGTAGTCCGTCGCCGACTCCTGCTCGCCATCCGAATGTGTGTCATCTTCTCCTCCAGCTGTGCGATGTACAGGTCGTCCCTGGCGTGGTACATCGACAGGATGAAGTGCCATGCTTGGTGACCAGCATCCAGTCGCTCTCGACAGCTCCTGAGCGCCAGCTGCACCACCGGCGAGCAGCACCTCGAGATAACCATGAAGGTGAGCAAGTGCGCCGCACGAAACTCCCTGCGTAGCTCGACATTGTCCACGGGCGGAATTGGCACTGTGCCG
Organism: Closterium sp. Naga37s-1; assembly: GCA_947471745.1. Lineage (NCBI taxonomy): Eukaryota > Viridiplantae > Streptophyta > Zygnematophyceae > Desmidiales > Closteriaceae > Closterium > Closterium sp. Naga37s-1. The sequence goes on from CANJKZ010000069.1 coordinate 5,382,024, forward strand.
TCGGCGAAGCCCTTCAGCTGAGGCTCTATCGACTCCCTCCAGGTGATGAGGTCCCGTCGACCTTGCAACGGTGCGACGGTGATCCAATCCGGCGAGAACTTGAAGTAGCCATAAGTCGGTGCAATCCCGGCCGCCGTCACATGCGTCGTCGCCGAGAGCCCTCCACCGCTTCATAGAGGAGAGCGACGTCGACCATCAACGTCGGCACGCAAGCTGCCTGCAGCTGCCGTCGACTGCTGCACTCGCTCCTGACTCCTGACGACGCCACCGTCGACCTTGATCACTCCTCTCTGCTTCGTGCCATTGTTGCCGCTGACTCGGGCACCACCGTCGACCTCGTCGACGACGCCACCCTCGTTTCGCACCGGTCGAGGAGAAACAGGACGGGAAGGGTGTTCCGTCGCCCACTGTGACCGAATGCCCAACTTGACGATCAGCAAGGGGATCGTCCCGTACTCGCCATCCACGTGGCGCTTCCTCGCATCAGCCAAGCGTGCCTCCAAGGTGTCCGCTACGCCTGCATTAGCTACGGGGTCGACCATGGTGACTATCGCTGCTGCCGGCCTACGAACGACTTAGTAGGTGAAAAAGTCGGTTCTTGTCTGAAGTTGATCTGCGGGGCCGTCCACGCTCACCCCACCATGCGGAGAATCACTCTACAACGGTAGTGAGCTAGGCTACGGGGGTTGGCACGAACTACTAAGAGTGATCGTAGCTTTGCCTAGTTCTTTAGCACTTGCACAATCACGGGAGTGTTGAAAGTAATGAACGAGAATGAATGAACTATGAAACAGTTGGGTACAAGTACTAACCCTAATTGGGTTGTACGCCTTATGGGCTACCCCACTATAGCCTACACAAATGTAAAAGCTATAATGTTCTGACACACCCCCATAGGCAAAGTGGGGGAGAACAAGTGGTCACAAGACCAGTCAAGAAAAGCAAAGCAAGCTCAGGGTGGATCACAAAGTCACCATGCAGTCCGAGCACAAGCAAAGGGCCACAAGGCCAGTTCACATGCAGAGTGATATAAAGAGAACAAACAATACAGTGATCATATCCTAGCAAGTGCAAGCATGCAGGTATATATATAGATCACAGTACAAGCATAGTCAAGCAAAAAACAAGTGAGGCAAAGTAGGCACAAGGCCTAACACAGTAGAGAAGCGCTGATGATCACCAGGCGGAAGTGCCTTGGTGAATATATCAGCAGTGTTGGCCCTAGTGGCCACGTACGCAAGACGAAGCTGGCCACGCTGCTGCAACTCTCGAGCAAGGAAGTATCGCAGAGTGATGTGCTTCGTTCTGTGCTCCAGTCTGTGCTCCTGACACAAGGCAATCATGGCCTTATTGGCTACGTACAGATCTGGAGGCGAACGAGGCTGCTCTCCCAAGTCAGTCAGCAGGTAGGTGAGCCAGCGTAGCTCCTGTGCAGCCATGGCCCCTGCGTAGATCTCAGCCTCACAACTGGAGCTGAGAACCGAGGACGAGCGGGTAGACCGCCAGGAAACAGAGCCAGAGCCAAGGCTGAAGGTGTAACCCTGTGACGACCGCTGCGTAGCTGAGTCGTCAACCCAGGAAGCATCTGCGTGACCGGTGAGGACAAGTGGACCCCGTCCTCCAAGCACAAGCCCCATGCCCGACGTACTGCACAAGTAACGCAGTACCCTCTTTGCAGCATCCCAGTGCACCTTTCGGTGCCTGCCGGGAGCCACGTAGCGAGCCAGAAGGCTGAGAGGGTACGCGAGGTCAGTTCGAGTGCACGTCATCAGGTACATGAGGCAACCCACAAGCTCTGGGTACGGACCACTCGGCTCTACGGACTCGTGCGAAGGTGGAGATGAGAGCGAGTGGCTGGTAGACAGAGGAGTGGGCTGTGGCAAGGAGAACTGGAAGCCAAAGCGCTCAAGGACCTGGTGCACCATGTGTGACTAAGTCAAGGTGATGGTGCACCGTGCTCTTTCCCGGGTGATCTGCAAGCCAAGATAGCTGCGCAGTTCACCCAGGTTAGTGCAGGTGTGTCTCTTCTGCAGCTCCGACTTCACAAGGGTCAATGCCTCAGTGTCAGCAGTGGCAAAGACGAGGTCGTCGACGTAGACAAGGACGTAGAACGGCGGCAGCGAGGTGTCGGTGCGTAGAAATAGCGACGGGTCAGTAGTAGCAGGGGCAAACCCAAGAGCCGCAAGTGTAGTCCTCAGTGTGTCGTGCCACTCGCGAGGCGCCTGGCGGAGACCGTAGACTGGCCGCTGAAGAATCCACTGAGTACCTGCAGGAAAAGACTTAGTGAAGCCAGGTGGGCGGCGCAGCCAGATCTCCTCGTGCAGGCTGCCGTGCAGGAAAGCTGTGCTGAAGTCCAGAGAGTGCAACTCGTAGTCACGCTGAGCAGCGACGTGCAGCAACACCCGAAGAGTAGTCATCTTCGGGGTGGGGGAGAAGGTCTGGAAGTAGTCAACTTTCTGTCGTTGATTGAAGCCTCTAGCAACGTAACGCGCCTTGAAGGCAGGCGGAGAACCCGGCGGCCGCTTCACCCTGAAGATCCACATGCCATCGACTATGTTCGCCCTAGGTGGGGGAACCTCGTCAACGTAGGTGCCAGTGGACTTCCAGGATGCCATCTCGACATCCATGGCTGCCTGCCACTGAGAGGACTAAGGACCCGTAATCGCCTCTGCGTAAGAGCGCGGGGTCGGGATGTCTGGTGCATGCGGGTCTCCCTCAGGGGCAAGCAGCATGGAAGCGAAACGAGGTACAGCAGCTGCAAGACACTCAAAGTCCTCCTGCGTGTCCTCAAGGACGTCCGTGCCAAGAGCACACTCACCCCCGACGGACGGAGGAATGGCAGACGCAGACTCAGCAACTAGAGGAGTGTCATAGTCTAGACGGCAGGCAGCAGCAAAGTCAAGCAACTCAGCAACGAGAGCAGACGCAGCAGCAGACTCAAACGAAGGGTCTGTGACAACAGTGGCGAGGAGACGAGAGACAGTGGGACTGGCAGAACGAGCGCGATCAGACTCAGGGTCAAGGACCTCAGGAAGAGAGGACTCAGGAGGAGTAGGCAGAGGAACATGCAGTGGAACAGAGGAAGGACAAAGGGTCATAGCGTGCGTGCCGGGGATAGGAGGAGGACGCAAACGAGGAACACGACGAGCAGTGCAAACAGGCGAGACAGGACGAGACGTAGGCTCACGATGCTCTGTAAGACCGCCGGACTGCTCAGTGTAAGGAGAAGGAGCAGGCAGTGGAGAGGCCGGCTGCAACGGCGGCTGGGACTGGTCAGGCGGTGGACACAGGAGGGGAGGAGTAAGGCCAGTAGAAGATGGGGTACCAAGAACCTGCTGAAGCAGGGGAACGAAGTACGGTTGCGGCTGCACAGCGCCACCAAGGTCAACATCTCCAGCTCCTCCAGCTCCAGCACCTCCAACACCAGTGCCTCCAACTCCAACGCCTCCTATGCCAGTGCCTCCAACTCCAACTCCTCCAGCTCCAGCTCCACCAGCACCAGAGCCGCCAGCACCAGTAGCTCCAGACTCCGTAGGGTCTCCAGCTCCAGCACCCTCAACACCCCGGGTACGACCATCTCCAAGACCAGTGGCCGCAGTATCTCCAGTAACACCAGCTCCAGCAGCAACTCCAGCACCTCCAGCTCCAGCAGCTCCAGCACCTCCAGCTCCGGTAGCTCCACTCCAAAGTTGTGCGCGCCGAACAAACCACTCACACAGCTGCTGCGAAGACAGTCTCGGCGAAGCACCAGCTGAACCTCCAGACAAAGCAGCACCTTGAGGCTCAGCACCTCCAGACTCCGCACCCTCCGACGCAGCACCCCCAGGCTCAACACCCTCAAGCTCAGCACCCCCAGGCTCAGCACCCCCAGTCTCAACACCCCCAAGCTCAGCACCCCCACTCTCAGCACCCTCAGACTCCGCACCCCCAGGCTCCGCACCCCCAGACGCAGCACCTCGAGCAGCACCTCAGCCGATAGCTACCTGAACAGGCGCAGGACCAGGAAGAGGGTCTACCTGAGACACACCTGAGGGAGTAGGACCCTGGGGCGGGAGGGGGTCTACCGAAGGGGGATCGGGAGCAAGGAAGAGCGGTGGGGGCGGGGGAGGGGCAGAGCGGTAGGGGAACAGACGGTAAAAGGGAACCGACTCGTCAAACGTGACGTCCTGAGAGGGGAAGACACGGTGCGAGGTGGGGTGGTAAAACTGCCAGCCAGGCGCATCAGGGACAAAGCCAAGGAAGACGCAGGGGAGAGCACGGGGGGAGAGCCACGCGCGGACGTATCGCGAACAAAGGCACGAGATCCCCAGACCCGGAACACCGACGCATCGCCAACCTGTCCCGTCCAACGCAGCGTGGGCGAGGTCTCCGGCAAGGAGACACGGGGCCAGAGGTTGAGCTGATGCGCAGCGTACCTGACCGCAAACGACCACAGAAAATGGGGAGCAACCGCATGGATCATGGAGGTACAAGCGACCTCCATGACTAAGCCAATGCGGCGCTCAGCAATCCTATTTTGCCGAGGAGAGTTCGAAAGCGTGAACGACTGGAGAATTCCCTCCCCACGACAAATGTCCCACAAGAGGTTGGAGGAGAACTCACCACCTCTGTCAGAGTGCAGACGCAGGACAGGAAGGTCCTGGCCGAAACGCTCGCGGAGCTGGAGACGGACTGTGCGGATCCAAGGGATCAAGACATCAACGACCTGACCCTTGCTGCGCAAGGGGAAGACCGTGGTGTACCGCGTGTAGTCGTCAACCACCAGCAGAAAGTAGCGCTCGTGGCTCTGTCCACTGACGCGGGCTGGGCCCCACACGTCCATGTGGAGAGTCTGCAGGGGAGCAGTCGTCGGGGGAAACGAGGAGGAGTGAGGAGCGGCGCGCTGCCGCCCCTCGACGCAAGGAAGGCAGGGCGGGGCAGGCGAGGGCGGCAGGGGAGGCAGGGACCTGGGAAGACCAGAGACAAGAAGACGAGAGTGCATGCCACGAAGGCGTGGCAGGGAGGGGTGACCCAGGCGGTGGTGCCAAAGAAGAGGCTGGTGCGACAGGAGGCAACACGAGCAAGAGGCGGCTACCTAACCTGACGCGGACACCTTAGCAGACGCAGCTACCTGAGGAGGCTCGGTAGCGAGTGTGTACAGACTCGACCCTGGCCGACGAGTGAACGTGGCCAGGTGACGCCCCGTCAGTGTGCACGTGCAGATCGTCACACGCTGACCCCCAGGAGTGGTGGTAGTGACCATCGCATCCTGGAGGGCAGCGGTACTCACCAAGTTCGTAGAGAACGAGGAGAGGTGAAGACCTGACAGTGAGCCGGACGGAACCGCCGGACACGGGAGGACAGTAGAGGAACGGGCCACGACCGGGCCCCCAGAGGGGTTAGCTAGTCGGACCGGGACAGGTGTAGAGAGAGGGGTGAGAGTGGTGCTGTCACGAAAGAAACAAGCAGAGGCGCCTGAGTCCAGCGTGAAGGTGTGCAAGGCCTGAGCAGGCGCAGTACCAGGGAGAGTACCAGACCCACTAGCACCTAGAGCAGCAGCAGCTATACCTGGGTCAGGCGGCACACACCGGTAACAGTCACCCTCAGCACTAACACACAAAGCATACATAGTAGAAAGAATAGCATCAAAGTCTAAGTCAAAGATAGCAATCCTAGACCTAAGCAGATCTGCCCAGCGAGGGAGCTCGACGTCGTCACCAAACTCAGCACGCCAAGCATCGTCGAGGCGGGAGAAGCAGCGGTGCTGAGTGTGAAGCCGCCCGCAAGTCTGACCAGCACGGTCACCCATGCGAATGACATACGGGCAACTACCCCCAGACGCCCCACGCAAAAACCACTCACGAAGCTGCTGGGGCGACAGGGTCTCGCTCCGACGCTGCTGCTGCTGATGTTGGCCACCTCCAGAACCAACACACCGAGCTCCAGTCCCACCGCCACCAGTCCCACTGCCGCCACTCCCACCGCCGCCACCAGAGCCCCCACTCCCTCCACCAGTCCCACCGCCACCACCACCTCCACCACTGCCCCCACCACTACTCCCGCTGCCACCTCCACCACCGCCGCTGCCATCTCCACCACCCTTGCCACCCTTGCCCTTGCTGCTGCGGCGCTTTGCACTAGCAGAAGCAGCCCCGACGACCTCAGCAACAGAGACGTCTGCAGCAGCAGCAGAGGCGTAGGAGGGGGCAAGGGGGGAGGGGGAGCACCCCTCAAAGAAGGGCGGGCGCGGAGTGCCACGAGCAGCACCTACAGCAACTGCACTAGTCTCAGCTGCGAGGAGATGCTGCTCGAGGAGGTCAACACTGAGGGAGGTGGGGTCAAGAGAGAGAAAGTGGTCCCTGACAGAGCGAAGAGAGTCAGGGAGGCAAGTGACTAAGAAGCAGAGTGTGATGAACATCGGGGGCTGGTTCCTGTCAAGGAACTCAGCAGGGATGGCAGCGCGGTAGCGAGCGTCGCTAGCGCGAAGGTGGGAAACCAGGTCCTCTACTGTGGCAAAGGCGGACAGCTCGGGGAACAGGTAGGGCAGAAGCAGGCGGCCTAGAGCAGCAGTGGCAGGGGAGGAGTAGCGAGCGACTACAGCGTCGTACAGTGCCTATGCGGTCCTGTGCTGTTCGAAGTGAGCGCATTCGGCTAACGGCAGGTGGTTGCGAATGGCTAAGCGGGCAGCAGCGTCGCGAGAAAGCCACTGTGAGCGAGTCGCACTGTCAGCTGTGGCGGGAGGGGCAGTAGTGGCACCAGACACGTGGTCAAACAGGGAAACACCGTCTTTAATGTCGCTCAGTAGGTACAGCTGCAAGTCGTCGAGCCACGTGTCAAACTGAACCGGTCTACCCTCATGATCGAATGCGAGAACTCGAAGCGAGGCCATAGTGGCACAGTATGCAGGAGCAGCAGTAGCAGCAGTAGCAGTAGCAGCTGTAGAAGCAGTAGCAGTAGTAGCAGTAGGGGCCGAGGGGCCTAGGGGCCGAGGGGCCAAACACGAAGGGTGGGGGCCGAGGGGCCGAGGCTAGGGGCCGAGGGGCCTGGGGGCCGAGGAGCCTGGGGGGGCCGAGGGGCCAAACACGTAGAGGGGGGGCCGAGGGGCCGAGGCTAGGGGCCGAGGGGCCGAGGCTAGGGGCCGAGGGGCCAAGGGGCCTAGGGGCCGAGGGGCCTAGGGGCCGTCGGGCCGATGAGTACGACAGGCAGGAAACGGGGCTTGGGGGTGCGACGGGCCTAGGGGAGCATCGGGCCAGGACCGGGGCCTAGGGGTGCGACGGGCCTAGGAGCGCGACGGGCCGGAACCGGGGCCTTGGGACGTGATGGGCCTAGGGGCGCGACGGGCAGGAAACGGGGCCGAGGGGCGCGACGGGCAGGAACCGGGGCCTAGGGGGCGCGACGGGCCTAGGAGAGAGACGGGCCGGGACCGAGGCCTAGGGGCGCGACGGGCAGGAAACGGGGCCCTGGGGCGCAACGGGCCTAGGGGCGCGACGGGCAGGAACCGAGGCCTGGGGGGGGGCGCGACGGGCCTAGAAGCGCGACGGGTAGGAAACGGGGCCATGGGGCGCGATGGGGCCTAGGGGCGCGATGGGCCTAGGGGCGCGACTGGCCTAGGGGTGCGACGGGCCAAGGGGCCGGGGCCTAGGGGCGAAGGGGCCGAGGGGCTCGACGGGCCTAGGAGCGCGACGGGCCGGACCCGGGGCCTTGGAACGTGACGGGCCTAGGGGCGCGACGGGCAGGAACCGGGGGTGAGGAGCGCGACGGGCCTAGGAGCGCGACGGGCAGGAAACGGGGCCTTGGGGCGCGACGGGCCTAGGGGCGCGACGGGCCTAGGGGCGCGACTGGCCTTGGGGCGCGACAGGCCAAGGGGCTGGGGCCTAGGGGCGAAGGGGCCGAGGCTATGGGCCGGGGCCAAGGGGCTACTCGCAGGGCAGCAGGTGGTGGGCTCAAGGAAGGAAAAGCGGTCCTAGCGAGGGACCTGCTCTGAAACCATGTTGAAAGTAATGAACGAGAATGAATGAACTATGAAACAGTTGGGTACAAGTACTAACCCTAATTGGGTTGTACCCCTTATGGGCTACCACGCTATAGCCTACACAAATGTAAAAGCTATAATGTTATGACAGGGAGAAATCGGCAAGAGTTTCCACTAGCAAAGTTAGAATTCCAAAATTGTTGAACAAGCAATGACAACGATGACTACATCAGGCACCTAACAACTCTGCAGCTAGCCTGGTCGACCAACAGCACAGCATGGTCGACCGCGCCAGCATTGCAGAAAGGCGACCTGCCAACACAGCAGGTCGACGGTGTGCCAATGCTGCAGTAGAGCGTTGCCCCGTAGAAGACACCAGTGCGCACGCTCGCAGATGCGCGCAGACGTTTGGCCCGACTTGCACCGTTGTGCATCCGTCGGCTGTTGTCTGCGCCTGACGAGCCACATCGACTTCGGGATACCAACACGAAGTCGCCTTCGCCATCGCGACCTTGACGACGTTTGTGTGCCTCCGCATAACTCGCTGAGCAGGTTACCCGGTCGACCTGGACAACCCCAGGTGCTCTTGTCGACCACCAAGTCCCTCTGGTCGACCGCCAGATGCCCCTGGTCGACCACTGCTCCCGTCGAGCTACCCCTTGGTCAACAGACCCCTTCCGTCGACCAGAACTGTCAGATGTTGTCGCCGAGCTCCCCTCCTCGACCGCTGCTCACTTCTCAGGTCAACAGACTGCTCCGTCGACCTCCCGGTCGAACTACCCCTCCTGGTCGACGGCCCACCCGTCGCCCACACCAGTCAGTTGCAGCTGTCGAGCCCCCTGGTCGACAGCAACACCACAGCGGTCCCCTGCAGATCGACGAAGCCTGTCGAGCAGCTCTCCCACTGTGGACGGTCGGCTGCTACTCCCGTACATCCGACCAAGTCGTCTGCACTGCCCAAGCAAGGGCGGGGCCAACACTCCACTCCCGTTAACAAGCCCAAGCCCAAGCGCAAGCCCAAGCCCAAGCCCAAGCCCAAGCCCATGCCCAAGCCCAAGCCCAAGCCCAAGCCCAAGCCCAAGCCCATACCCAAGCCGAGCCGAAGCCGAAGCCGAAGCCGAAGTCGAAGCCGAAGCCGAAGCCAAAGCCCATGCCCAAGCCCAGGCCCAAGCCCAAGCCCAAGCCCAAGCCCAAGCCCATGCCCAAGCCCAAGCCCAAGCCCAAGCCCAAGCCCAAGCCAAGCCCAAGCCCAAGCCCAAGCGCAAGCCCAAGCCCAAGCCCAAGCCCAAGCCCAAGCCCAAGCCCATGCCCAAACCCAAGCCCAAGCCCAAGCCCATACCCAAGCCGAAGCCGAAGCCGAAGCCAAAGCCCATGCCCAAGACCAAGCCCAAGCCCAAGCCCAAGCCCATGCCCAAGCCCAAGCCCAAGCCCATGCCCAAGCCCATACCCAAGCTGAAGCCGAAGCCGAAGCCGAAGCCTAAGCCCAAGCCCAAGCCAAGCCCAAGCCCAAGCCCAAGCCCAAGCCCAAGCCCAAGCCCAAGCCCATGCCCAAGCCCAAGCCCATGCCCAAGCCCATACCCAAGCCCAAGCCCAAGCCCATACCCAAGCCGAAGCCGAAGCCGAAGCCAAAGCCCATGCCCAAGCCCAAGACCAAGCCCAAGCCCAAGCCCAAGCCCATGCCCAAGCCCAAGCCCAAGCCCATGCCCAAGCCCATACCCAAGCCCAAGCCCAAGCCGAAGCCTAAGCCCAAGCCCAAGCCCATGCCCAAGCCCAAGCCCAAGCCCAAGCCCAAGCCCAAGCCCAAGCCCAAACCCAAGCCCAAGCCCAAGCCCATACCCAAGCTGAAGACGAAGCCGAAGCGGAAGCCCAAGCCCATGCCCAAGCCCAAGCCCAAGCCCATACCCAAGCCCAAGCCGAAGCCAAAGCCGAAGCCCGAGCACAAGCCCATGCCCAAGCCCAAGCCCAAGCCCAAGCCCAAGCCCAAGCCTCAGCCCATGCCCAAGCCCAAGCCCAAGCCCATACCCAAGCCCAAGCCCAAGCCCAAGCCCAAGCCTATGCCCAAGCCCAAGCCCAAGCCCATGCCCATGCCCAAGCCTAAGCCCAAGCCCAAGCCCAAGCCCAAGCCCAAGCCCATGCCCAAGCCCATGCCCAAGCCCAAGCCCAAGCCCAAGCCCAAGACGAAGCCGAAGCCGAAGCCGAAGCCCAAGCCGAAGCCGAAGTGGAAGCCCAAGCCTAAGCCCAAGCCCAAGCCCATGCCCAAGCCCATGCCCAAGCCCAAGCCGAAGCCGAAGCCGAAGCCGAAGCCGAAGCCGAAGCCGAAGCCGAAGCCCATGCCCAAGCCCAAGCCCATACCCATGCCCATGCCCATTCCCAAGCCCAAGCCCAAGTCCAAGCCCATGCCCAAGCCCAAGCTCAAGCCCAAGCCCATGCCCATGACCAAGCCCAAGCCCAAGCCCAAGCCCAAGCCCAAGCCCATGCCCAAGCCGAAGCCCATGCCCAAGCCGAAGCCCAAGCCCATACCCAAGCACAAGCCCATGCCCAAGCCCAAGCCCAAGCCCAAGCCCAAGCCCATGCCCATGCCCAAGCCCAAGCCCAAGCCCAAGCCCAAGCCCATGCCCAAGCCCAAGCCCAAGCTCAAGCCCAAGCCCAAGCCCAAGCCCAAGCCTAAGCCTAAGCCCAAGCCCAAGCCCAAGCCCAAGCCCAAGCCCAAGCCCAAGCCCAAGCCCAAGCCCAAGCCCAAGCCCATGCCCAAGCCCATGCCCAAGCCCAAGCCCAAGCCCAAGCCCAAGACGAAGCCGAAGCCGAAGCCGAAGCCCAAGCCGAAGCCGAAGTGGAAGCCCAAGCCTAAGCCCAAGCCCAAGCCCAAGCCCATGCCCAAGCCCATGCCCAAACCCAAGCCGAAGCCGAAGCCGAAGCCGAAGCCGAAGCCGAAGCACATGCCCATGCCCAAGCCCAAGCCCATACCCATGCCCATGCACATTCCCAAGCCCAAGCCCAAGCCCAAGCCCATGCCCAAGCCCAAGCTCAAGCCCAAGCCCATGCCCATGCCCAAGCCCAAGCCCAAGCCCAAGCCCATGCCCAAGCCGAAGCCCATGCCGAAGCCAAAGCCCAAGCCCAAGCCCATACCCAAGCTGAAGCGGAAGCGGAAGCGGAAGCCGAAGCCGAAGCCCATGCCCATGCCCAAGCCCAAGCCCAAGCCCAAGCCCAAGCCCAAGCCCATGCCCAAGCCAAAGCCCAAGCCCAAGCCCAAACCCATGCCCATGCCCAAGCCCAAGTCCAAGCCCAAGCCCAAGCCCAAGCCCATGCCCATGCCCAAGCCCAAGACGAAGCCGAAGCCGAAGCCGAAGCCCAAGCCGAAGCCGAAATGGAAGCCCAAGCCCAAGCCCAAGCCCAAGCCCAAGCCCAAGCCCAAGCCCTGGCCCAAGCCCAAGCCCAAGCCCAAGCCCAAGCCCAATCCCAAGCCCAAGTCCAAGCCCAAGCCCATGCCCATGCCCATGCCCATGCCCAAGCCCAAACCCCAGCCCATGCCCAAGCCCAAGCCCAAGCCCAAGCCCATGCCCAAGCCCAAGCCCAAGCCCAAGCCCATGCCCATGCCCAAGCCCAAGCCCAAGCCCAAGCCCATGCCCAAGCCCTGGCCCAAGCCCAAGCCCAAGCCCAAGCCCAATCCCAAGCCCAAGTCCAAGCCCAAGCCCATGCCCATGCCCATGCCCATGCCCAAGCCCAAACCCAAGCCCAAGCCCAAGCCCAAGCCCATGCCCAAGCCCAAGCCCAAGCCCATGCCCATGCCCATGCCCATGCCCATGCCCAAGCCCAAGCCCAAGCCCAAGCCCAAGCCCAAGCCCAAGCCCAAGCCCAAGCCCAAGCCCAAGCCCATGCCCAAGCCCAAGCCCAAGCCCATACCCAAGCCGAAGCCGAAGCCGAAGCCAAAGCCCAAGCCCAAGCCCAAGCCCAAGCCCAAGCCCAAGCCCATGCCCAAGGCCAATCCCAAGCCCAGGCCCAAGCCCAAGCCCAAGCCCAAGCCCATGCCCAAGCCCAAGCCCAAGCCCAAGCCTAAGCCCAAGCCCAAGCCCAATCCCAAGCCCAAGCCAAACCCCAAGCCCGAGCCCAAGCCCAAGCCCAAGCCCAAGCCCAAGCCCAAGCCCAAGCCCAAGCCCAAGCCCAAGCCCAAGCTCAAGCCCAAGCCCAAGCCCAAGCCCAAGCCCAAGCCCTGGCCCAAGCTCAAGCCCAAGCCCATGCCCAAGCCCATGCCCATGCCCAAACCCAAGCCCATGCCCAAGCCCAAGCCCAAGCCCATGCCCAAGCCCAAGCCCAAGCCCATGCCCAAGCCCAAGCCCAAGCCCAAACCCAAGCCCATGCCCAAGCCCAAGCCCAAGCCCAAGCTCAAGCCCATGCCCATGCCCATGCCAATGCCCAAGCCCAAACCCAAGCCCAAGCCCAAGCCCAAGCCCAAGCCCATGCCCAAGCCCAAGCCCAAGCCCATGCCCATGCCCATGCCCATGCCCAAGCCCAAGCCCAAGCCGAAGCCCAAGCCCATGCTCAAGCCCAAGCCCAAGCCCATGCCCATGCCCATGCCCAAGCCTATGCCCAAGCCCAAGCCCACACCCAAGCCTATGCCCATGCCCAAGCCCAAGCCCAAGCCCATGCCCAAGCCCATGCCTATGCCCATGCCCAAGCCCAAGCCCAAGCCCAAGCCCAAGCCCAAGCCTAAGCCCAAGCCCAAGCCCAAGCCCAAGCCCAAGCCCATGCCCAATCCCAAACCCAAGCCAATGCCCATGCCCATGCCCAAGCCCATGCCCAATCCCAAACCCAAGCCCATGCCCATGCCCATGCCCATGCCCAAGCCCAAGCCCAAGCCCAAGCCCAAGCCCATGCCCAAGCCCAATCCCAAGCACATACTCAAGCCCAAGTCCAAGACGAAGCCGAAGCCGAAGCCGAAGCTCATGCCCAAGCCCAAGCCCATGCCCAAGCCCAAGCCCAAGCCCATGCCCATGCCCATGCCCAAGCCCAAGCCCAAGCCCATGCCCATGCCCAAGCCCAAGCTCAAGCCCAAGCCCATGCCCAAGCCCATGCCCATGCCCAAGCCCAAGCCCATGCCCATGCCCAAGCCCATGCCCAAGCCCATGCCCAAGCCCATGCCCAAGCCCAAGTCCAAGCCCATGCCCATGCCCAAGACCAAGCCCAAGCCCAAGCCCATGCCCAAGTCGAAGCCAAATCCCAAGCCCTCGCCCTAGCCCAAGCCCAAGCCCAAGCCCAAGCCCAAGCCCATGCCCATGCCCATGCCCAAGCCCGTGCCCAAGCCCAAGCCCAAGCCCAAGCCCATGCCCATGCCCAAGCCCAAGCCCAAGCCCAAGCCCAAGCCCAAGCCCAAGCCCAAGCCCAAGCCCAAGCCCATGCCCATGCCCATGCCCAAGCCCGTGCCCAAGCCCAAGCCCATGCCCAAGCCCATGCCCATGCCCAAGCCCAAGCCCAAGCCCAAGCCCAAGCCCAAGCCCAAGCCCAAGCCCAAGCCCAAGCCCAAGCCCAAGCCCATGCCCATGCCCATGCCCAAGCCCGTGCCCAAGCCCAAGCCCATGCCCAAGCCCATGCCCATGCCCATGCCCAATCCCAAACCCAAGCCCATGCCCATGACCATGCCCAAGCCCATGACCAAGCCCAAGCCCAAGCTCAAGCTCAAACCCAAGCCCATGCCCAAGCCCAAGCCCATGCCCAAGCCCATGCCCATGCCCAAGCCCAAGCCCATGCCCAAGCCCATGCCCAAGCCCAAGCCCAAGCCCAAGCCCAAGCCCAAGCCCAAGCCCAAGCCCATGCCCAAGCCCAAGCCCAAGCCAAAGCCCAAGCCCATGCCCATGCCCAATCCCAAGCCCAAGCCTATGCCCAAGCCCATGCCCAAGCCCATGCCCAAGCCCAAGCCCAAGTCCATGCCCAAGCCCATGCCCATGCCCATGCCCAAGCCCAAGCCCAAGCCCAAGCCCATGCCCAAGCCCATGCCGAAGGCCAAGCCCAAGCCAAAGCCCAAGCCCATGCCCATGCCCAATCCCAAGCCCAAGCCCATGCCCAAGCCCATGCCCAAGCCCAAGCCTAAGTCCATGCCCAAGACCATGCCCATGCCCAAGCCCAAGCCCAAGCCCAAGCCCATGCCCAAGCCCAAGCCCAAGCCCAAGCCCAAGCCTATGCCCATGCCAAGCCCAAGCCGAAGCCCATGCCCATGCCCATGCCCAAGCCCAAGCTCAAAACTTTGACTCAAAACGTCGACTCTCTGCTCCTCTCTGCACCCCTTGCTTCCACCCCCTCTAATTCGTCGACGACCATACGGCTCGACGTGGTGGCTTCACTAGGTTCGACTCAAAACGTCGACCCCCTGCTCCCCTCTCCACCCTCTGCTTCTGCCCCCTCTATTGCGCCGACTACCACATGGCTCTGTTAACGAGAATGGAGTGTTGGCCCCGCCCTCGCTTGGGCGAAGCCAACGTTTTTGTCGGATGTTTGGGAGAAGCAGCCGACCGTATGCAGTGAGGGAGCTGCTCGACGGGCTTCGTCAAGCTGTAGGGGATCGCTGCGGTGTTGCTGCCGACTAGGGGAGCTCGACGGCCTTCTTTTGCGAGGCAAGTTGACGAGGTGGTCATCCACCTGCACAGGACAGTCGCGGTGCCGGAGGCGTTGACCAAGGGAGTTCGACGGCTACAGCTGACCAATCTTGTCTACGGACGGGCCGTCAATCAAGAGGAGCAGTTGACAGTGCTGGTCGACGGAGGGGTCCGTCGACCAGGGTGTTCCTCGACGGGAGCTGTGGCCGACAATGGAGGCGTCGCCCAGAACACTGGGTGGTCGACCAGGTCGACCAGGTTACCTGCTCAGCGAGTTATGCGGAGGCACGTGAACGTCGTCGAGGTCGCGATGGCGAAGGCGACTTCGGGCTGGTATCCCAAAGTTGATTTGGCTTGTCAGGCGCAGACCACAGCCGACAGATGTACAACAGTGTAAGTCGGGCCAATCGTCTGCGCGCACCTGCATACGTGCGCACTGCTATCTTCTACGGGTGCAACGGAGGACAGCTGCTCCGCTGCAGCGTTGGCACGCCGTCGACCTTCTGTGTTGGCAGGCCGCGTTTCTGCAGTGCTGGCGCGACTCCTCTATGCAACGCTGGCAGGCGGTCGACCATGCTGTGCTGGCGGTCGACCAGGCTAGCTGCAGAGTTGCTAGGTGCCTGATGTAGTCATTCTTGTCATTGTTATTCCTATTATTCTGTAATGCAAACTTTGCTAGTGGAAACTCATGCAAAACTCTCCCGTGATTGTGCAAGTGCTAAGGAACTAATCAAAGCTACAATCACTCCTAAAGTTCGTGCCAACACCTCGTAGTCTAGCTCACAACTATTGTAGAGTGACTCTCCGCATGGTGCAGTGAGCGTGGACGACCCCGCATATTACCTTCACATAGGAGCCGACTTTTGCACCCACTAGGTCGTTTGTAGGCCGGCTGCACGTGCAACCATGACGCCTACCCTACCAACGGCCGGCGCGGTAGAGGACACCTTGGAGGCACGTTTGGCTGATGCGAGGAAACGCCACAAGGATGGCGAGTACGGGACGATCCCCTTGGAAATCGTCGAGCTGTGCATCCGGGCGCAGTGGGCGACGGAGCACCCTTCCTGTCCTGCATCTTCTCGATCAGCATGAAACGAAGGTGGCGTCAACGAGGAGGTCGACGACGGTGCACGAGTCAGCGGCAGCTAGGGCACGAAGAAGAGAGGGGTGATCAAGGTCGACGGTGGCGTCGACGGGAGTCAGGCGCGAGTGCAGCGATCGACGCCGGCTACATGCAGCTCGCGTGTCGACGTCGGTGGTCGACGTTGCTCACCTCAACCAAGCAGTGGGAGGCCCACGTCGACGACGCACGTGATGGCGGGCGGGATCGTGCCGGCGGATGTCTACTTCAAGTTTTCACCGGACAAGATCACCGTCGCATCGCTGCAAGGACAACGGTACCTCATCACCTAGAGGGAGGCAATGGAACCTCAGGTGGGGGTCGCCAAGATGAAGGGCTTTGCCGATGGCACCGTGCCAATTCTGTCTGATGACGAGTTCGAGCTGCACGAGGAGTTTCGTGCTGCTCACCTGCTCACTTTCATGATCATCTCGAGGTGCTGCTCGCCGGTGGTGCAGATAGTGCTTGGGTCGTGTCGAGAGTGACTGGATGCTGGTCACCAAGCGTGGCGATTCATCCTATCGACTTACCAGGCGTCAGACGACCTGTACATCGGACAGCTGGAGGAGCAGATGACACACCTTTGGATGGGCGAGCATGAGTTGGCGATGGACTACTGTACTCGTGCTCGACGAATCCTGGCTGAGATGCGGATGGCGGGCGTCGAATCATCGACAGCGTCCTACATCACCCACGTCGTCAAGAGCATGCCGCGCAGCTACAACCTCATGAAGAGGATGATGATGGTGCCCGGCACGCATGAGTCCCTCAACGAAAAAATCCCTCACCAGCTACGTCATCAAAGACGAGGCTCTGCAGGAGGCAGAACAGCTCACAGAGCTCCTTCCGCAAGCGAGATATGCTGCCCCGACGAATCCGAATCGACAGAGGGGGCAGCGCGGAAAGTTGGGCGGAGGTGGTAGCAGAGGTGGGCGGTCGACGAAGGACGTCGATGAGAAGAGGTCGACACGGGACAAGGGCCGTGGAGGTGGTGGTCGACGGAGTGAGTGCTGGATCTGCCACGACCCCGACCATCTCTCCTACGAGTGCCCCGACCGCGACGACAGCGACGAGGACGACAACAAGGGAGGTCGCGGTCGCTCGACCTGTCGTCGCCCTCGTCAAGATGAGAGGTCGTGGAAGGAGAAGCAGACGTCGAAGAAGACGTCGTCGACGAAGGACTCCGACAACTCCAGCGGCAAAGGCCGAGGTGACGGGGAGGCGTCGTGCTCGATGGTCGGCGTGGTAGAGCCGACATTCTCGCTGGCGCCGGAGGCTAGCGAGGACTTCCAGGCGGTGGCGACAGCTGTGCAGGCAAACCCGATGGCAGTGCTGCTCGACAGCGGTTGCTCCCACTACCTCATGGGGACGAAGGAGGTCTTCATCGACATGGAGCCGAGCGGCGACGTGAAGCACGTGCATGGCTCCAACGGGGCTTTGCAGGCCGTTGAGGGCCACGGAACTGTTGCTCTACAAGAGGAGGTCGGGAAGTGGGTCCTCATCCCCGGCGTGCTCTACGTTCCGGGAATGCAGGCGAACCTGCTGTCAGCTGGCGAGCTGAAGGAAAGTGGTGTGAATCTGCAGGATGACGGCAACGGGCAGCTACTCGTGTCAAGTGCAGGCGAGGTCCCTGGTCGAGCACGCTACACCGGCCGTGTCCTCTGCATCGACCTCTCCCCCTGCTCGACGCGGTCGTCGTCGACCGAGGTGGTGGCTCTGCAGACGATTGCTTCTGCGACGAAGTCGAACCCTGATTGGTGGCACGCGAGTCTCGTGCACGTCGGCGTCGACAGGATCAAGAGCTCGGCGAAGCACAAAGTCGCCACCGGCCTCGACATCAAGACGTCGTCCGGAGCAGACCCGTCGTGTGTTTTGTGCGTCGGAGGGAATCTGGCACGGCACACCTTCCCCGACAAAGGCTCGGACGCCGAGGAGGCGTTGGTTGTCATGCACATTGACTTGTGCGGGCCATTTCGGGTGGCTGCCAAGGGCGGCAGCCTGTACTTCCTCCCGCTGAAGGACCGCCACACTAGGTACGTGTGGTGAAGCCATTCGCTAAGAAGAGTGACGTGCTGCGGGAGTTCGAGAAGTGGCTGCTGGTGGTGGAGCGGCAGACAAAGAAGTCGGTGCTGATGCTCCGCTTTGACCACGGCGGCGAATTCCTGGAGAAGGAATTCACCAACTTCGTCGACGGCAAGGGCATCGTCCATGACCAAACATGTCCTTACACTCCGCAGCAGAACGGCATGGCCAAGCGGGAGATGCGGACGGTGGTCGAGTCGGTGCGGACGATGCTGCTGCACATGGGCGTGCAGCACCACTGGTGGCACCTCACCCTACGACAAGCTGTATTGGTGCGCAACTGCTTGGAGCGGTCGAGGATACCGCCGGGGACGACCCCGTACCAACCGCTGATCGGAAAGAAGCCCGACCTCACGCTGACGCGGGTGTGGGGCTGCATGGTGCAGTTCATGGTCCCCAAGCAGCAGCTCGGTGGAAAGCTGGCGCCAAAGGCTCGCTGGGGACTTCACCTGGGGGCGTGTCAAAGGAGAGTAAGGGCTGGGAGGTGCTCGACCTGACCGACAACAAGGTGGTCACGTCGGTCGAGGTGATCTTCTATGAGACGCTGTCGCTGGAGGTGTGGAAGGCAAAGTACGGGCCGGCGTCGTGGCGGACACAGACACACCCGCCGACGGCGAAGTTCCCGTTGCTCGCCAAGGTCGGCGAGCCTGCTGATGAGGACGTCAAGGAAGTCCTCCCTCCGCCCCCTGTTCTTGCTCCTCCCACCCCTGTCGCAGATTGGCCTGCATCGACACCAGTGTCGGCCGCCGGTGATGAGGGGAGCCTTGAGGCGTTGCCTGTGGCGCCGGCCAATGGCATCGCCAGCAGCCGAGAAGACACCAAGCTCGTCAACGAGGGTATGCAACATTGACGATAGGGAAGCAGCAGACAGGGGAGCTGGTGCATAAGGAGGCAGCAGCAGAAGTCCAGTCGACAGGGGAGCAGTAGACGGGGCGATTGCCAGGGGAGCTGTCGTCGAAGGAGAAATTGGCAGGACCGCCGAAGAGAGGGGAGCAGTCGGTCGAAGGGATAAAGCATCTCGTCAACGACGAGGGTGTCAACGACGAAGGGGAGCTGTCAACAGGAGAGGAGTCCACCGACAGCGACGTGATGGAGGTGCCGATCAAGACGCCTGGGCTGCAAAGCTCAGAGCCTAAGTTGCGACGCTCAGGTCGAACTCGGAGGCCACAAAAGTGGCTGAGCTACCATGCCTGCCTACCACCGGCTGCCTTCACCACGGTGTACGACGACGCCGAAGATGACGTCGTCCCGCCGGAGCTCGACCCCGACATTCATGCCGACCCCGAGCACCGCTGGGACATCGCGACAATGACGGTGAAAGAGGCACTGGCGAGCTGGAAGGGCGAGACGAGGAAGGCCGCCATGGACGAGGAGATCCGCAGCCTGGGCACCTGGGAGCTGGTCGAACGCCCATGCGGGGTGAACATCATGAAGAACCGGTGGGTGCTGACGACCAAGTACCGCATCGACGACACCGTCGAGCGCGAGAAGGCGAGGCTGGTCGTGAAGGGTTTCACACTGGTGTACGGCCCCGACTACAACGAGACGTACTCGCCAGTGACTAGCTACGTTACACTGAGGATCTTCATCAACTTCGTCGCCGTCCTCGACCTTAACTTGATACAGCTCGACATGAAGAACGCTTTCCTGCAGAGTAAGCTCGACCGGGTGCTGTACATGTACCAGCCGGACTACTCCGACGACGGGAATGGCCGGGTGTGCAAGCTGCTGAAGAGCCTCTACGGGCTGAAGCAATCGCCGTTGCTGTGGTACAGGGCTCTTGACAGCGTGGTGCTAGGCGCTAGCTGGAAGAAGAGCCAGGTCAACACGGCGCTCTACTTCAAGGTCGGCGACGACGGAGTGACCTGCTTGGTGCTGGTCTATGTCGACGACCTGCTCGCCGCCAGCAGCAGCACCGCGATGCTGAAGGAGCTGAAAGAACTGCTGGAGGCCGCCTTCGAGCTGCGTGAAATCTGCCCGATTGAGAAGTACCTCGGGCTGGAGATCGTGCGCGACAGGGCGGCAAGGAAGCTGTGGCTGCACCAGCAGGGCTACGCCGACAAGCTGCGCAGGCGCTTCATCGACGAGGAGCAGGGCGGTCGGACCCCAAAGACGCCGGTCTCCGTCGACGCATATGCTGAGCTGACGTTCGACAACGAGGAGGCGCAGGAGCGCGAGGAGGAGGAGTACCGGCAGAAGGTCGGCTCGCTGCAGTTCGTTGCGACGACGACGAGGCCATATATCGCCTTCGCCTGCAGCAAGCTGGGGAGCAGCCTCACGGTGAGGAGCGATCAGCACTGGCGCAAGATCGACCGCTGCCTCTCCTACCTCGCCGACACCCGCGACACCGCCCTGGAGTTCGGCGGTGTACCAGAGTCACTGAAGCTGGTTAGCTACGTGGGCGCCAGCGACAAGCAAAACCGGACGAGCACGGGCGGCTACGTGTTCGTCTACGGAGGGGCCGCTGTCTCCTGGTCGAGCTCGCGCATCAAGTGCGCGACATTGTCGTCAACCGAGCCGGATTACATGGCGGCCACGGACGCTGGCAAGGAGGGACGTCGACTATGCTTCCTCCTTGCAGAATTCTAGCAGCTTGAAGCTGGGAAGCTGATTGTCCTACGGGTGGACAACAAGTCGGCAATCACGGTCGCCGAGGGCTTGGGGCTGCAGGGCAACCTCAAGCACATGGAGCGACGCTATGCCTGGCTGTAACACAAGGTGAGGCATGGGATGTTCGTGCTGAAATACATCCCGACCACCGAGCAGCCGGCCGAATTTCTGACGAAGGCGCTGCACTTTGCGGCCTTCAACCGGTGCTCCATCGTGATCGGCCAAGTGCGCCTGGCCAACGTCAGCGACGGGGACGATGATGTGCAGCAGTAGGTGCCGTGCCCTTCTGCACGGCTGGTGCGGTGACGGCGTGCTGTGTGTAGGGCGCACACCGAGGATGAGTCTTCTCCGTGAGGTACTGCCGTGTGGGCTGGGGAGCCCAAGCATGAGCGCGGCAGGGGAGTGTTAACGGGAATGGAGTGTTGGCCCCGCCCTAGCTTGGGCGACGCCAACGTTCTTGTCGGATGTACGGGAGAAGCAGCCGACCGTACGCAGTGAAGGAGCTGCTCGATGGGCTTTGTCGAGCTGCAAGGGATCGCTACGGTGTTGCCGTCAACTAGGGGAGCTCGACGGCCTTCTTCTGCAGGGCAGGAAGACGAGGTGGTCGTCGACCTGCACAGGACAGTGGCGGTGCTGGAGCCGTCAACCTGGGGAGCTCGATGGCTGTAGCTGACCAAGCTGGTGTACGGACGGGCTGTCGACCAGGAGGAGCAGCTGATAGTGCTGGTCGACGGAGGGGTCCGTCGACCAGGGTGTTCCTTGACAGGAGCTGTGGTCGACGAGGGAGGCGTCGACCAGAACAATGGGTGGTCGACCGGGTCGACCAGGTAACGTGCTCGACGAGTTCTGCGGAGGCACGCGAACGGCGTCGAGGTCGCGATGGCGAAGGCGACTTTGGGCTGGTATCCCGAAGTCGATGTGGCTCGTCAGGCGCAGACCACAGCCAAGAGATGCACTTTGGTGCAAGTCGGGCCAATCGTTTGCGCGCACCTGCATATGTGCGCACTGCTGTCTTCTACGGGTGCAACGCTTGACAGCCGCTCTGCTGCAGCGTTGGCACACCGTCGACCTGCTGTGTTGGCAGGCCGCGTTTCTGCAGTGCTGGCGCAACTCCTCTACACAACGCTGGCAGGCAGTCGAACATGCTGTGCTGGCGGTCGACCAGGCTAGCTGAAGAGTTGCTAGGTGCCTGATGTAGTCATTCTTGTCATTGTTATTCCTATCATTATGTAATGCAAACTTTGCTAGTGGAAACTCTTGCAGAACTCTCCTGTGATTGTGCAAGTGCTAAGGAACTAAGCAAAGCTACGATCACTCTTAAAGTTTGTGACAACACCCCGTAGTCTAGCTCACGACTATTGTAGAGTGACTCTCCGCAGGCTCGACATGGTGGCTACACTAGGTTCGGTCACTCTCTACGTCTTGTTTTGGGTCGACTCAAAACGTCGACCCCCTACTCCTCTCTCCACCCTCTGCTTCCACCCCCTCTACTGCGTCGACGACCACACGGCTCGACGTGGTGGCTACACTAGGATCGGTCACTCTCTACGTCTTGTTTTGGGTGGACTCAAAACTTCGACCCCCTGCTCCTCTCTCCACCATATGCTTCCACCCCCTCTACTGTGTTGACTACCACACGGCTCGACGTGGTGGCTACACTAGGGACTGGTCACGAGGAGCGGGGGGGGATGGTAGGGGACCACGAACAAAGCGTGCAAGTGCTGAGTTGGGCAGGTCTCTTAGTCGTTGCTGCTCCGCCTCCTCTGGCGGCTGCTGTTGCGGCACCTGCCCCTGGTGCTCCTCCTGTTGCTGCGGTTGTGGCTCCTCCTCTACCCTCTCCTGCTGCGGCTGCATCTGCACCTACTGCTGCAGCCGTGGGTCCTCCTCTACCCTCTCCTGCTGCAGCTGCAACCGCACCTACTGTTGCGGCCGTGACTCCTCCTCTACTCTCTCCTACTGTGGCTGTAACTGCACCCGCTGCTATTGCTTGGAAAAAAATACTGGAGCCAAGGAGGTGGTTTGCTTGGGTACCGGCACTGCTTTGCGTGAATTCATGCACACCGATGACCTTGCATAACCTTTTTACGGGGATATTGCTGACAGCGTCGTGTCAGCGGATAGCGAATTTAATGATGCCGATATCAATCTGCCCGACGACCTCGACCTCTATCCTCGCGAAAATTTGGCCGGTTTCGCACCCGCTCTCGCGGTCATCGCAAACAACAACGTTTTTTCTTAGAGCATTCTGGGTCGGCCCGCATTCCCCCGCGCTGCTGTCCCCATCCCCGCCCCTTACCTTGAGCCCGTGCTCGCCCCTTGCGCCGTGTTTCCCCCAAACCCGCACTTGCAGTACTAGCAGCAGCAGCAGTAGAATCAGATGAGCATGTACTGGCAGCAGATGTACCAGAACCAGATGCACCTGCAGCAGCTGATGTACCTCCAGCAGCAGCAGCAGCAGCAGCAGCAGCAGCAGCAGTAGCAGCAGCAGCAGCAGCAGCAGCAGTAGCAGCAGCAAAGGCAGCAGCAGTGCAGATACACTGAATCAGAGTCGGTACGCGTTTTTACTCTGAAGGATCAGAGTACACTCCCGAAAAAAAAAAAAACTGAAATTTCAGAGTTAGCCTTAAAAAATATATATGAAACTTAAGAGTTGAGGCCCTAAAAAAATATGAACTTACAGAGTGGAACCTTACATTGGGAAGGGTGCATAGAAACAATGGTAACCAGGCTGTCGCTTCGCATCCGCTGTGCTCACCTTCGTTTCTTCCTCACACTGATCTTACTAACAACTGGGTCCTTTGTCGCAGCTGCATCCATCCATGCGTACCTCACCACTTGTCACACCTATTCTTCGCGATCCTGCGATTGCGCTGGTTTCCATGGGCTGCAACAGGGAGGAATGGATCTGCACACAGTTGGGCTGCGGGAAGGCAAAAGGGAAATCCTTCATGACTGCATTGGACCATGTCACATCCGCAAATCACCTCCTGCAGCTGGAGAAGATGGGAACTGCAACGCGCGTCACCCTCGAGAAGGCAACCCTTGCCTTGCTCAAGAAGGAATACGGTCTCCAGCAACTCGGTCAGCAGCAGAAATGGGTCCAAACGCACACAACCATATGACTCGATATAGTAGAAATGCTCGGAACGGGCGTTTTCGGCCCCTAAGCTACGAAAGAAACCGCACATGGGCAGAAAATGCAGCAGGCATTTTTCATTCGCAGGCACCCATGACCGATCATGCTCGCCACCCTCCCACGCTTTTAATGGCTTGGACATGTGTCCAAACGCACACGTCTATGTGACCCGATAGAAGAGAAATGCTCGGATCGAACGTTACGGTTGCAGAAGGGACGAATTGGAAGTGGACAAGTGGTTTTGAAGCCATTTGGTCCAAGCAGCGTAGGGCACGTGGCCCTTTTTAAGCACCCCCGCTGGGATCGGCTCATGCCGCTCCCCTCAAGCACAGTTACGAATGTCTTCGATTTTATGCACTTGTTCATGTCGGTGTATTCTATCAATTTAACACATATAAAACAAAACTATCCTAACATTCAGAAGCGGATCACTCTTAGCAGTGGATACTCTGCACCAGGTCAACTTCCTTAGTCCTCTCTGCCGCCCGCCTGTTCGAGTCGAGAATCGAACGGCAGCTTTGCTTCCTTCCTCCAGTCGCGGAGAAATCCACGGTGGCAACGACGCCATCAGCAGGCAGCAGCTCTGGCAACTTCAATGCCTTAGCAGCAAACTCCAGGTTTTTTCATCAGAATCTGAGATTTCGTCTCGTCAGCAGCGGAGATCCCATTCCAAGGTGGTGTTTGTTGCTGATGGAGCCAAAAGCAGCACTCTCCGAAAATCAGCCTGACTGCTTCCTAAAAATCGACGCGACGATCCCAGTTGAACGGCGTTCCCGCATTTCTACCCACTAGCAACAGTCCCTCCGATAGCAGCAGTTTCTCTCTCAGAGCTCTAGTTCTTCTCATAGCGTGCGTGCGTCGTTCTTAGAATCGGTCACAGGCATCCCAATGGCAGCACATTGGGCCGTCACTCTCATTCTGCTGCTCGTCATCGTCAGTGCTGACGTTACAACCAGCGCACCTGTCGTCAATTCAGCGATTCTCGATTTTTCTCTGGCGATTCACCCTGCCGCCGTTCCTGCCACAGGAAATGCCGCCTTAACCGCCGCGAGTATCGGTCGTAAGGGCGGCAGCGGAATCGCCGGCCTTTCCGCAGCCGCCGGCGCCGAAAATGGTGGCGCTGTCGCCGTCGAGAGAGACGACACCGCGTGGGCGTTTGCATGGGGTCGCAATGCGAGCGACGCAGCGACGGCAGTGGCGACGCGGGCGATGTGATCAGCGAGTTTGGCGTCATGGCGTGTAGCGCTGCGGGCTTGCTTCACTCCGAGCGTGGAGGTTCCGCCAGAACCGCTGCTTTAAATTTCGCCGATCATGCTATTTATTCCAACGAAAGTGTTACTGCTGCTTCTGCTGCCGATGCTTCCGCCGATGGTGATGCTGGCGGTGCGCAAGGCGGCAAGGGCGGCGGATACACGGCGCCGAAGGACCACCGCACGGAGCTGCGGTGGGACGTGTACAGCATCAGCGGCCTCATTCTCACTGCATGCGTAAGCCACTAACGCATATGAGCCCCCTCGCGGGCGCGGGACGACATGATCGATCTGTGTGATCGGATTCTCCCCTCTTTCCGGACCTGGCTTCCTGTGCAATTTCGTCCGCCAATTCTCCTTTCCTCCCCTCCCCCGCTCATGACCTCCTGCTTGCGTGCTTCTCCGATCCTCGTTTTTTCCCCTTCTATCCTCTCCCGCCATTCTCCCCCCATCCTCCGCCATCTTCCGCGCGGCAGTGCGCGCTACTGGCGAACGCGGCGGGGATAGGCGGGGGCCCGTTCTACATGCCGCTCTTCAACTCCTTCCTCGGCTTCACCGCCAACGCCGCCACCGGCCTATCACACACCATGGTCGCCTCCAGTGGCGTGGCGAGCACGTTCTACGGGCTGATTCAGAGCAGCCCCGCGGACCCATCGCAGCCGTTGATCGACCTGCGTCTGGCGCTCACCTTCACGCCCGCGCTGCTTCTGGGCGTCAGCTGCGGCGTGCTTCTCAACCCGCTCCTCCCGCCCTGGCTCCAGGTGCTGCCCCTCCCGCTGCTGCTGCTGCTGCAAGGTGACAGGTGTTAGGCGACAGGTGCAGCGCATGCTGGGGTTGACAGGCAACAGGTGCTATCCATGCTGACAGGAGCTAGCATTGCAAGGGGGGGGTATTTAAGCGGACAGACATTTGTTTCTGGGGCTTGATACCACAATCTACCTGTGGATTAATATAAGAAGAAGAAGAATAAAAGAGAACATCCTCATCGCTTGCCATGGATCTGCTGGTCGCACCTCCAATCCCCAAGTCTCTTACCCTCCCCCTCTACCCTCTGCCCTCCTCCCCCTTTCCGTCCCTGGTCCGCAGACGTCCCTACTAGCAGTGCTGCTGGGGTACGTGGCGAGGGAGACGGGTATCAAGGCGAGCAAGGCGTGGGAGAAGGAGACGCAAGCCGCCACTGCCAGGCAGAACCAGCAGCAGCAGCAGCAACAGCAGCAGCAGCGGCCCCCCTCCACCTCCACCTCCTCAATCAACACACCTCTGCTTTCACAGTCAGCTGCAGCAACTGCCCCCTCCTCCTCCTCCCCTGCCGCCCACGCTCCTTCCAAGCGGCGCTGGTTGGACCCGTCCAGTGGATATGGGCGGCTGACTGATTTCGTGGCTCACACTGCCGCCCAGCTTCTGCCACTTGTGGGCCTTGGCGGTATGTGGTTCTGGGTTATGGGCGGGATAGAGATCCTGTGCAGCCACCCACATGCCGTGTCGCCCGGCCTCTGCACGATCCTCGTCACTGATGTGCAGCCTGTTGAGCCGCCCTCTCATAAACCTCTATCCATCCGGTCTGGCAATGACTGGGATTTTCTATCCCGTGCCCGCTCCCCCATCGTTTCATCCTCCTCTATTTCCCCCCACGCTTCCCCCGCCAGTGTTGTGGGCCGCAATGATGGCTCTTGAGTGCGGGCTGGCCGGCACCACGCGGTGCAGCCGCCCGTTCTTCCTCTACTGGGCGGCACAAACGCTGCTGTGCTTCGCTGCCACTGCTGCCATGGTGGCCTATCAGGTAACGCCACGTGCTCCCCTCGCCTATCAGGTAACACCACGTGTTCCCCTTCTCTTCACTCTACAACCCCTTTCCGAGAAACCTACCAAAAGCTGCTTGCGCTATCTAAGCCCTCCCCAGCTTTCATGCATCCAATCAGCCACATTAGAACCGCTCCCCTCTCCCCTCTTCACGTCCCCCTTCCTGTCCTCACTCCCCCCTCCCCACCCTCTCCTCCTCCCAGGTTCGAGCGGCGTCCACCAATCCGGATGCAGAGGGGGCGTCAGCACTCTCACGGGTGCTCATGGCGGGGCAGACAGAGGAGGACGGGGCAGGCGCTGATGACGTTCTTGAGGCCCGGAGAAAGCGGGCTGCCCAGAAAATATTTAAGGTCAGCGCAGGGGCAATGTTCATATGTACAGTTCGCATGCTGCATGGCTGAATGCTGTGCCCCTCTCTTGTTCATCCAGCCAGTCTTGCTCCTTGCTCGCTGAACAGTTGTGTTGCCCCCCTCAGTGAGCCAACGATCCTTGCTGCTTCTTAAGCCTGCTCAGGTTGCTGCTCTTTGCTTCTCCTTGCTGTCCTTGGGTCATTTGCTCTTCCCTGACATTATGACTGCTTTCCTGTGCCGGCAGGTGGTGGGGGTGATGGTGGTGGCGGGAGTGATGGCGGGGGTGTTGGGCATCGGAGGGGCGCCACTCTTCAATCCCTTCATGCTCACCCTTGGCATTCCGCCCCAGGTACTGCCAAGCCATGTTGCTCCAGGTACCGCCGACCTATGCTGCCCCCCAGGTATTGCTGAATGATGCTGCCCCAGGTATTGCTAAATTATTGTTCCCCAAGTACTGCCAAATAAATCCGCCCCAGGTATTGCTGAATGATTCTGGCCCAAGTACTGCCAAGTAAATCCTCTCACAACCACGCAAACCCCACTCCCTCTCACTTCCCACACGTCCCCCCTTCACCCTCCCTCCAGATCACAGCATCAACGTGGGTGATGATGGTGCTATTCAGCAGTGGTCGTGATCGACTTACCTTACTTGTGCAACCGTCGTGTGCCGCTCGCCCCACTCCCTCTCACTTTCCCACTTCTCTTCCCCTACACCCAAACCCGTGCGCCCACCCGCCCTTTCCCTCCCAATCTCCTCCAGAGCACAGCATCAACGTCAGTGATGATGGCACCATGCCACTGCACCAACCGTCTTGTGCCACTGACCCCACTCCCTCTCACTACCCCCTCCCTCTCACTAACCCCTCCCTCTCACTACCCCCTCCCTCTCACTTCCCCCTCCCCCCTTCCAGATAACAGCATCAACGTCAGTGATGATGGTGCTGTTTGGCAGCAGCAGCGTCTCCCTCTCCTTCCTCTTCCTGCACCGCCTCAACCTCGCCTATGCAGCCATCTTTGCCCCGACCGCCTTCATCGCCTCCCTCCTCGGAGTCACCATTGTGTGCCGCATAGTCAAGAGCACCGGCCGTGCTTCGATCATCATCTTCATTCTCACAGCAATCATTGCTGTGGGGACCACGCTGACTGTTGTGCTGGGCGCGCCGAGGATTTTCGATGATGTGATGAATGGCAGGAACCTGTGGTTCCACTCGCTCTGCCCTGCCAAGAAATGCTTATGAATGACTCATGCTGGGCTGATGAACTCTCTCCCTTGTAGTTGCTCAAAGGTTCTCTCCAATTCCCTTATACTGTAGTTTCTCTTCCACATGCTGAGCTCCCAAATGCTGATAAAAGCCTTTTCAAAAGATGCTCTCCAGTTGCTGCTAGATGCTCTCCCAGCCGCTACCAAACTGAAGCAAGCTCGCAATCAGCCTGCAGAGATGGAACAAGATGGATTAGGATGTGGGAAACAATCGGCACACCACAGGCCGTGAGACAGCCTGCCTTACCCACGCAGGGGAGCACTGTTGCAGGAGCATGGAGCAGCCGTCGCATTGTGCTCCCACAGGAGAGCCAGTTCAAGTCTGTTTGACCTGGAGATGCCACGTGTAAACAGAGTTGCTTTGAGACGTCTCAAAACAAGTCTGTCTGACCTGGAGATGCCACATGTAAACAGAGTTGCTTTGAGACGTCTCAAAACAAGTCTGTCTGACCTGGAGATAGGGCCAACCATTGCTGGCCCCAGCGAGGCATGGATTCAGATTCAGAGACAATGTGACGTGTAATGAGCGCGCTTGTGCAGCGGAATGGAAACTGCACAGTGCACACACACGTGTACTAGCGTCAGTACAAAAGCGCCCGAATCTACAGGAGCAGGTGGTCTACTAAGGTACAGACCTGCAATGACAGCTGAGCTGACATATACCGTACTAGGTGCCCTCTTTCCTAAAGCAATGGCCACCATTGCGATACTCCCCTCTCCTACACTGAATCCCATGATCCCATCGCACCGGCTCCCATTGCAATGACCCTCATGGCCCCATCAGCATCAGCATCACCACATGATGGATTGCTGGGACATGGAGGTTGCACGGGCCACAAGAGTCGACGCTTGCCGCCCGTGCAGATAGGTTGAGAGATCGATGGGCAGAAGCAGGTGGCCATCAAAGATCATATTCACTCCGGGGTATGCCGGGCGGGAGAGATCGTCCTCTTCCTCCTCCGACGTGAAGCTTGGATCACGATTTGATTGTGCATAGGGGTCCTGGGGATCATCTTGAGTGGCAGCAAAGCTGGGCAGTGGAGGGGGAGGGTAAGAGCAAGGGAAAAGGGGGAAGTTAGGAAAAACAAAGGAAGAAAAGTGAGAGTGAGACGGAGAATGGAACGAGGGGATGAACTTCCATTGTTTATTCCCTTTCCTGAAGGGCACGGAAATTACAGAAACCACCCATACCTGGGAGCTTGATTCTCGGGCAGGTACCAAAACTCTGAAAAGTTTCGGCTCAGCCTGTGCTTCTGCCCCATCCTCCCCCTCCTGTCCCCCGCCCTCCTCCCCCCTCCCTTCTCCGCATCCACTGCTGCCACTGCCGCAGCAATCACCCCCCCAATCTCCCCTCTCCTCCCTCCTCCCCGCCCCACGCCCCTCTCCCCTGCTCCCCTCCCCGACGGCGACGGCGGCACATGCCTGACAGTCCGTCTCGGAAGCAGCACCGAGAAGGGAGACGCAGCAGCAGTGGAGGCAGCAAACGAAGCAGACCAACGGCGGGAGGTCGACCGCAGGAGAGCCACATTCCCGGTGTAGACAGCCCGGGAGACGGGGCCGTGCTGGCGATAGTCAGAGATGAATTCCCGGAGGGCGGAGCGCAGAGAGAGAGTGGAGCGGCGCTGCGAGGCGAGCTGGGGCAGGGTGAGCATGCTGTGAGAGACCACGGCGTCGCACACCTGGCAGCACAGCTGCGTGTCGAACAGAGGAATGCCAAACTCCACACTGTGCGCCACCCACTCGCCCCGCCGCCGCCGCTGCTGCTGCTTCTGTGAGAGTCCCCCGCTGCCTGCTGCTCCCAAGTCTGCTCCACTGACGTCTATTCTCAACCTCCCTTCCCCACTGGCAGTGCCAGTGCTGGCAGCACCACCACCTTCCTCTTCCTCCTCGTCCTCCTCCTCGCCTGCCTCTGTGCGGATAACCCGAACGAATCCCACAGCGTCCACTGCCAGAACTGCTGCTGCTCGCCTGGCTGCTGCCACCACTGGAGACTCCTCCTCCACCTCCCACTGCTGCCCTGCTCCCTGCTCCACTGCCCCTACGCCATCACCACCACCAGTGCTTTCACTCACCCCCCCGCCCTCTCCTCCCTCACTCCTGTCTCCCTCGTCCCCTCCTGCCCCACCACCCACCGCTTCCCCTGTGGCTTCAGAACCCCCCAACCTCGTCCTTACTAGTGATCTCCCCCCACCCTGCTGCTTCTGCTGCTGCAGCACGGCACCCTCAACTGCCTCCCTTTTCTCTGCTGCTCGTGACTCACTGGAGTCAGGCCGAGAGCGAGGGGGCAGAGGGAGAGCAACCGTGGCAATGTCCGGCTCCCCTTCCTCAGTAAGACACCCCACGCCCTCCCCCACCCCCTCCACTGCCCCATCCGCACCCCACAACCCACCCTCCCCTCCGCCTCCCCCTCCCCCTGCTGCTCTCGCTGCTGAGTTCGACCCAGTGCGGGAGAAACCAGGAGCAGGAGCAGGGGGGGCGGCCAGAGGCTGAACCATGAGAGCAGAGTGTCGAAGCAGGCTGTTCATCACATGCAGCAGCACCGCCCCAGGCACCAGCGACCCTTCACTCTTCGCCCCCACTCCCCCCACCCCCATCCCATCCCAAGTCCACACCAACGCCTTGTCACACGTCAACAGCGGCGGTGGCAGCAGCCGGAGCCTCAACCCTCTCATCAGCACCACAGAAACCGGACCAGAGGCGGTTTTTGCGTAGAGGAACAGCTTCGCCCACGGGGAGAGGAAGGCCGGGGCGGGCGGGCCGAAGTGAGCCGGGCCGGAGCCGTCGGGGACGACGGCGTTGAGGGGCTTGGGGAGGGGGACAATGGAGACGACGAGGTCAAAGTCCCGGCGCAGCAGGCGGTGCAGCGTGGCGGGTGCTAGCCCCTGTAGGCTCTCTGTTCGCAGCACTTCCACCCGGTTGAACGTCGCTCGGTTAGCCATTGCTGCTGTTGCTGCTGATGATGGTGGTAATGGTGGTAATGTGGCCGCAGCGGGAGGGGGAGGGGCAGCAGGAGAAGAGGAGCCGTCATCATCGCCGGCCTCTGCTGCTGCCAGTGCCGGGTACGAGGCAGCCCGTGGGTGCAGCGGCTTCTCCTGCAGCCGGGACCCCTCCGAGCCTGCCCCACTGCTGCCTGAAACACCATCAGGTGCGGTTGAGGAGTCGGCATGTGAGGAGGTGGGTTGTGATGTGCTGACAGAGTCAGGGAGGGACTGGGAGGAGGAGGAGGCGACGAGGTGGGAGGGGATGGGGAGGGGGAGGTCTGAGGGGTCGACAGTAGAGGCAGAGTCGGCCACACTGCGCGTGGACCAGGTGTCATCTGGGGCAGGCGCATCTGCAGCAGCAGCCCCCACAGCCGCCCCCTGTGCAGAGTCCGAAGAGCCTGGAGGGTCACTGGCAGCACTGGGCTGACTAGAGGGTGAAGAGCGAGGGGCAGGGTGGGGTGGTGCGATAGCTGCTGCGGTGGCGGCAGCGGCAGAAGAAGCAGGGCGGGGAGTGTGGAGGGCGGAGGTGATGTCAATGGTGCCGGTGCGGAGGCAGGAGAGGGCGTATCGGAGGCTGAAGGCGTGGTCTGTGAACTTCTGCAGCTCGCCCTCCAGCTGTGTCTTCTCCACCGCCCGCAGCTCCCCACACAGCTCCGCCACACTGCGTTCTGACAGCTTGCCTGCCTCAAACAGAGTCACTGCATGCTGCTTTAGCTCTGCAAGGGACGTGAAAGTGAGGGGTGCAGAGGATCCAGGAGCGAGGGAGAAGGAGAGGGTTAAGTTTTGTGGTTTGGGCAGACCTGCTGTGCTGGCCACCCTCCAGCTAAATAGGGAAGAGAAGTGAGCAATTGAGGGAAATCTGTGGCAAGTTGGAAGGCAGTGAACTGAAGAGAGGAAAAAGCGAGAGCTAGGGAGAAGGACCATGCGTCATCAGTGAGCATAGGAGAAGGAGAAAGGCCACGGCTCACCATTTTTGAGTCGACTAAAAAATCGCCTCTTCACCCACGGCTCACCATACGAAAAGGAGCCCATCATGAGGAAGGACGTGAGGTTGGCATCCACCATGAGCGCTATCCTCAACCGGTCCGCCCCTCCACCCTCCCCCCACCCTACAGACTCCACCTTCTTCCACCCCACCACCTGCCCTCCTCCCGCGCCCTCCAACCCCCCCTCCCCTCCCCCCATCCCCGCACCCAACCCCCCGTCTCCAGCACCGAACCCCTCGCTGCCGAGGGCCCCATCGCTGGTGTCTCCCTCCCCTCCCATGTCCATGTGGTCGAGCAGGGAGTGCAGGTCCAGCACCTTCTCGGCCCACCCCAGGCGGCATGCGAGGGAGATGGCGGCGCCTAGTTGCCGCACGTCGGCTTGTAGGGTGAGGGCCATCTCGTGTACCGTGGCCTGCTCGCTTGCTGTGACGAAGAGAGAATAGAGCAGCCTGCGGAGGGAGGAGAGGAAGTGGGGGGAGGGGGGGTTGGGGGTGAGTGATTGGATGTTTGCAGCACATCGGCTTGAAGAGTGAGCGCCAGCTGGTGCACTGTGGCCTGCTCACTGGCTGTAACGAAGAGCAAGGGGGGAGGGGGGGGGGGGAGGAGAAGGGGGGGAGAGGGGGGATGAGAAGGTGTTTGTCGCATGTTGGCTTGCAGCGTGAGAGCCATCTCGTGCACTGTGGCCTGCTCACTGGCTGTGACGAAGAGCAAGTAGAGCAGCCTGGGAGATTGGGGGGGAAGAGTAGGAGTGAGAAATAGCATTAACTGTGCTGTGCACATATGGATACGAGCAAGTGGACAGATTTGGATACGAGCAAGTGGACAGATTTGGATACGAGCAAGTGGGCAGATTTGGATACGAGCAAGTGGGCAGATTTGGATACGAGCAAGTGGGCAGATTTGGATACGAGCAAGTGGGCAGATTTGGATACGAGCAAGTGGGCAGATTTGGATACGAGCAAGTGGGCAGATTTGGATACGAGCAAGTGGGCAGATTTGAGTTCGTTTTGAACACACAAATAAAAAGCGGATACGAGTAAGTGTGCAGATGGGAAGTGGCAATCGCTGAAAGGTGCGAGCACGAGTGCAACAGAGACAGGAACTCGAGGCAGCCAGTAAATCCTGGGCGTACTTTTCGGAAGCGTCCTCTCCTTGCTGGTTCCTGTTGGACACAAAGCCCTCCAGAGACGATACTGCATGCCATGAGGGGGGAGGAAGCATAGCGAGTACGGAGGCAGAGAGGAGGGAATGCGGAGAGGATGGAGGGTTAGGGACTCAACGACACCAATGTGTGTCAGGAGCGGTGCAGACATGAATGGACTGACGCATGTAGGGTGCACCAGAACAGGCACACACGCTACATGCTCCCAGGACTATATGCGCCCAGGACTAACACACAACCAGGCATAGCGCGGAAGAGGTAGTTGGGGTACCAGGCAAACGGGGACGTCCAGATACACAAGGCCCTTGCAGTGCAGGGAGCGTACACCAGAACAGGGACACTATACCCCCCCCTGGCACAGGTCGTACCCCGGAAGCGGTCGTTGGGGTAGACGGGCACATCGAGGTACACGAGGCCCTTGCAGTGCAGCGAGCGCACGAGGTCGTCGTCAAACTCGCCCGCCATGCAGTCGCCCTCGTGCCCGCCCCTCTCTATCACACTCAGCTCATCCTCCGTCAGCCTCTGGTGCCACGCACCGAGAAATGATGGTGATGAGGGGGTTGAGCGTGAGATGCCAAGTTGAAGAGATGCCAAGGTGTGGGGGGATTGGATCATTGCGGAGAGTGAGTGCGTGACGAACGGACAGCAGTGCACAGCATTGGATTCCAGGAACTTCTGGTACATGCAGCTTATAAGCTGTGCCCCACCTTACGGCCTCACCATGTACTCGCTTTAGGCTCACCCTATACCCGCTTTAGGCTCACTCTGTACTCGTCAGCGGTGAGGTTGACGACGCAGACGAGCCACCAGGGCTGGATGGGGAAGGGCACTGGCTCCAGTGGCAGCATGTCCTTCACTATGCCCCGGTTCACCCTCCACATCAGCTGATGCTCGCACCAGGGTGGGGCGGATGG
This sequence comes from Closterium sp. Naga37s-1, assembly GCA_947471745.1. Taxonomy (NCBI): domain Eukaryota; kingdom Viridiplantae; phylum Streptophyta; class Zygnematophyceae; order Desmidiales; family Closteriaceae; genus Closterium; species Closterium sp. Naga37s-1. The sequence continues at coordinate 5,416,211 of CANJKZ010000069.1, forward strand.
GCAGGGGAAGACAGAAAGAGAGTGCAAGAGTGAGGGAAAAGGCAAACTATGTGTGATGCAACAACTTGTTTCAGTCACTCGATTGTACAGCTCCATGTTATCAGATTCATGCTCTCATTCCAGCCAGACCGGGAGCACGAAGCCATGATGACAGGGAAGTGAAGATGTGGCATGAAGGCATGAAGGCATGAGGGCATGAGGGCATGAGGGCATGAGGGCACGGATGCATGGGTTCATGTATGGGAGCAGCAGGGGCACCTTGGCACGGGCGCGGTTCATAATGTCGATGAACTGGTTGCGCCCGATGCCCGTCTCCCTCAGCGCATCCGCTGCTGTGAAGTTGGGAATCGTGTCGTACGACTTCTCTGCATGCAGCACACATGGGAGGAGGAGGAGGAGGAGGAGGAGGAGGAGGAGGAGGAGGAGGAGGAGGAGGAGAAGGTTAAGTGAGGGGGCTATCCCATGCAGCATGGCAGTGCGACATATGCTGTGTTGCCTTCACCTTGCGGGACGTCTCAACACTTGCTGTGCCCACCCTGCTGCATCCACATTCGCGAGGCATACATGCCCAGCCTCACCTCGCTTTGCTACAATCACATCGCCTTGCTTCTCCACAATTACCCCACCTTGCTTCGCTACAATCACCATACCTTTCTTCGCTACAGTCACCTCACCTTGCTTCATGACATCGAGCAGCAGGTCGCTGTAGTAGCGGAAGGGGGAGATGCGCAGCACACGGCAGATGTAGTCCGCTAGGTGGTACGGGAACGGCTGCCAGGCACGCACCACCACCCACACACACGCAGACGGACACAAGCATCAACACACACGATGTTTCAGCCGACTCAAAAGTCAGCCAGTTGGTATGGGAACGGTTGCCATGCCAGCCACGAGCATCCAAGAGACACGGACACAAGCAAAAATCACCTATCATTTTCTCAATGCAGGCTTCATCTTTCCCGGAATCGTACGCATTCCTGGTCTACAAATCGTACATCAAAAGATCCCAACCAATCAGATTCTTGATTGTACGTGACATAATTGAGTCATCAGTATGCGAGGCGAGGCGAGGCGAGGCGAGACGCACGGCTTGGGTCTTCCTGCCATGAGCGATGAGCTCGTTGTAATAGTCCAGCTCGCGACACACCAGGCGCGCGGGACTGTCGGGCCAGCGCAGCCGCAACTGGAAGCAATGCTCCTTGATGCTTCGGGTTGGATGTGCAGCATGGAGGGAGGGAAGGGAGGGTCGCGTTGAGGTGAATGACGAGGAGGGAGCTCTGGTATTGTCGGCAGTTTGACTTAAGCGAGACAATCGTACGGCTGAGAACGAATGACGAGATTCAGAAACTTGCAGATTCGGGTGATCGTACAATCTTGACAGCGTGGCTGAGACGTCACGGAATTCACGACAGAGATATAAAAAGCTAACGCCTTTCACCTCTGTTAGGAAAGAGCAGTGTTGGTCAGAGCTTTGCCAAGGCCAATGCTACACCACATACCGTCTAATGTATTCTTCGTTCGAGCCTAGAAATAGCTTCGCTCGTTTCGGCAGCTGGTCCCATGGTACGTCTTCACGAACGGCCTTCGATATTAGCTGTTCTTCCATAACGGCGTCTTACGACGTGTCGCGAGTGAACATGAGACAGAAATTCTGGCGGAAAGTACGAAACTGGAATTTCCGGAGGCAAATGTATTGGATGTGAGGCGCCGAATGAAATGGAGGAATTGAAACAAGATCCTTTAGCAAAATGGCGGTATTGCGCTGTCTGATGCTCGCCTACGAGCGCACAGCTTAGCTATGAATGTGAAATGCCATGGCTCTCTGTGAAGATGAGGGCTAGAATGAGGTGGGAAGGTGTGGTGGGAAGAATCTGACAGATGAGGCGACTGGTGACTTGGAGCAGGGGGGAATATCGGTAGAATAAATACGCGTTATTGTTTCTAGTGGCACAGGAAAGAAGGGCTTCAGAAACAGAGTTCGTGTTTCACTAACCTGATTAGCATATACGACCGTACTGGTTTATAAACTGACATCCTGACTGGTGTTTGGCTGGACGTTCTTGAGCCATATTTGGCTCCTAATTAAGACCCAAATAATGCATTAAGCCTTGTAATTTACACCAATGGTTGAACTGCCATTTGGGGTGAGTTGTGTTGATAATTATTTTGTGTAATTTGTTCACATACTCAGATGGTGTTATCAAGTGCAGCTAAGGCTGTCTAAAACAGGATCGTCTGTAGGCTTTTCAGCGGAGAATCCTCATCAGCCCCTCCCTCCTCCTGACATGTCTCTGTCTGCTAGAAGCAATCTCTAGCTCATCAGATTCTCGAGTTCTAGCTGTCTTGGTCCGAGTTCGAAGCTATCCCATTCAGGTCCCGAATTTATTGCATTGAGCAGCTAGCGACCAACTCATACTTCGTGTTTTCTCTCCAGCGCTCACGTTCCTAGCTGTGTCTCGTTCCTAGCTTTATATTTTTCGGATTTGGTTCGCCGGACTTCTGACAGAAAATTATAGATCTTGCAAAAACATCACGGTTTCTATTCGGTTCCTTGTTTTCCTCACACGTCGTCTGGGTGCATTCCGAATCTGGCAAAATGTCGGGGAGCTCGGTCACTCTCGCGTTGGAAAGGGTAATCCTAGCAATCTAAGCAATCCAATGGTTACGTGATCAGTCGCAATATGCTCGAGCTGCCTTCGCATCTGTGACTAACTACTGTCGTTACCATTTCGTCGAATGTCTTGGCAGATAGCGAGCAAGGATAAGGATTTTCGTTACATGGGAACATCGGATCTTCTGAACGAGCTAAACCGAGACACATTCCGCATCGACCCGGACAGCGAGAAGCGCCTGTGCCACGTTGTGCTGCAGCAGCTCGACGACGCCTCGGGCGACATCTCCGGCCTCGCCGTCAAGTGGTGCGTGCCGTGCGACATCGTCGCTCATGCGATGATCGCTTGCTTGCACGTTCCTGGTTCCTGGCATGCAGTGTTTGGTTTAAGGTTTGAGATTGTCCTAGATAGAATCCAGACTGACAGAATTCAAATGGTCGAGGAAAATGCCTGACAGGCGAAATCGAATCTCGTAGTCATTCAGCGGCGCCAACTCGATCATGTTTTCCCGTGTCTGGTCTGCTGCGTGTTTCCCGTTTCCGTCACCTGACGTTTTCCGTCAGCCTGGTGCCGTTAGTGAAGAAGGTGAGCGAGGCGCGCGTGGCGGAGATGAGCGCGGCGCTGGTGGGGAAGCTGCTGACGGGCAAGGACCAGCAGCGCGACATCGCCGCCATCGCGCTCAAGACCGTTGTGGCCGAGGTCGCGTCGCCGCCCGCCATCCACCACCTGCTCGCGTCCCTGCCGGCCAGACTCACCGCTGCTATTGACTCCCCGGTGCGTAGCAAGGCGTGAGGGTTGCGTTGCTGGTTGATTCCAATTGAGGATTGATTGCTCTGCTGCACGGGTCGCTGATGGTGTTCAGCTGTTCCTACACCAATTCGCCACACCCCATCCATCACATCAGCCCACCACACCCTGTTACATCGGTGCATATTACCTCTGTCACCATACCCGCCCACGTCCCTCCACTCCACATCACCCTTGGCACCACCCCTCTGCTCATCAACCCCTTGCCCATCATCACACCCCTGGCATCGCGTTCCTCCCCACCACACCCCACCGCACTACATCTCCCACTGCATCCCCCACGCTGGGCAGGACACGAGCGTGGATGTGAAGGGCGAGTGCCTGGACGTGCTGGGAGACGTTCTGCAGCGGTTTGGAGTGGTGATGGCCGGTGACCACGAGCGGCTGCTCGTGCCCCTGCTGCAGCAGCTCTCCTCCCCCCGCGCCTCCCTCCGCAAACGAGCCACGCAGTGCCTGGGTATGCCACAAGGCCGTATCATCTCCGGACCAACATGTTAGCATCTTGATTGCTGAGGCGCCTCAAAAGAGGCCACGCAGTGCCTGGGTATGCCCATAAGGCAATAACATCTCTGGACCAACATGCTAGCATCTTGTGGCGTAGCTGTCTTTGTAGCAGCTACATTGAACTCATCGTTCCTGCCCCACCAACTCCTTACCATTGCACGGGTCATCAGCTGCTATCCTCCCTGTGTTCCTTCACCCATGTGCATGTTCCCCTGTACTATCGCCCTGTGCACATCGCTCTCTCCCCCTGTGTGCGTGTGGGCGAGCAGCGAGTCTGGCGGCGAGTCTATCGGACGACCTGTTGGCGAGGGCGTCCAACAGCGTGGTGGCACTGCTGCATCGCACTGACCTCAAGCCCGACATGACTCGCTCCTACATCCAGATGGTTGGGGCGCTCTGGTATGTGTAGTGGTCTGTATTGTTGAAGGTGCCCTCTCATGCCATGCTCTGCCGTATTTTCCATGCCATGCCATGGCACGGTGTAGCATGGTGTGGCGTGGCGTGCCACATGCTCGTATGCCATTCATTGTTCTTGAAGGGCCTTTATCCAGCTAGACTAGTCATGAGATGCGTCAGTGAGGTGCCGTACCAGCCATCTTTACATTCCACCTTCTTGCCCGCTCTCCCCCTCTTGCGCTTGTTCCCTGCCAGCCGAGCGGTGGGGTACCGCTTTGGGCCGCATCTGGGGGTGGTGCTGCCGCTCGTGGTGGGCTTCAGTGAGAGCGCCTCTGAGAACGACGATGAGATCCGCGAGTACTCCCTGCAGGTGCGCCCATGCCCGGATTTGAGATGGCACCGCTCTAGACAGAACGCTCCCCGTGCACGCCTGTTCGCATCTTAACGTCAGCGGGGTTTCTGTTGCTCAATGCACCACCTATTCTGTTGCTCAATGCACCACCTATTCTGTTGCTCAATGCACCACCTATTCTGTTGCTCAATGCACCACCTATTCTGTTGCTCAATGCACCACCTATTCGTGCCCTTATAACCATGCTCATGCTTTCCTTGCGTGCACGCGCTGGAGAGCGTTGTGGTGCGGAGCCCCAAGGGCAGAGCGAAGCACTGCAAGGCCATTTTGTGTGATGATTGTGATCCCTTGTGCGCCTCAGAACGCATGACCTCTTGTCCACCTCCCCTCTCTTGCAGGCGTTGGAGAGCTTTGTGGTGCGGTGCCCCAAGGACGTGGCGGAGCACTGCGAGGCGATACTGGATTTGGCCCTCAAGTACCTGAGCTACGACCCCAACTTCACAGACGATGCCATGGATGGCGACGGGGAGGGCGAGGACGAGGAGGACGAAGACGAGGACGAGTGAGTGCAATGTGGCAAGGGTTGATGTTCTGAGTCGAGTGGGGAATCAGCTGGGAAAGTGAGTGGGTTCAGGCATATTGCAGTTGGCGCTCAAGTACCTGAGCTACGACCCCAACTTCACTGATGACGCCATGGATGGCGACGGGGAGGGGGAGGGCGAGGAGGACGATGAAGACGACGAGTGAGTGCGCTGTGGGAAGGCTTGGGGGGGAAGGAGGAAACCTGAAGAGGAAGGGGGGCGACGGAGGGGGAGGGCGTCGGTGGTGGCAACTTAGGGATGTGTGTGTCACGCACCTGGCCCATCTGTCATGTGTGTACCCTCCGTCCACCATGCAGGGACGAGGAGGAGGAGTACATTGACGATGAGGACGTGAGCTGGAAGGGTTGTGTGTGTGTGTCACGCGCCTGGCCCATCTGTCATGTGTGTACCCTCTGCCCACCCTGCAGGGACGAGGAGGAGGAGTACAGTGACGATGAGGACGTGAGCTGGAAGGGTTGTGTGTGTGTGTCATGCGCCTGGCCGATCTGTCATGTGTGTACCCTCCGCCCACCCTGCAGGGACGAGGAGGAGGAGTACAGTGACGATGAGGACGTGAGCTGGAAGGTGCGGCGAGCAGCAGCGCGGTGCATCGCTGCCATCACCACCTCCCGCCCCGAGATGCTAACCACGCTCTACACCAAGGTACCCCATGCGCCCCCAACATCCCACCAAGCCACCTCTAGCGCCTTTGACACCAGTTTCTCGACCCTGTCTCTGAACTACCCCCTCGCCCCTCCCTTTCCACACGCCAAACACTCACTCACCCACCCATCTCATCAAACTTTCTTCGCCTTTTGCTTTTCTACCCGTGCCGCCCCCTTAAGTCTCCCTCTTCCACAATCTCACCTGTTCTGTTTTCCCACCATGCAGGCGAGCCCGAAGCTGATCGAACGGTTCAGAGAGCGCGAGGAGAATGTCAAGGTACGAGCAGAGCAGCACAGTGGTTCGAACATACCTACCTGGCCGTCATTGTCTGGAAACGCTGCTGGGCTTGTATATTCACTCTGGCTGATATCTTTTCATTCTGGTGCGTGCTGACCGCTGCACCCACCCACCCACCGCGTGTTTGTCAAGCACCATAATGCCAACCTCATTTCTGCCTGTAACCATGTTCTTGTTCCTTCACCTGCAACCCCTCCCATAGTCACTCCCCCGTTCTCATCTCCCCCCTCCCACATGGCACATAGACGTGTTCACCACGTCCGTCGAGTCGACCTGCTTGGGCACACCTTTGTGCCCAGAGGCACTCCATCTTACGGTTGTGGCCAAATAATACGGGCACACCTTTGAGTCGACTGAACAGTCAAAACTTTTCACCTCTCTCTGTCCCTTCGAAACCCTCTTCCCCCCCCTTCACACCTCCCACGAGCAGGAGGACGTGTTCAATGTGTTCATTGATGATTGACCTGCTCAGGCCAACCGTTGAGTCAACTGAAGGTTCAAGTCTTTCCACCTCTCTCTTTCTCTCCAAAACCCTATCTCCTCTCTCCCACCCCCTCCCACACGTGCAGGTGGACGTGTTCAATGCGTTCATCGACCTGCTCAGGCAGACAGGCCAAGTCACCAAGGGCCACGGCACTCCTGCTGACGTTCCCCCGGGCAGGTACCGCCTGTGCGGTAGGAGGGGTCTGTGTAACATGTGCACTGTAGGAGGGGCAGATAACACCTGTGCAGTAGAAGCAGGCAGATCACACCTGTAGTCTGTAGATTAATATTGGGCAGGTATCACCTGCACAGCAGGACCCGAGTGATCACAGTGGTGAGGTGGGTCATGCTGGTGAGGTAGCTTCTCGTTCTGTCACAGTCACAGCAGCGCAGCAGGCCACTCATCACTCCGCGCCCTTCATACGCTCCCCACTCCATGCCTCTCCTCGCCCCTCCATTCCCCTCCTCGCCCCTTCATTCCCCCATGTCACTGCCTTGGCCCTCCCTGTCTCAACGCCTCGTCCCCATGTCGCTTCCTCATGCTCGTCTTACCACCCCGTCCCCTCCCCACCGCGTGTGGCACATCACGGTGGGAGCAGCCCGCTGGCAGTGTTGAGGGAGGAGGTGCCTCGCATCGTGCGCTCACTCAACAGGCAGCTCAAGGAGAAGTCGCTCAAAACACGGGTGCGTGTGTCTATAGTGGGGCCAGGGAATGACGAGTGAAAGGGGCTGTTGGGGTGATGCCTCATTGGCACTGCGTGCGATCATGGGAGAGGAGTGAGATGAGGTTCGACTCCACTGAAATGTATCCTCGCTCAAAAGACGGGTGCGTGCACTGGTGGGAGAGAGGAGCACATGTGAGGGCTGTGTGAGGCCTTTTCCGAATCCTCCACTCACAATTTGCAGCCCCTTACTCTTTCTTACTGGCACGCCGCCTGTGCGTCACCTAAACCTGTGCCTGTGTGCTGCCATGGGTGCGCAGGTGGGAGTGTTGAGCGTGCTCAAGGAGCAGGTGCACGGTTGTTCAGGTTCCTCTTGATCCATTCCTGCATCACCTTCCCTTGTGCCTATCTGCTGCTGGGCATGCAGGTGGGAGTGTTCAGTGTGCTCAAGGAGTTGGTGCATGTGCTGCCCAGCTGCCTCACAGACCTCATCGCCCTCCTCATCCCCGGCATTCAAAAGGCTCTCTCTGTGAGTAATCCTTTGAGCATCTCCGAACTACATTTCAACGTGTTCTCAGGCTTCTAAAAAATGCCGTCTCAAGCAGCATCTTCTATGACATGCTGCCGCCTTGCCACCTGCTGTCCACTTTGAAGTGAACTCCATGTCGCATACCCTGTAACCCCGCTAGGTTGGAATCGCTTTTGAGAAATTTCAAGAGTGATTTCAACAATATTGGTGTGACTTTTGAGAATTCTCAAAAGTCACACCAGTATATGTGAACTCCATGTCGCATACCCCGCTTCCTCTGCATGTCCCTCTGCCATCCAGCGCCTCTTCGTTTCACCCCCTCTTCCTGTTTCCCATAATTCATATCAACCATGTCCATGGCAGGACAAGGCGTCCAACTCCAACCTCAAGATCGAGGCGCTTCTCTTCACACGCCTGGCCATGGCATCCCACCCACCCCACGTCTTCCAACCCCACATCAAGGTGCTGCTCTCTCCCCCTTCACACACATGTACCTTGCTTTGGATTTTCATTTATCCAACAAGTTTCGCACTCTAGACTGCTGCTATGCCCTGGTTCATTTTCCCTTTCTGCTGCCAACAATTCGTCTACATCCTTCTCCATCCGCTACCCCTCTTATCTGCAATCCTTAAACGCACCCCCGCAACCCCAACCTCCCTGTTCCCCTATGGCGTGAGCAGGAGCTGGCGGCGCCAGTGGTGGCAGCGGCAGGAGAGCGGTACTACAAGGTGACAGCAGAGGCACTCCGAGTCGTGGGCGAGATGGTCAAGGCCATTCGCCCCCCCGCCCCCCAGGTGCGACCCTCCTAACGCTTGCTGTTTTGGGTACAGTGCACACCTGCTCTCACGTTGCCACCTGTGCTTCCTGCTAACGACGTATCAGTCTCTTGCTGCTCTCCCCCCACGTGCTGCTGCCTGTGGCTTTCCCACCCCCTCTGCAGGGCACGACTTTGAATTTGCCCCATACGTGCTGCTCTTCTATGATGCCGTCGTGAAGCGCCGCACCGCTCAAGACAGCACCACCACATCTGCCGCTGACTTGTCTCTACCTGTGACTTACCCCATCCTACGTGCCACTGCCTGTCTCACTCACCCCCTCTGCAGGATAACAACTTTGACTTTGCACCGTACGTGCCACTCTTCTATGATGCGGTCATGAAGCGCCTCACTGCTCAGGACCAGGACCTCGTGAGCCCCTCCTCTCCCCATCCACTGCCCTGCTGCTGCTGCTGCTGCCGTGCTTCTGCTGCCCTGCCTTGACTTGGATAGCAGGGCCGTTCCACTATCAGCTTTCCCCATGTGCGCCCACCATCCCACTTTGTTAGCGCCTGTGTGGATGTCTTTCCATCCCTCTGTCATCACTCCCCCCGACTCCCCTTTCTCCGCGCCTGCCACCTGTGCGTGAGCAGGAGGTGAAGGAGTGCGCCATTGGCGGCATGGGGCTGCTCGTCCCACTTCGTTAGTCCCGCTGTCTTCCCATCCCATTTCATCACCCCCATCCCCCCCACCCTTCCCTTTCCCCACTTGCTCTTGCTGAAACAGGAGGTGAAGGAGTGCGCCATTGGCGGCATGGGGCTGCTTGTCTCCATCCTGGGCGACCACCTCCAATCACAGCTCGCCACGTGTCTGCCCCTTCTGCTCGACCGCCTGCGTAACGAGATCACCCGCCTCACAGCCGTCAAGGTGCGGAGAGAGGCAGGAGCATGCCCGCTCCTTTATTCATATCTTGTCTATGTCAATGCATCATGACTGCGAGAAACAGCCGTTTTAAGTATACCTTGTCCCACGAATTCGGTTTTTTCCCTGCCCACGCCTCTTGCCACCTGCCCCTCCCACCCCCTCCCCCTCCCACCACCAGGCGTTTGGCACGATAGCTGAGTCACCGCTGCACATCAGCCTCTCGTCCGTGCTCGACCCCACCCTCGCCGAGCTCACCTCCTTCCTGCGCAAGGTACGTACCCCCTACTACTCCTTCCTGGGCAGGGTACCCCTGCTCGCCTTTGCATTGCCCTGCCTCAGCCTGCTCGTCAAGTTTCTGTTAGCATGGGTTATGGCTCATGGATTCGTTCAAGTACCACAACTATTCCCTCCTGTTTCCTCCCAGTTCCTCCTCTCCTCTCCTTCCTTCCCCTCTCCCCCATGACTCTCCCCTGCAGACCAACAGGTCGCTACGCCAGGCGTCCCTGTGCACGTTGAACGCCATGCTCTCAGCATATGCGCCCGACATCACAGACGCTGCCAGAGATGCCCTTCTCACCGAGCTCGCCCCGCTCATCAGGTGCGCTGCCAAGCAGCATTCACATCTGCCCATATGTCGCTCGCCCCACTCCTAACAGTGTGTCACCCTCCTGTAGTCCCACCTCACCGCTCACCACCGCTTGGCCAGCTTCCCTGCCACCCCAGTTGTCTCCTCTCCCCCTGCTCGCTACTCACTGATTCTAATCCACCGCCTTCAGCCCTACCTCTTCAACTTCGTTTCTCCCGAGCCTGCCTCATTCTTTTGTCTACCGGCCTTCACCCCCCTCCACCCTCCGCCACCACCGCAGTGACTCGGACCTGGCACTGGCAGCGCTGGCACTGCAGCTGTGCTGCTCCGTGACCAGGCAGGCGCCCCCCGGGTCTGCTGCTGCAGCAGCTGTGTCGTCCAAGGTTCTGCCCCAGGCTCTCGCTCTTGTGCGCTCGCCGCTGCTGCAGGGGCAAGCACTGCAGGTGAGAGCAGGGCTGAAAGAGAGGGTGGTAGGACGGGTGAGAGAAGGGGTGAGAGAAGGGGCGAGAGGAGGGGTGAGAGAAGGGATCCGGGGTGAGATTAGGGGCGAGGGAAGGTGCCGTTGCCCTTCACATCATCCCTCTCCATGCGTCTCTTTCTTCCCCTCCGCTTCGACCCCCTTCCCTCCTCTCCCCGCTCCTCTTCCCCCCTCATGCATCCGCCAGGCCCTACAAGAGTTCTTTGCAGTGCAGGCATCAGCCACGTCCTTTGACTCGCTGCTCTCGTTCCATGTCTCCGCTTCCATTTCTCCATGCCTCTCCTCCTCTCTGGCCCCCCTTCTTTCCATGCCCTACCAGAGTTCTTCGCGGTGCAGGTGCAGGCGTCAGCCAATCCCTTCGACTCACTACCCTCCTGGACCATTCTCCCCCTCCTTTCCCCTTCTCCCCCTCCTTTCCCCTTCTCCCTGTTCCCCTCCCCTCCCCCGCCAGGCCCTGCAAGAGTTCTTTGCAGTGCAGGTGCAGGCATCAGCCACGTCCTTTGACGCACTGCTCGCCGCGCTGCTCTCAGCAGGCCGCCCCTTCTCCTCCTCCATGTCCCCCGCTGCTGCTGCCGCCGCCGCCTCCTCCTCTGCCGCTGCCCGCCCCGCCTTCTCGTCAGTGGCACAGTGTGCTGCTGTGCTGTGTGTGGCTGCTGGCGCTGACCAGTGTGCTGCTACTGTGAGGACGCTGATGAGCAATCTAGAGGGTGCTGCTCATCCTGCTGACACGGTGAGTGTGGTAGAGGGAGAGTGAAAGAGAGAGTGCATAACGCAGTGTGCTGCCGTGCTGTGTGTGGCTGCTGGTGCTGGCCAGTGTGCTGCCACTGTGAGGACGCTGATGAGCAATCTAGAGGGTGCTGCTCACTCTGCTGACACGGTGAGGCTGCTAGAGAGAGTGTGCCTGCAGTGAGACTATAGCAGTGTGGATGTGGCAGTGCTTGTAATAGCAGTGGGTGTAAACATGGCAGTGTGCCGCTTGTGGTTCTAACTCCACCCACTTCGCAACCCTCTCCACATCCCTCCTTCCCTTCTCACCCCTCATCTGCCTGCCACCAGCACAAGCAACTGCTCTCCCTGCTGTGCCTCGGCGAGATAGGCCGGCGGGTAGATCTGAGTGCACACACCACGCTCCCCACCCTCGTCATGTCCGCGCTGGCGTCGCCCTTAGAGGAGGTGAAGGCAGCGGCATCGTTTGCGCTGGGGAGCATAGCGGTGGGAAACCACAGCCAGTACCTGCCGTTCGTGCTGCAGCAGATCGACTCCCAGCCCAAACTGCAGTACCTGCTGCTGCACTCGCTCAAAGAGGTGAGCACATTCACTCAAGGCAGAAGCACAGAAGTGCAGCTAGAGGGATGAACATCAGACATGTTCTGAGCCATCTTAAAAGTTCGTTACATAATCCGAGTCTTTCCACCCTTTCTCCCCTTGCCCCCCCCTGTAGATCATCTCTGGGCGAGCGGCGAGTGGCAGCAGTGCGGCAGTGGAGTTGGAGGGGGAGAACGTGGGCAAGGTGTTGGCGCTGCTGTTCACGCACAGTGAGAGCGACGAGGAGGGCGTGCGGAACGTGGTGGCGGAGTGTTTGGGCCGCCTCGCACTCATCGACCCGCCACGCCTTGTGCCCGCACTAAAGGTGAGCTGGGTGTGGAATACATTTCAAGGTGTTGGCGCTGCTGTTCACACACAGTGAGAGCGACGAGGAGGGCGTGTGGGACGTTGTGGCCGAGTGCTTGGGCCGCCTTGCCCTCATTGACCCGCCGCGCCTCGTGCCCGCTCTCAAGGTCAGCGCTCCACTTTGAACTCACATGGTGGCAGCGCTCAAGTTCACTCTCACTCACTCCACTCTCACTCACTCCCATCGATGCTCACCTCAAACCCCACCACCCCATTATTCTTTCAAATTCGCATCTTTCCTCCCCAACTCCCTGCCCGCTGGCAGGAGCGAGTGAGCAGCCCATCCACCTTCACGCGGGCAACGGTGGTGGCGTCACTCAAGTTCACTCTCACTGACTCCGCCCAGCCCATTGACGATCATCTCAAACCCCACCTCGCCTCCTTCCTCTTCCTGCTCCGAGACTCCGACAGGGTGAGGGGAGGGTGTGAAGGGTGCGGGATAAAGTTTGAGATATGTTTCTGGGTTTAGGGTTTAGGGTTTGGAAATATGGGAAGTTGAAGCGACTGGAATCGGTAGTTGCTGCACGTCCTTGACCACATGAGATCTTCACTCATTCTACACGAGCCTCCTTTGTTCCTGCATTTCCTCCTTAACCACATGAGCTGTTACCCGTGCTGCCCTCCTCACTCTTCCCCTTCATTGCAGCATGTGCGGCGGGCAGCAGTGCTGGCGCTGACGACAGCAGCCCACAACAAGCCAGGGCTGGTTGAGGACCTCTTGCCAGAGCTGCTGCCGCTGCTATACGACCAGATGCGGGTCAAGGTACTATCTGACAAAGATGTGTGGCAAACAGTATCCACTTCCTAAAAGATTCTAGACGGGGAATTGAGAGTGGAAGGCTCGTTTTGCTCTTGCCTTTTTTAGGAACGAGTATGAATTCATTTCAAGTTAGGTCTTCACATTTCTTGCTCACCCGCTTCCTCTCCTGCCACATGCAGCCTGAGATGATCCGGACCGTTGATCTGGGCCCATTCAAGCACACAGTGGATGATGGGCTGGAGCTGCGCAAGGCAGCCTTTGACTGCATGGACACACTACTCTCCACCTGCCTGCACCGCATCCAACCGGCCGCCTTCATCACCCCCTTCCTCATCTCTGGCCTCTCGGGTACGTTTATCCCCTTGACACATCTAGTCCTCTGTACCTCCTGTTTCCCTTCTCTGAATCTCTTCTTCTTCTCATCGCTCCCTTCCCCTCCCCTCCCCTCCCCTCCCCGATCCTCGTCTCCTCCCCTCCCCTCGCCCCCCCGCCCCCCTCCATCCGTTATGACCACGGGGTGCAGACAACTACGATGTGAAGATGCCATGCCACCTGGTGCTGGCGAAGCTAGCAGAGAAGTGCGCCCCATCGGTGCTGGCAGTGGTGGAAGCTCTGGTCGACCCCTTAGAGAAGACCATCACGACACGAGTCAAGGCGGACGCGGTGAAGCAGGAGGTGGACCGCAATGAGGATATGATTCGCAGCACCCTGCGTGCTGTGCTCGCACTGTCCAAGATTAGGTGAGATGCGCACGCACTGTCCAAGATTAGGTGAGATACGCTCGCACTGTCCCACCCACATGTGGACCCCAATGAGCGTCTGAAGCAGGAGGTGGACCGCAACGACGACATGATCCGCAGCGCCCGCGCGCCGTGCATGCGCTGTCTCGTGTCAGGTGAGTGGCGTGCATGCACTTCTGCTAGTGCCACTTCGCCACCTGCTTGCTGCAAAAGCCTTCAGGCTTTCACACTCACACCCTCCATTCACCCCTGCCTCTGTTGCTGAACACCAAGTACTACCTCTGCTCTGCTCTCTCTTCCTCCCACCCCCCCTCAACCCCTGTTCCGCCCTGCCCCCATGGCACGAGCAGCAATGTGGAGTCATCTACTCGCTTCAAGACATTCATGACCAACGTGGTCAGAGTGGGTCCTGTAGGGAATCTGTACAATCAAATCAGATCGGAGCAGGATGCTGTGGCTGGCAGCAGTCGTGCAGAGCTATGATGGCATCATAGCACATGGAACGAAATATTGTGTCTTGATCTAACAAAGCAGCCCATTCCTGGTTAAGGTGGTTTTGCTTCTCCAGTTGCTGGACAGGCTAACATGTAAGGCACCCTACGGCATGTGAAACAAAATAGTTTTCTAACATGAATAATATACGGTAGCTGAGAAAACAGCTTGCGTTGATGTGATGTTGCGTCATTACCTGGAAGGAGGGATGGTGGGCTGATAATGAACGAATGAATGGTGTCTCCATTGCCATGTTTCTGTGGAGAAATGAGAAAAAAAGGATCGAAACATAAGAATCCACGCTGACCAAAGAATTTTATCATTTCCAAATTTCGCTTGACAAACTGCTTAGCGCGTTTTACGCGAAGCCAGGGGGTTTCGGATATGAACCTTGTTCGTCTCCCTGGATATTGCGTTCGTACTGTACTTCCACCCAAAAGCTCTCCTTGGGTCAACCTTCGGCAGGGCTCTCTTTTCGTTTTCCCGCCGCCCGGCACCCGGCCTGGCCAGGTGGCACGCAGCAAAATCAGGGTAGTGGCATGGCAGGTTATTTTTCGCCAAACCTTGCCAGACCCTTCAAACCGAACCTTGCCTCGAATTTGCGCGGCATGCCCTGGCCTGGTTGGTTTGGGAACCGAGCTGAGCTCGACGCCAGGTTGCCGAAGCAGCCATGCATGACTGCCTCGGCTTCAGTGAACCTCCAGGTTTTGAGATCCATTAGCCGTCTGCTGCACCACGCTACCCGCGCTGTTGCGTCAGGCGAACGAGTCGACTATGGCTGTGCTTGCACAGCACAGTGTAAAGTCGTGTTTTGCCCAGTTGTGACGATAGCTTGCTCCGCTTGACAAAGCACGGTGCAGACATCAAGCACTTTGCATGAAGCACAGCACCAAAGAGAGAGGGAGAAGAACGAAATGAAGCATGAAGCATTCGCGCTAATACCCTTGTGTAAGGAGAACGATTGTTTCGGAGCCGAAGCTGCTATAGGTTGGAAGAGGGTGACAGAGTAAAAGGGTTCAATTCAAAGGCTTGTGTCACATACCTGGCTTGATTTCAACATTCTGGAGTCTAATCATCTGGTAGAGGTATCCTGGTGTTACTTTGCTGCACATCACACCTTTCGCAGTCTGAGAGTCTGACAGCCTGATAGCCTCCACGAGCGACTAATTACTAGGACCGCGTAGTACGCGCGCTTGTGCGCGTAGATTCTCCTTCACTCTTCGCAAACTTCGGTTCGGTATCCGTCAGCGGTAAGATCCGTATCTCGGGTGGATCGATGGCGGCTTCCAAGGGGAGCGCCTTGGCGTTAGCGGCTGTGCTGCAGCTGCTGCTGCTGTTGGCGGGTAACGCCGTGCTGTGCGCGGGTCAGGCCACGAGCCTGCAGAAGTGCTTCTGGCCGCTCAACGACACGGAGAGTAAGCTCGCTATCGCGCGGTCGGCTTTCCTTCACGCAACGTTGGCTTCGTTTCTCGCATGTCGGCTTCTTTTCTCACTATTTCACGCAATATCAGCTTCTATTCACATCAATGTCGCTTCGGTTCTTCAGTATTTCACGCAATGTTGCTTCTCTTTCAGTATTTCACGCAATGGTCTATAGCGCAATCTCATCGCAATACTGCCACCCAACATAAGTTTACTCTCATGCAGTCTGGGCCTAACGGTAAATTTCTTCATCTAATGCTTGGCAGCGCGAACTCTATCAGTTGTGACACTGGGTCTAGATTACTTTCCGTACGACCTGAGTTACGTCACCACCTGCGTCAATGTCGGCCTCACTTGCAGCGCCGATGGTTACGTCACTCATATGTCAGTGCTGCTGCTGCTGCTGCTGCTGCTGCTGCTGCTGCTGCTGCTGCTGCTGCTCATGCCGTCGCTGGTGCTGATGCCCAGGTTAGGGTAGCAGGAGGAGTACGAGATGCTTGCGAGTGACACGTTCTTGCCTTGACTCGTGGCGGTTGTGCGTGCAGAGATTGGCCGTACAAGGAAATCCGAGGGGAGCTTCCTTCAGATATTTTCCAGCTGGTGCACCTTGAATTCCTGTGAGCGTCTGCGCTTGAAGCACACTGAAAGCCATGTGGTGGGACTGGGCCGCTACCTTGCATATGCACCATCAGCTCAATGCTTCTTGACTGTTTTCAGCAACTAAGAAGGCGATATAATCGCCTGTGCCGTGCGTGATGTAGAGCAGAAGGTCAGCTCTTGCTTTGTCCGAAAGGGAAGACCATGCGGTCACCCGTGTCTGACAAGCAAGATTTGTCCAAAAAGGAAGTGTGCTAGCATGTCATGCGATCGCCCATGTATGTCCTGCCATGCCATGCATGTGATCAGCGCTGGTGCCACCCTTGACAACCCTGGCCACTCGCAGGTCTCTGCGTGACAATTTTCTGCATGGCTCCATCCCTTCTGAAATCGGAAACCTCGTCAATCTCACGTCATTGTCAGTGAACGCCGCTGCTTTATCAGTTAACTTCGCCCTTCTCTCAGTTAACGTCGCTCCTTTGTCACTTAGTGTTGTCCCTCTTTAGAGTTAGCCCTTCCGTCAGTACTAATGGCATTGACCTAATTCCTCTAACGTTCTCTCTGACTGCTCTTTCTGTGTGTGCATGCATGTGTGTGTGCATGCATGTGTGCGAGTGTGTGCATGCATGTGTGTGTGCATGCATGCATGGCAGGGACCTCACCAACAACTCCTTTTCAGGGCCCTTCCCCACCTCCTTCAGCAGACTCACCAAGCTCTCATACCTGTCAGATAACGCTTCCCACCTGTCCATCAACAATTTCTACCTTACAGTCAACTATTCCTACCTTTCAGTCAACAGGTCCTCCTGTCAGTCACATTTTCGTCCCTGTCAGTCACATTTTCGTCCCTGTCAGTCACATTTTCGTCCCCGTCAGTCACATATTCGTCCCTGTCAGTCACATTTTCGTCCCTGTCAGTCACATTTTCGTCCCTGTCAGTCACATTTTCGCCCCTGTCAGTCACATTTTCGTCCCTGTCAGTCATCCACTTACACCAGCTGGCCTGTCAACAGTTGGCTCTACCCGCTCCTATGTCCTGCTATGCCATGCCATGCCATGACATGCCATGACATGCCGTGCCATGCCAACCGTGCCATGCCATGCCAAACCGTGCCATGCCATGCCGCCCCTACCACCACCAGGTACCTGTCATTGAACAAGTTTTCGGGCAGCATTGATGCCATCGGCAACATAATCTCTCTCAACGAACTGTATGTGTGCGCCGCCCGGCATGTATGTGCCCCGCCCGGCATGTATTTGTGCCGCCCGGCATGTATGTTGCCCGGCATGTATGTGCGCCACTCAGCATGTATTTGCGCCTCCCGGTATGTATGTGTGCCGCCCAGCATGTATGTGTGCTGCCCAGCATGTATGTGTGCTGCCTGGCATGTGCGTGTGCCTCCCGGCATGTATGTGCGGTACCAAGCATCCACGTCTACAGACCGCCAGCTTTTTAGATCGTGCACGACCAATGGTCGACCAACTAGAGGCCAACTATGTAGATCTAGCAACCAACTAGCGTTTCAGTTCTTATGTCGTGGGCAGTTATTATGTAGGCTGCAGGAATGGGATATTTGGGAAAGGGTGGCTGTTGGTTTCACTAAATAACATTCCAAAATGTTGAAATATATCCAGGCGAGGCGAGTATTATTTGCCTCGCCACGAGTACTTTTTATCCATAGCGAGTAAAAAAGTACTCGCCTGTTTGGGCGAGTAACGAGTAGGACAATTGGCGATTTTACTCGGCGAGTAATACTCGCCTCGCCTCGTTTTAAAATGAGTAGGCCCAAAACGAGGCGAGTATCACTCGCCTCGTCAATTGCCCATGTCTAATCTGAGTGACCATGTGAGCATCTGAGTGACCATGTGAGCGGCCCCGGTACAGCACTTGTGAGCTCTGCAGCCTGTGAAGGCCTTTTAACGCTGTAATCTGCAAGTATTTTCTGAGCTTTCAACCTTCAACCGCCTCCACTCAATCATTGTATTGTATCCCAGTCACTATCATCTCACAGCCGTGTGCATGCGCATGTCAAATGACTTGTGTGCATGTCAAATGACTTGTGTGCATGCCAAATGACTTGTGTGCATGCCAAATGACTTGTGTGCATGCCAAATGACTTGTGTGCATGCCAAATGACTTGTGTGCATGCCAAATGACTTGTGTGCATGCCAAATGACTTGTGTGCATGCCAAATGACTTGTGTGCATGCCAAATGACTTGTGTGCATGCCAAATGACTTGTGTGCATGCCAAATGACTTGTGTGCATGCCAAATGACTTGTGTGCATGCCAAATGACTTGTGTGCATGCCAAATGACTTGTGTGCATGCCAAATGACTTGTGTGCATGCCAAATGACTTGTGTGCATGCCAAATGACTTGTGTGCATGCCAAATGACTTGTGTGCATGCCAAATGACTTGTGTGCATGCCAAATGACACTTGTGCATGCCAAATGACTTGTGTGCATGCCAAATGACTTGTGTGCATGCCAAATGACTTGTGTGCATGCCAAATGACTTGTGTGCATGCCAAATGACACGTGTGCATGCCAAATGACACGTGTGCATGCCAAATGACTTGTGTGCATGCCAAATGACTTGTGTGCATGCCAAATGACTTGTGTGCATGCCAAATGACTTGTGTGCATGCCAAATGACTTGTGTGCATGCCAAATGACTTGTGTGCATGCCAAATGACTTGTGTGCATGCCAAATGACTTGTGTGCATGCCAAATGACTTGTGTGCATGCTAAATGACACGTGTGCATGCCAAATGACTTGTGTGCATGCAGAGACTTGTCACACAACCTGCTGTCGGGGACCATCCCCCAGTCCTTCTCCGCCATGACCAGCCTCAGGTCCATGTGAGTCTCACCTCCATGCCGTGCCATGCCATGCCATGCCATGCCATCCCATGCCATCCCATGCCATGCCATGCCATACCATGCCATACCATGCCATCCCATGCCATGCCATGCCATGCCATGCTAGGCTTGAGCACCAAAACGAACACCCTTTTTCGTTGGAGGTGTTCGCCAAACACAAACATGTTATGGTTTTTTAGAATTCTAAAAAACCAGGTGTTCACCGAACGCGAACATGTTCGTGTTCGGCCTTTGCTCAACCCTGTCCCATGCCATGCCGGCCGTGTCTCAGCTCCATGTGAGTCTCAGTTCCATCTAAGTCTCAGCTCCTTTCTGCGCCATGCCATGCCATTCCATGAACACTGCCAGTATCTGCCACCATCCTGCCAATCAGCGTCCATCATACCACTCGCCACATCTGCCACGGACCAATGTCGCAGCAAACCCCTTTTCCACCATATCCTTCACCTCCTTGCTACTCCCCACACCCCCATCCCCCCCTCCATCCCACACCCCCCTGCCCCCTGCCCCACAACCCGCATGCACCATCCATGTTCCCCCCTCCCTCCACGGCAGTTGGCTGGGCAACAACTTGTTCACGGGGTCGCTGGCGCCCCTCGCTGCTCTCTACTCCCTCACCAGAATGTCAGCACCTCTCTCCTCCCTCAACGCAGTGTCAGCACCTCTCTCGCCCTCCATGCCTTGTCAGCACTTCTCTCGGCCTGTGTGCCCTGTCAGTACAACAAAAACTTCTTCTGCCTTCACCCAAATGCCTTTCCCTCTCTCCATCTCCCGATTTTGTCTCCCCATGGCCACGCGCAGCTCCCTGTGCTGCAATCGCTTCAATGGTTCCATACCCACCTTCGCCAGCAACCCGACCGACTTGTATGCCTCTTACCACAATACCTTGTGCCATGTGTCGGCATCATGTGCCATGTGTCGGCATCATGTGCCATGTGTCGGCATCATGTGCCATGTGTCGGCATCATGTGCCATGTGTCGGCATCATGTGCCATGCGTCGGCATCATGTGCCATGCTCCATGCACCATGCGGCATGTGCCATACGACATGCGCCATGCTCCATGTGCGATGCACCATGGCATGCCCTCCCTCCTCTCTCCATCAAGCGTCCATACATCCTCCTCCTCACATCCATTTCAGCCTTTTGCTGTCACGCCTACTCAATACACCAACTTCTCCTTCTCCTTCTGCTCCATCCTCGCCTCATAATTTTCTCCCTCCCACCTCCACTCCCCCGCCACCTCCTCATTACGTCCTACCAGTGACATGTCACTGAGCGGTCTCGCAGGTTTTGAGTCGACTCTAAACTCACCTCGTCCCTCCTCCCACACCACACCCATCCCTCCCCCCACCATGGTCTGCCAGTGACGTGTCAGCGAACGACCTCACAGGGCCGCTGCCCTCCGGCCCTGAACCTGCTGACGGCCTTAATTTGTGAGCCCCTCTGCTTCTGCCCCCTCTGCTTATGCCCCCTCTGCTTCTGACCTTTCTGCTTCTGACCCCTCTGCTTCTGACCCCTCTGCTTCTGCCCCCTCTGCTTCTGCCCCCTCTGCTTCTGCCCCCTCTGCTTCTGCCCCCTTTGCTTCTGCCCCCTCTGCTTTGGAGCCCTCCGCTTGTGAGGCACACTCTTTTCCTTCCATCCAAAAGTTTTTATTTCCAACCTGATCTCTATCCTCCTTTCCCTGCCTATTAATTTCTTGTCACTGTGGGCTGCTGTGTGCCCCTGTGCCCCCTGTGCATCCCTGTGCTCCGCTGTGCACCCCTGTGCCTCCCTATGGGTTCCTATGCCCCACTGTGCATCCCTGTGCACCCCTGTCTGGCAGCAATGTGTCGTACAACGGCCTCTCGGGGGAAATCCCCTTCGACTTTAACGCCGCCATCTTCTCCACCCTGTGCGTCACCCCTCCGCCTCCGTCTACACCCTGTGCGTCGCCCCTCCCCCTTGTTTCATGTGGTTCTAAAGAACTCTCAGAAATCACATGCAACAAGTCAGCCTTCCCTCCTCTCCCTTGAACAGTCCTTAGTCATCGAATAAATGGGGAGAGCACAGCACAGCCAAGTCTGTAATAAGAATATCAGCATCACAACTAGACAAGCCGGCTTGGCAAGAGGCTCGGAGCGCTGAGCCTTTGCAAGCCCCCACCACCTTCGCCCTCCATCTCTCCCCGAATCCTAGCTTTAGCCACCCCCTAACATTGTTATCACACCCCCCACCACCCCCATATCACACTCCCCCTTTTTATCCCTCTCCCAAACCATTTCTCTGCTCTGAAATGTTGCCCCTCCCTGCCGTGGTTTCCCTCCCTTCCCAGTGACATATCTCACAACAATTTATCGGGCAGAGCATTCTTTACCGGGAAAAAGGGGGGAGCATTCTTTTCTCTTATCTCTACCGTGTGCGTGAGGTGTTCAGGGTTTAGGGTTGTGAGTGGGTGAGCAGCAGACTGATCATCCAGGCATCAGCCATGGACTCTGACGACCACTTTCCACAATCATTCTTTCCACCAGTTGGCTTTTGAGTCGACTCAAAACACAGCAACACACAGGCATCAGCCATGGACTCTGACGACCGCTTTCCACCATCGCACTTACCACCATGCCTTCCCATCATCTCGACACCCTCAACCCCTCACACCAGCGCAACCATTCTCTCTCACACAAACCCATGGCTGCCCATCCATCCAGCACACTCCATTCCATCACCATGTCTCCCCACCCCCACACCCATCACCATCCCCTCTTCCCTCTCCCCCCTTCATCCCCTCGGCACGGCTCCCCTCTTCCATCCTCCAGCAACTTCGCGCACAACAGATTCTCGGGAGCACTCGATCCCTCCCTCTCCACCCTCACCTACCTCTACGACCTGTGCGTTGCCCTCACCTTACCACATCTCCGCCCTCCTGCCCTTCCCACCTGCCACCTCTGCATTGCCTTGCCCTTCCCACCTGTCTATGCACTATGCATATCCCTCTCTCTTGTCCCTCACTCTCATGCCTTACCCTCATGCTTTCCTTAACCCCCTCCCCTGCCACCCCCATTCCCTCTCTGTCTCTCCTATCACAGCCCCAAGCCCCTCTGTATGGTATAGCTTCTCCCATCACCGCCCATACTCTCCGTGTTTCCCCCCCGCCGTGTCCCTGTGCTCTCTCCCCTCCAGAGACATATCAGGCAACCTTCTCACGGGGTCCATTCCAGCCTTCATTTCACGCCTCACCTACCTCACTGTGCTGTATGCCCTTGCTTTGCTATGTGCGCTTGATTTGCTGTGTGCCCTCACTCTGCTGTCCATTATTCATGCGTGGGTACAATGCAATGCATGGGTGGTAGAGCAAGGTGGAGTGAAGATGTTCATTTTCACACTCCTTGCCGCTCCCCTTCTCCACAATTGCCTCTCTCCTCGCTTGTACACCTCTCCCTCACTCCACTCCTCACCTCCGCACCTCTCCCTGCCCACATTCCACTCCCCACCACTGCATTCCACCCCTCTCCCCGCCCCTGTGGCCGCCCTCCTCACCTACAG
Source organism: Closterium sp. Naga37s-1 (assembly GCA_947471745.1). NCBI lineage: Eukaryota > Viridiplantae > Streptophyta > Zygnematophyceae > Desmidiales > Closteriaceae > Closterium > Closterium sp. Naga37s-1. The sequence goes on from CANJKZ010000069.1 coordinate 5,438,931, forward strand.
CGACCTCTCTTCCAACCAGTTCACTGGCACCGTGCCGCCAGCTGTCAGCAACCCCACTGGCCTCGTCAGCATGTGAGATGACATGTCAGCAATGTGAGGTGCCATGTCAGCATGTGAGCTGCCACGTCAGCATGTGAGATGACATGTCAGCAAATGTGAGGTGCCATGTCAGCATGTGAGATGACGACACATGTGTGAGCATGTGTGGTGGTATGTGAGCGTGTGACATTGCACATCAGATGACATGGTACGTCTCTGTCACATCTTAATATTGACAACTCCTGCTTCTACCCACCCCCACCCACCCGTGTCTACCCCTGTCCACCCCGTCCTCCCCTTCCCACAGCAACCTGGCGCACAACCTTCTGCAGGGCTCCATTCCCCGGGCTCTCTCCCGCCTCTCCTCCCTCACCTACCTGTGCGCCCTCCTCTCTCTTGCTTGCCACTGCTGCTTCTCGTCATGCCATGTCATGCTCCACGTCATGCCATGTCATGCACCACGTCATGCCATGCAATTTTACTCGATTCTTTGCACTGGCATGCCCGCTTGCATTCCATATGGCATGCCTTGTGCGAAATACCATTACCTAATAACCTTTTCCCCATACTCCACACCCTAAGCTTCATTCCCTGTACCCCATACCATACCCATCCATGCCCCCTCCCAGCAACATGTCGTCCAATCAGCTGTCAGGAGACATCACACCGGCCCTCTCTCCTCTGCGCTCCCTTGAGATTGTGTGAGGCCCTCGTGTGGGCAGGGGTGTGGGGCTTGTGGCATGGGGCATGGGACATGGTGCATGGAGTGTGGGCCAGTGGGCATGGGGCATGAGGCATGGGGTATGGCGCATGGGCACGGTGTAGGGGGCACATTGTACCAGCTTACCACACCATTCATTTCCCCATGCTGTATCATTATGGCTGTTTCCCGTTCCAGCCTACTGGATCTCGTATCCACTCGCCTCCCATCACTTCATCTCCCCTAAATCTCTGTCATCCCCCATGCCCTGCCATATTTCCCCATCCCCCCATGCTCCGCAGTGACATCTCAGCCAACACATTGAATGGCTCTGTTCCGCTCTTCTTTGGCCGCATGCCCAACATGACCCACATGTATGCAATGACCCACCTGTATGGCCACGACATGCCTACATGCATGTATCGTTCCTATATGTGAACCCTATTGTTCACCACGCCACGCCACTCCACGCCATGGCAGGGACATGGCTATCAACCACCCATGTCTACCCCCTACTGTTCCCCACGCCACTCCACGCCATGCCATGGCAGGAATATGGCCATCAACCTACTCTCCGGCTCTCTGCCTCCCTCCATTTTCAACCTGCGACAGCTCTCCTACCTGTCAGTCAACTTCCCTATCTATACTACCACCACCCATCAGTAATTTCCGGCATCAGAAGAGCAGCTTCTAGCAACCAGCCATTCGTCTTGGATTCCTTCATCCTCACAATCGGTCCTCGTGTCTTCTCACCTCCGCCCCCTCTGCCACACAACTCATCATCCCAGCAACGTGTCTCGCAACCGCCTCTCAGGCCCTCTGCCCAACGCTGCTGCCAGTCCAGCTCTCATCATGTGCGTAGGCCCTGGTAGCCAAGACAGCCCTGGTAACCATGACAGCCCTGGTAACCACAAAAGCCCTGGTAACTACGAGTTTCTTGGTAACCATTTCATTTGAATCTTGTGAGTAAAAACTTCCTCCATTCCTTTCCCTCTCCCTCCCCTTCCCCTCCTGCACCCTCCCCTTTCCTTCCTGGTGCGTATTCTCTCACCCGTCGCATTTTCTTCTCCCATTTCCGCCCACCCATGTGTCTCTCTTTCCCTTATACTCCCATGCATGCCTCTCTCCCATATCTCCGTCAACACGCATTCAACACGCATTCAACACGCTCCCATGTCCTCAGCGACCTCTCATTCAACACGCTCTCAGGGTCGCTGGAGAGGCGCCATATCAATCTCAAGCGCCTGGCCACGCTGTGAGTGTGGGGGCCACGCTGTGAGTGTGGGGCCATGCTGTGAGTGTGGGGCCATGCTGTGAGTGTGGGGGCATGCTGTGAGTGTGGGGGCCACACTGTGAGTGTGGGGCCATGCTGTGAGTGTGGGGCCATGCTGTGAGTGTGGGGCCATGCTGTGAGTGTGGGGGCATGCTGTGAGTGTGGGGCCATGCTGTGAGTGTGGGGCCATGCTGTGAGTGTGGGGCCATGCTGTGAGTGTGGGGCCATGCTGTGAGTGTGGGGCCATGCTGTGAGTGTGGGGCCATGCTGTGAGTGTGGGGCCATGCTGTGAGTGTGGGGCCATGCTGTGAGTGTGGGGCCATGCTGTGAGTGTGGGGCCATGCTGTGAGTGTGGGGCCATGCTGTGAGTGTGGGGCCATGCTGTGAGTGTGGGGCCATGCTGTGAGTGTGGAGCCATGCTGTGAGTGTGGAGCCATGCTGTGAGTGTGGAGCCATGCTGTGAGTGTGGAGCCATGCTGTGAGTGTGGAGCCATGCTGTGAGTGTGGAGCCATGCTGTGAGTGTGGAGCCATGCTGTGAGTGTGGAGCCATGCTGTGAGTGTGGAGCCATGCTGTGAGTGTGGAGCCATGCTGTGAGTGTGGAGCCATGCTGTGAGTGTGGAGCCATGCTGTGAGTGTGGAGCCATGCTGTGAGTGTGGAGCCATGCTGTGAGTGTGGAGCCATGCTGTGAGTGTGGAGCCATGCTGTGAGTGTGGAGCCATGCTGTGAGTGTGGAGCCATGCTGTGAGTGTGGAGCCATGCTGTGAGTGTGGAGCCATGCTGTGAGTGTGGAGCCATGCTGTGAGTGTGGAGCCATGCTGTGAGTGTGGAGCCATGCTGTGAGTGTGGAGCCATGCTGTGAGTGTGGAGCCATGCTGTGAGTGTGGAGCCATGCTGTGAGTGTGGAGCCATGCTGTGAGTGTGGAGCCATGCTGTGAGTGTGGAGCCATGCTGTGAGTGTGGAGCCATGCTGTGAGTGTGGGGCCATGCTGTGAGTGTGGAGCCATGCTGTGAGTGTGGGGCCATGCTGTGAGTGTGGGGCCATGCTGTGAGTGTGGGGCCATGCTGTGAGTGTGGAGCCATGCTGTGAGTGTGGAGCCATGCTGTGAGTGTGGAGCCATGCTGTGAGTGTGGAGCCATGCTGTGAGTGTGGAGCCATGCTGTGAGTGTGGAGCCATGCTGTGAGTGTGGAGCCATGCTGTGAGTGTGGGGCCATGCTGTGAGTGTGGAGCCATGCTGTGAGTGTGGAGCCATGCTGTGAGTGTGGAGCCATGCTGTGAGTGTGGAGCCATGCTGTGAGTGTGGAGCCATGCTGTGAGTGTGGAGCCATGCTGTGAGTGTGGAGCCATGCTGTGAGTGTGGAGCCATGCTGTGAGTGTGGAGCCATGCTGTGAGTGTGGAGCCATGCTGTGAGTGTGGAGCCATGCTGTGAGTGTGGAGCCATGCTGTGAGTGTGGAGCCATGCTGTGAGTGTGGGGCCATGCTGTGAGTGTGGAGCCATGCTGTGAGTGTGGAGCCATGCTGTGAGTGTGGGGCCATGCTGTGAGTGTGGGGCCATGCTGTGAGTGTGGGGCCATGCTGTGAGTGTGGGGCCATGCTGTGAGTGTGGGGCCATGCTGTGAGTGTGGGGCCATGCTGTGAGTGTGGGGCCATGCTGTGAGTGTGGGGCCATGCTGTGAGTGTGGGGCCATGCTGTGAGTGTGGGGCCATGCTGTGAGTGTGGGGCCATGCTGTGAGTGTGGAGCCATGCTGTGAGTGTGGAGCCATGCTGTGAGTGTGGGGCCATGCTGTGAGTGTGGAGCCATGCTGTGAGTGTGGAACCATGCTGTGAGTGTGGAGCCATGCTGTGAGTGTGGAGCCATGCTGTGAGTGTGGAGCCATGCTGTGAGTGTGGAGCCATGCTGTGAGTGTGGAGCCATGCTGTGAGTGTGGAGCCATGCTGTGAGTGTGGAGCCATGCTGTGAGTGTGGAGCCATGCTGTGAGTGTGGAGCCATGCTGTGAGTGTGGAGCCATGCTGTGAGTGTGGAGCCATGCTGTGAGTGTGGAGCCATGCTGTGAGTGTGGAGCCATGCTGTGAGTGTGGAGCCATGCTGTGAGTGTGGAGCCATGCTGTGAGTGTGGAGCCATGCTGTGAGTGTGGAGCCATGCTGTGAGTGTGGAGCCATGCTGTGAGTGTGGAGCCATGCTGTGAGTGTGGAGCCATGCTGTGAGTGTGGAGCCATGCTGTGAGTGTGGAGCCATGCTGTGAGTGTGGAGCCATGCTGTGAGTGTGGAGCCATGCTGTGAGTGTGGAGCCATGCTGTGAGTGTGGAGCCATGCTGTGAGTGTGGAGCCATGCTGTGAGTGTGGAGCCATGCTGTGAGTGTGGAGCCATGCTGTGAGTGTGGAGCCATGCTGTGAGTGTGGAGCCATGCTGTGAGTGTGGGGCCATGCTGTGAGTGTGGGAGCCATGCTGTGAGTGTGGGGCCATGCTGTGAGTGTGGGGCCATGCTGTGAGTGTGGGGCCATGCTGTGAGTGTGGGGCCATGCTGTGAGTGTGGGGCCATGCTGTGAGTGTGGGGCCATGCTGTGAGTGTGGGGCCATGCTGTGAGTGTGGGGCCATGCTGTGAGTGTGGGGCCATGCTGTGAGTGTGGGGCCATGCTGTGAGTGTGGGGCCATGCTGTGAGTGTGGGGCCATGCTGTGAGTGTGGGGCCATGCTGTGAGTGTGGGGCCATGCTGTGAGTGTGGAGCCATGCTGTGAGTGTGGAGCCATGCTGTGAGTGTGGAGCCATGCTGTGAGTGTGGAGCCATGCTGTGAGTGTGGAGCCATGCTGTGAGTGTGGAGCCATGCTGTGAGTGTGGAGCCATGCTGTGAGTGTGGAGCCATGCTGTGAGTGTGGAGCCATGCTGTGAGTGTGGAGCCATGCTGTGAGTGTGGAGCCATGCTGTGAGTGTGGAGCCATGCTGTGAGTGTGGAGCCATGCTGTGAGTGTGGAGCCATGCTGTGAGTGTGGAGCCATGCTGTGAGTGTGGAGCCATGCTGTGAGTGTGGAGCCATGCTGTGAGTGTGGAGCCATGCTGTGAGTGTGGAGCCATGCTGTGAGTGTGGAGCCATGCTGTGAGTGTGGAGCCATGCTGTGAGTGTGGAGCCATGCTGTGAGTGTGGAGCCATGCTGTGAGTGTGGAGCCATGCTGTGAGTGTGGAGCCATGCTGTGAGTGTGGAGCCATGCTGTGAGTGTGGAGCCATGCTGTGAGTGTGGAGCCATGCTGTGAGTGTGGAGCCATGCTGTGAGTGTGGAGCCATGCTGTGAGTGTGGAGCCATGCTGTGAGTGTGGAGCCATGCTGTGAGTGTGGAGCCATGCTGTGAGTGTGGAGCCATGCTGTGAGTGTGGAGCCATGCTGTGAGTGTGGAGCCATGCTGTGAGTGTGGAGCCATGCTGTGAGTGTGGAGCCATGCTGTGAGTGTGGAGCCATGCTGTGAGTGTGGAGCCATGCTGTGAGTGTGGAGCCATGCTGTGAGTGTGGAGCCATGCTGTGAGTGTGGAGCCATGCTGTGAGTGTGGAGCCATGCTGTGAGTGTGGAGCCATGCTGTGAGTGTGGAGCCATGCTGTGAGTGTGGAGCCATGCTGTGAGTGTGGAGCCATGCTGTGAGTGTGGAGCCATGCTGTGAGTGTGGAGCCATGCTGTGAGTGTGGAGCCATGCTGTGAGTGTGGAGCCATGCTGTGAGTGTGGAGCCATGCTGTGAGTGTGGAGCCATGCTGTGAGTGTGGAGCCATGCTGTGAGTGTGGAGCCATGCTGTGAGTGTGGAGCCATGCTGTGAGTGTGGAGCCATGCTGTGAGTGTGGAGCCATGCTGTGAGTGTGGAGCCATGCTGTGAGTGTGGAGCCATGCTGTGAGTGTGGAGCCATGCTGTGAGTGTGGAGCCATGCTGTGAGTGTGGAGCCATGCTGTGAGTGTGGAGCCATGCTGTGAGTGTGGAGCCATGCTGTGAGTGTGGAGCCATGCTGTGAGTGTGGAGCCATGCTGTGAGTGTGGAGCCATGCTGTGAGTGTGGAGCCATGCTGTGAGTGTGGAGCCATGCTGTGAGTGTGGAGCCATGCTGTGAGTGTGGAGCCATGCTGTGAGTGTGGAGCCATGCTGTGAGTGTGGAGCCATGCTGTGAGTGTGGAGCCATGCTGTGAGTGTGGAGCCATGCTGTGAGTGTGGAGCCATGCTGTGAGTGTGGAGCCATGCTGTGAGTGGGTGAGTGTGGAGCCATGCTGTGAGTGTGGAGCCATGCTGTGAGTGTGGAGCCATGCTGTGAGTGTGGAGCCATGCTGTGAGTGTGGAGCCATGCTGTGAGTGTGGAGCCATGCTGTGAGTGTGGAGCCATGCTGTGAGTGTGGAGCCATGCTGTGAGTGTGGAGCCATGCTGTGAGTGTGGAGCCATGCTGTGAGTGTGGAGCCATGCTGTGAGTGTGGAGCCATGCTGTGAGTGTGGAGCCATGCTGTGAGTGTGGAGCCATGCTGTGAGTGTGGAGCCATGCTGTGAGTGTGGAGCCATGCTGTGAGTGTGGAGCCATGCTGTGAGTGTGGAGCCATGCTGTGAGTGTGGAGCCATGCTGTGAGTGTGGAGCCATGCTGTGAGTGTGGAGCCATGCTGTGAGTGTGGAGCCATGCTGTGAGTGTGGAGCCATGCTGTGAGTGTGGAGCCATGCTGTGAGTGTGGAGCGTGAGTGGAATGGAGCCATGCTGTGAGTGTGGAGCCATGCTGTGAGTGTGGAGCCATGCTGTGAGTGTGGAGCCATGCTGTGAGTGTGGAGCCATGCTGTGAGTGTGGAGCCATGCTGTGAGTGTGGAGCCATGCTGTGAGTGTGGAGCCATGCTGTGAGTGTGGAGCCATGCTGTGAGTGTGGAGCCATGCTGTGAGTGTGGAGCCATGCTGTGAGTGTGGAGCCATGCTGTGAGTGTGGAGCCATGCTGTGAGTGTGGAGCCATGCTGTGAGTGTGGAGCCATGCTGTGAGTGTGGAGCCATGCTGTGAGTGTGGAGCCATGCTGTGAGTGTGCAGCCATGCTGTGAGTGTGGAGCCATGCTGTGAGTGTGGAGCCATGCTGTGAGTGTGGAGCCATGCTGTGAGTGTGGAGCCATGCTGTGAGTGTGGAGCCATGCTGTGAGTGTGGAGCCATGCTGTGAGTGTGGAGCCATGCTGTGAGTGTGGAGCCATGCTGTGAGTGTGGAGCCATGCTGTGAGTGTGGAGCCATGCTGTGAGTGTGGAGCCATGCTGTGAGTGTGGAGCCATGCTGTGAGTGTGGAGCCATGCTGTGAGTGTGGAGCCATGCTGTGAGTGTGGAGCCATGCTGTGAGTGTGGAGCCATGCTGTGAGTGTGGAGCCATGCTGTGAGTGTGGAGCCATGCTGTGAGTGTGGAGCCATGCTGTGAGTGTGGAGCCATGCTGTGAGTGTGGAGCCATGCTGTGAGTGTGGAGCCATGCTGTGAGTGTGGAGCCATGCTGTGAGTGTGGAGCCATGCTGTGAGTGTGGAGCCATGCTGTGAGTGTGGAGCCATGCTGTGAGTGTGGAGCCATGCTGTGAGTGTGGAGCCATGCTGTGAGTGTGGAGCCATGCTGTGAGTGTGGAGCCATGCTGTGAGTGTGGAGCCATGCTGTGAGTGTGGAGCCATGCTGTGAGTGTGGAGCCATGCTGTGAGTGTGGAGCCATGCTGTGAGTGTGGAGCCATGCTGTGAGTGTGGAGCCATGCTGTGAGTGTGGAGCCATGCTGTGAGTGTGGAGCCATGCTGTGAGTGTGGAGCCATGCTGTGAGTGTGGAGCCATGCTGTGAGTGTGGAGCCATGCTGTGAGTGTGGAGCCATGCTGTGAGTGTGGAGCCATGCTGTGAGTGTGGAGCCATGCTGTGAGTGTGGAGCCATGCTGTGAGTGTGGAGCCATGCTGTGAGTGTGGAGCCATGCTGTGAGTGTGGAGCCATGCTGTGAGTGTGGAGCCATGCTGTGAGTGTGGAGCCATGCTGTGAGTGTGGAGCCATGCTGTGAGTGTGGAGCCATGCTGTGAGTGTGGAGCCATGCTGTGAGTGTGGAGCCATGCTGTGAGTGCCACCACATGTCGTTGCTCCTACTCTCGTCAGCCAGCTTCACTGCTTGTGCTGTATTTGAGTCGTTTGTGCTTGCTTGGCATGCGTCCCCTGCCCCGCCATCGCGCATGCCTCCACCTGCTTCTGGCCCATCCCCCAGCCCCCAATCCCCTCCTGTTTCCCGGCCGCCCATCCCTGCTTCTCGTCCGCCCACCACCCCCTGCTTCCTATCCGCCTATACCTGCTTCCCGGCTGCCCATCCCTGCTTCCCGTCCCCCACCCTCTCCTGCTTCCCGTCCCCCTCCTCTCTCCTGCTTCTCGTCCCCCCCCTCTCTCCTGCTTCTCGTCCCCCCCCTCCCTCCTGCTTCTCGTCCCCCACCCTCTCCTGCTTCTCGTCCCCCCTCCCCTCCTGCTTCTCGTCCCCCCACCCTCTCCTGATTCTCGTCCCCCCTCTCTCCTGCTTCTCGTCCCCCCCCTCTCTCCTGCTTCTCGTCCCCCCCCTCTCTCCTGCTTCTCGTCCCCCACCCTCTCCTGCTTCTCGTCCCCCCCCTCTCTCCTGCTTCTCGTCCCCCACCCTCTCCTGCTTCTCGTCCCCCACCCTCTCCTGCTTCTCGTCCCCCCCCTCTCTCCTGCTTCTCGTCCCCCACCCTCTCCTGCTTCTCGTCCCCCACCCTCTCCTGCTTCTCGTCCCCCCTCCCCTCCTGCTTCCTGTCCGCCCATGCCTGCAGGGCGCTGCACCACAACCAGCTGTCAGGCCCCATCCCCGAGTACCTCTGCCAATCCGTGCTGCAGATCATGTAACGCTCACATGCTGTAACGTTCACATGCTGTAACGTTCACTCGGTGCACCATCCACACTCTGCAACGCGCTCACCATGCAATGTTTGGATAGTGTAATGCGCAGATGACTTGGCATTCACACAGTGTAGCAATCAGGTTATGTTACCCGTGGGCCCAGTTGCAAGCAGGCAGGTATGAATGTGGGTTTCCATGAATGTGGGTTTCCATGAATGTGGGTTTCCATGAATGTGGGTTTCCATGAATGTGGGTTTCCATGAATGTGGGTTTCCATGAATGTGGAGAATGCTTTTCAGATGCCCATGCAAGCAAAGCCTTGTACTGGTGACAATGCATTGCACTTACACCCTGTGCTAGTTGCCTTCTTCCTACTGCCATCCTTTTGGGTGCTGTCATCTACCCACACCATCCATCTTGCTTGCTTCCTCACCTCCTCGCTCCTCTCACCTCACCCTCTCTTCTTGTCTCGCGTTCTCCCATTGCCTCGTTTGCCCCATGTCTCCACCTGCCCACCTGCCCACCTGCCCACCTGCCCACCTTCCCACCTGCCCACCTTCCCACCTGCCCACCTTCCCACCTGCCCACCTGCCCACCTGCCCACCTTCCCACCTGCCCACCTTCCCACCTGCCCACCTTCCCACCTGCCCACCTGCCCACCTGCCCACCTTCCCACCTGCCCACCTTCCCACCTGCCCACCTTCCCACCTGCCCACCTTCCCACCTGCCCACCTTCCCACCTGCCCACCTTCCCACCTGCCCACCTTCCCACCTGCCCACCTTCCCACCTGCCCACCTTCCCACCTGCCCACCTTCCCACCTGCCCACCTTCCCACCTGCCCACCTTCCCACCTGCCCACCTTCCCACCTGCCCACCTTCCCATGTGCACACCTTCCCGCCCTTCCACCTGTCCACCCTTCCACCTGTCCACCTGCCCACCCGTCCACCTGCAGGCTCCTGGGCAGCAACGCCTTCTGGGGGGCCCTCCCTCAGTGCCTGCCCTTCCTCTCCTCCGTCCAACTCATGTCCGTTCGCCCCTTCACCCTTCGCCCTTCAACCTCCCTTCAACCTTCACCCTTCGCCCTTCAGTTTTGCCCCCTTCGCTCATCACCCTGGCACTCTCGTTTGTAACCTTCGACCTCCAATCGTGCTGTGAATGCCGCCTCCTTATCTTTCAGGCCATCTCCGCTCCTGACCTCTCCTCTCCCCTTCACCCCTGCCCCTTACTCTGCACCTGTCTCCAGTGACGTCAGCAACAATCTGCTCTTCATGGATGCTGCAACCTTCCAAAACATGCCGGCCATCAGCCTGGACCTTCGCAGCAACTACCTTTACGGCTCCCTCTCCCCCTCCCCCAACATCACCCTCTCTTCCTCCTCCTCCTCACCCCCCATCCCCTCACTCGTCCTCCCAGCGACCCCCCAACCCCAGTCCCTTCCCCCCTGGGCGGTCCAGGATGCAACGAACTCTCAGTGGGTGTGGGTGACGCAGGGGGAGGAGCAGAAGGGAACTGGAGCAGGAGGGGAGGGCGGGGGAAATAGCAGCGCTGTGGCATGGCTGGCTGTGGAAGGGAATTGTTTGGGGAGTGAGGGGTTGGGGCAGCAGCGGGGGGCAACAGATTGTGTCACGGTTTGTGGGATAGAGCCAGGGCAGGGACCCTGTGGGGGTGCGGGTGCGGGGCAGTGTGTGGTGCAGAGCGGTTGGCCGCCGTCCCTCTCCTGCTCCTGCGCCAGTGGCTACGTTGCTGTCACTGCTGCCGGCACTGCCAACACCACCACTTGCGAGCTGCCACCCCCTTCCGGTATGTTGAATCAGTGGCTTGAGCTGTTTCCCCCCTTTCCATTCCACCGTGTTGCCCTGCTCCACCTTCCAGTGTCTACCCAACCCTCTTTGCTGCCTTCTTTAGCTTCACTCTCACTCCATTTCCCTCTCTCTCAACTTCTCGACGCCATTTCCCCGCCTTGTCTCTCCCTACTCCCCTTCTCCCTCCGTCTCGCACCATCCCCCTCTCTCCACCCCTCTTCCACCCCCTTCCGTCCCTCTTCCCCCCTCGTCCCCCCCCCCTTTCCCCCCTCTTACGCCCACTTCCCCTCCACCCCCCCTCCTCTCCCCCGATTCCCCCTCTCTTCCCCCCTCTCCACCCTTCTTCCCCCCGCTTCCCCCTTTCTTTCCCGCACCTTCCCCTCCTTTTCCCCCCCTATTCGCCCCTTCCGCCCGCTGTCCCCCCATTCCCCCCCTCTTCCCAACCTTTACCCCCCTCTTCCCCCCCCTTTCCCCCTCTCTCCACCCCTCTTCCCCTCCTCATCACCCCTTTCCCCCCTCTTTCCCCCCACTTCCCCCCCTCTTCCCCCCCATTTTCCCCTATCTTCCCCCCCGTCCCCCCCTCTTCCCCCCCTCTTACCCCCCTTCCCCCCCACTTCCCCCCCCTTTTCCCCCCACCTTCCCCCTCTTTCTCCCCCTTCCCCCCCCTTTCCCCAACCCGTCCCCCCCACCTTCCCCCCGCCTTCCCCCCTCGTCTCCCCCCCCTTCCCCCGCTCGTTCCCCCCCCTTCCCCATCTCGTCCCCCCCCTTTCCCCCCCTCGTCCCCCCACCTTCCCCCCATAACCATGTCGTTAACGTTTTTTTATACCCATATCTTATCACTCTTTTCCGTGCCTCTACAGCTCCCGCTAACCACTGCCCCCTTTCCCTTGACCTCCCCTTCCTTGTCAGTGGCCTCTCTGTCCACTGATGCCCTAGTGGGCATCGTTCTGGGCTGCTTTGCTGGCTTCACGCTGCTGGCTGCTATGCTCGCATGGTTGCTGTGGCCCCGCGGACCAAGTGAGCCTCTCCTCCCTTCTACAGCCCCTTTTCATCTCCCCTAATGCTCTACCTGTTTCTTGGCCTCCTTTGTGAAGATTGAAAGAGAATCATTAGTTTGATTAGAGGAGAAACAAGCATACATAGGTTGGATGAAAAGCTTGGAGAAGAAAGGTTGGGTTGACCACACTTTGTGGGAAGTGAGGCAGCCTCAGGCCCACTTGGGTTGGGTTGGCCTCACTTTTGGGAAGTGAGGCAACCTGAGGTCAAGTGGGTTGCATTTGGGGGCTCCACCACAATTGGGTTGGATTGGCACCCCACAATGCAAGACTACACCCAAAGTCGGATGTAGTCCCAACTCACTGTACACCGCAATTGATGTACAGTCACAAGTGTTGGCATGCTAGAACATACAATTCTAACATCCTTCTCTGCTCAATTTCCCTGCCGTTTTTCCTGCATTACAACCCTGCCTTTCCACTACCCTCATGCTCTCTCCACTCAACTACACACCTGGTCACTCATTCCTGTTGGTCGTGCTCTCCCTCCCCTTGTCCTGCTGTGTGCACAGAGAAGTGGGAGGGGTTGGATGTGTGTGAGCAGTTCTCGCTGCAGCAGATGCTCAAGGCAACCAACAACTGGTCGGAGGACAATGTGCTGGGCAAGGGTGGCTTTGGCGTTGTCTACAAAGGTCGCTCGTCACAGGGCCAGCTGTGGGCCATCAAGCGCTCCACCATCATGACTAACGACTTTGAAACGGAGGTGAGACAGCCGTAAAAAACGGACAGCTGGGCTGCGAAGGCCTTACTTCCATCAACTCGTGCTGTTCTAGGGCAACGAGACAAACCCCATGGGTTAGCGGAAGAAAGGAGCCTGGTTAAATCGAGGGTCCACAATTGCTTGGCGTGGGTTCAGAAATTAATCTTTTGAACCTGGCTTGCTAGCGCGTAAGTGTTGGCTGGCGAAAAATGAGATTTTCATGCCCCCGGTATTCTTCCACAATAACATTTCGCCAGGATTCAGGGTTCAGGAGTCAAATGTAGACCCTCGTTTTAAACGCGAGCTTAGAACGTTTCTTAGAGAGCCAGGATGTATCAAAACTTCACGCCGAATTGCACTATGGATTGGGCCATCAAGCGCTCCACCATCATGACCAACGACTTTGAAATGGAGGTGAGACACCATCATGACCAACGACTTAGAAATGGAGGTGAGACACCATCATGACCAACGATTTTGAAACGGAGGTGAGACACCATCATGACCAACGACTTTGAAACGGAAGTCAGGCTTTTCTCTACTCCCTGCTTTCCGCCCACAGAGCACAGATTTATAACCCCACTCTGTTGTCCAACATACTGAACTTCAGATTCTGTGCTCTCCTTTCCCTTTCCCTTTGCTACATCTTCCTGCTTTGTGTTCCATGTCCATGTTGCAGGTGCGAGCCATGGCCTCTCTCCACCACGTGCATCTCGTGCGCCTGCTGGGCTTCTGCCTGGACCAGAACGTGGAGACGGGCAGGCAGGAGCAGATCCTTGTGTACGAGTTCATAGACAACAGGGACCTCCACTACCATATCCATGCCACCAAGCGTGAGTTGCTCTGCCGTGAGTTGCTCTGCCGTGAGTTGCTCTGCCGTGAGTTGCTCTCCCGTGAGTTGCTCTGTCGTGAGTTGCTCTGCCGTGAGTTGCTCTCCCGTGAGTTGCTCTGTCGTGAGTTGCTCTGCCGTGAGTTGCTCTCCCGTGAGTTGCTCTGTCGTGAGTTGCTCTGCCGTGAGTTGCTCTGCCGTGAGTTGCTCTGTCGTGAGTTGCTCTGCCGTGAGTTGCTCTCCCGTGAGTTGCTCTGTCGTGAGTTGCTCTGTCGTGAGTTGCTCTCCCGTGAGTTGCTCTGTCGTGAGTTTCTCTGTCGTGAGTTGCTCTGTCGTGAGTTGCTCTGCCGTGAGTTTCTCTGTCGTGAGTTGCTCTGTCGTGAGTTGCTCTGCCGTGAGTTGCTCTGGCACGATTGCCAGTCGTTTTTTAAATATACATATATGTTTGTTTGTTTGTTTATTTATTTAATTCGGCGCAGAGCATGACATCGTCTCTCATATAACTGCACGTTCTGCTCCATATACGTGATTCGTGCCCCAGGTCCACTCTCTCTGCGCCAGAGGCTGCGCCTAGCGCAGGGAACAGCAGAGGGCCTGGCGTACCTGCACGGGTTTGACACAACCATCGTTCACCGCGACATCAAGCCGGCAAACATCCTTGTGACTGCTAATATGCACGCTAAGCTGGCTGACTTTGGGCTGCTCAAGCGCCTCACTCACGGCGATGCTGATGCCACGCGAGTGGCCGGCACTCCGGGCTATGTGGACCCGGACTACAACCGTACCAACATCATCACAGCCAAGAGCGATGTGTTCAGGTTTGCATGCATGCTCGTTCCTTTGCACAATGCCATGAACTTGTGCACCTCACTTGTTTTCTGATCTTCCTGCTTGATGTTGAATACTTGTACCATGCACCTCTCTCTCTCTCTCTCTTTCCAATTTTATTCCTCTGTCTCCAATGCATGATTGCTTGCAGCTTTGGAATCGTGCTTCTTGAGTTGCTGAGCGGAAAATCAACCCATGTTGGCGCTGACGAAAAGACACATATAATAAAATGGGTACGATTGTCAATTATGAAATCCAAGATTCCAGTTGGCGCAATTATGAATATTGCATATCAGAGAATGCTTGTGCCCATCACAACTCAAATCTTTCTTTTCATTTTTTTCATGGCTGCACGTTTTTCCTGAACTCACTTTCATTCTGGATATCACAGCCTTTCCTTGCTGTCATGCTGCCTTGCACCAAATTTCCGGTTTTTGATGCTGCTTTTCACCGCCTCTCCCATGCATCATCCATTTCTTGTGTGGATGCCTTCCAGGCAATGAAGAGGGTGGAGGAGTATGAGCTAGAGGAGCTGAGGGACAGCAAGATGCCAGTGGTCACTGAGGAGGCCTTAGTGGACTTTGCTGACCTGGCTCTGGACTGCATCAAGTCTCCCGGCACACGGCAACCCACCATGAAGGATGTGGCATACCGCCTCACTGCCTTCATTGCCAAGCACTGCCCCGACAGGGAGGACGAGTGGGAAAGTGTCGCGAGAGACGACAGTGCAAGCAACGAGGGTGTGTCTTCCAGGGATGTTTCTGGTTTGTCGTTTGGAGATGGTGGGAGGGAGCCCAAGGGGTCTTATGGCTCACAGTCTGGTGTGAGCTCATTCATGCTTGGCTCGATGGGTGATGGCGTCCGGAGTTGGCTGCAATCGAAGCCAACCAAAGGGCGTTGAGTCTGCCCATTATGCCTACATATAAACTATTTAGCACGGAACTATAGATGCAGTATAGCAGGAGGAGCACTGGGCTGGGTGTTATATTCAGGGCAGCATGGTCTAAGAGCACTTGGTGTTTGTCCTTGTTGGGACTTGGATGCAATAGCTAATGAAAATGGGAGAGGCAAGAAGCACGCAAGGGGGTCTAGAACCACAGCTTACAGATGCACATGAGCCTATTCCTGAAAAGTGATATGGCGTCTCCTTATAAGCTGCTTATTGACCAGCAGGTACTGGTGCGTTACTTTGGGAATATGCAACGAGGGATACCACACCTGATGGACAGTATAGCTGATCAGCTTGCATTGATGTGATGTTGCATAACAACCTGGAAGTTGGACGTAGGGTTCAGTGGGCATCTTCTGTTGCATAATTGCATGTGATGCGTTGGGGTGATGAACTATGCTTGGTGTATGAGGGAGTGGAGCAGGGCCTATCTTTGGATTTTGGCTACTCAGGATTAGCAGCGTAGCCATTTTCAAAACCCTTTTGAGCAGTGTGTCCTTTTTGGAAACACTAAAGGATCAGTGTTACTTGACGTTTTGAAAATTTTACCCAGAGGCATCAGTGTAGGTATTTTTTTTTACCCTGATTGCACTGTAGGCAGTTGTGTGTTCCATCTAAAACCGAAACATGCTAGTGCAGTGTGATTTGTGATAGAATCTGCTATGACAGATGAATCTCTGCCGTGATAGATCGAATTTGCATATTTCTCCACTGTGATAGGTTGAATCTGCCTGATCTCTTCTGTGATAGGTTGAAAATGCACTAACAAATCGAATTCGGTCTTGCTGGAAAATTTTGGCGTGGCATGGCAGGTCAACAATGAATCTACAGATTGTACTTTGATTGGTCAGACAGGCCTTGGTGAAAAAAAAATGACGCGTCAGACTGGAAAAACGAAAAATCTGATGGATCAGGCACCTTTGAATCCTAGCGAGGACCCTGGTCAGGCCTGTCGATTAAAGGGCATATGCCCTTAATGCCATGAACATTCCGGGCTACTTTCGCTCTAGCTCGACTGCATAAAGTGTTCGATTCGCACTGCACCCGTGCCACTAAGTGCCTCGTTCGACCCTTCCCCAGATGCGTTAAGGGCCCAAACCAGACCTTCCCCTGTCAAAATGTTATAATGCTTACATTGTGTAGGCTGTAGTGGGGTAGCCTATAAGGGGTACAACCCAATTAGGGTTAGTACTTGTACCCAACACATTCATAGTTCATTCATTCTCGTTCAGTATTCTGACATGGTATCAGAGCAGGTCCTGTTCCAGGACCGTTTTCTTTGGGGCCCACCGAATAGCGCTGCCCCACTAGTCGCGCTGCCCTGCCCTGCCCTGCCCTGCATGTCGCGCCGCCCTGCTGGCCGCCGCGCCGCCCTTTGCAGCCCGCCACGCCGCCCTTTGCAGCCCGCGCGCCGCCATTTGCAGCCCGCGCGCCGCCCTTTGCAACCCGTGCGCCGCCCTGCTGCTGCCCGCCCTGCCTTGCCCGCGTGCCGCCCTTTGCAAGCCCGCGCGCCGCCCTTTTGCAGCCCACGCGACGCCATTTGCAGCCCGCGCGCCGCCCTTTGCAACCCGCGCGCCGCCCTGCTGCTGCCCGCCCTGCCTTGCCCGCGCGCCGCCCTGCTGGCCGCCGCGCCGCCCTTTGCAAGCCCGCGCGCCGCCCTTTTGCAGCCGGCCACGCCGCCCTTTGCAGCCCGCGCGGCGCCCCTTGCAGCCCGCGCGCCGCCCTGCTGCGCGCAGCCCTGCTGGCCGGCGCCCTGCTGCCCGCACAGCCCTGCTGCGCGCCGCCCGGCTGCTGCCCGCCCCGCTGCGCGCAGCCTTGCTGGCCGGCGCCCTCCTGCCCACGCCGCCCTACTGCTGCCCGCCCTGCTGTGCGCCACCCTGCTAGCCGACGCCCTGCTGCCCGCGCGCCGCCCGCCCTGCCCTTCCCTGCGCACTCCTCTAGTGCTCTAGTGCTCGCGCGATGCCCTGCTTGCGTGTCGCCCGTCTTGTCGCGCGCCACCCTTCTCTGCCCGCTATGGCTTCTCTCAGTGTACTCAGCTTCGATCATGAGGGCCGTCCGATCCAGTTCAATACGTGGCTCGACGACTTACATCTGTACCTACTGAGCGATTCTAGAGACAGCGTTTCGTTGTTTGACCACACGTCTGGAGCCTCTCTCGCCCCTCCCGCCAAAGCTGACTGTGCGACTCGCTCACAGTGGCTTACCCGTGACGCTGCTGCTCGCTTAGCCATTCGCAACCACCTGCCGTTAGCCGAACGCGCTCACTTTGGCCAGCACAAGACTGCCAAAGCCCTGTACGACGTTGTAGGACCTCGTTACCCACCTCCGCACTAGTGATGCTCGCTACCGCGCTGCCCTCCCAGCCGAGTTCCTAGACAGGAACCCGCCCCCGATGTACATCACTCTCTACTTCATAGTCACCCGCCTCCCTGACTCTCTTCGCGCTCTCAGGGACCACTTTCTTGCACTTGACCCCACTGACCTCACCGTCGACCTGCTCGAGAAGCACCTCCTTGCAGCTGAGACTAGCGTAGTCGCTGTAGGTGCTGCTCAGGGTGCTCCCCCTGCCCCCTTGACCCCTCCTACGCTTCTGCTGCTGCTGTTGACATCCCTGGTACTGAGGACATAAGGGCTGCTTCTTCTCCTAGTGGGAAGCGCCGCAACGGCAAGGGCAAGGGAGGCAAGGGTGGTGGAGGTGGCAGCGGGGGTGGTGGTGGTGGTGGAGGCGGTGGAGGCAGTGGAGGTTGTGGAGGTGACGGTGAGAGTGGTGGCGCGAGTGGGGGCTTCGGTGGCGGCGGTGGTGGCAGCGGTGGGAGTGGTGGTGGCGGCAGTGGAACATAGTCAATGGCATGTGGATTTTCAGGGTGAAGCGGCCGCTGGGTTCTCTGCCTGTATTCAAGGCTCGTTATGTTGCACGAGCTTCATGTGAGAATAATGAGAGGAATGAGTGAACTAGGAAACAGGTGGGGTACAAGTAGAAAACAAAAAAAGTGTTGTACCCTCTAAGGACTACCCCACTACAGCCTAAATAGACTATAGCATATATAAGTTTGACACACCCCCATAGGCAAAGTGGGGGAGAACAAGGGGTCACAAGACCAGTCAAGAAGGCAAAGCAAGCTCAGGGTGGATCACAAAGTCACCACACTGTCTGAGCACAAGCAAAGGGCCACAAGGCCAGTTCACATGCAGAGTTATATAAAGGAAAGCAAACAATACAGTGAACACAACCTAGCAAGTGTAAGCATGCAGGTATAAGTATATAGAGTACAGTACAAACAGAGTCAAGAATTCAGTAAGTGAGGCACAGTAGGTACAAGGCCTAACATAGTACAGAAACGCTGATGATCACAAGGCTGAAGTGCCTTGGTGAAAACATCAGCAGTGTTGGCCTGAGAGGCCACGTAAGCAAGACGAAGCTGGCCACGCTGCTGTAACTCTCGAGCAAGGAAGTAGCACAGAGCAATGTGCATCGTTCTGTGCTCCAATCTGTGCTCCTGACACAAGGCCAGCATGGCCTTGTTGTCGACGTACAGAACTGGAGGAGAACGAGGCGCCTCTCCCAAGTCGGTCAGCAGGTAGGTGAGCCAGCGTAGCTCCTGTGCAGCCATGGCCCCAGCGTAGATCTCAGCCTCACAACTGGAGCTGAGAACAGAAGAAGAACGGGTAGACCGCCAAGAGACAGAACCGGCGCCAAGACTGAAGGTGTAACCCTGTGACGACCGCTGCGTAGCCAAGTCGTCAACCCAGGAGGCGTCAGCATGACCAGTGAGGACAACTCGAGCCCGTCCTCCAAGCACGAGCCCCATGCCCGATGTACTGCACAAGTATCGCAACACCCTCTTCGCAGCATCCCAGTGCACCTTTCGGTGCCTGCCGGGAGCCACGTAGCGAGCCAGAAGGCTGAGAGGGTATGCGAGGTCAGGTCGTGTGCAAGTCATCAGGTACATGAGGCAGCCCACAAGCTCTGGATACGGGCCACTCGGCTCTACGGACTCGTCCGAAGGTGGAGCTGAGAGCGAGTGACCGGTAGGCAGAGGAGTGGACTGTGGCGAGGAGTACGTGAAGCCGAAGCGCTGAAGGACCTGCTGCACCATGTGTGACTGAGTCAAGGTAATGGTGCGCTGTGCTCTGTCCTGGGTGATCCGCAAGCCAAGATAGCTTGTCAGCTCACCCAGGTCTGTGCACGTGTGTCTCTTCTGCAGCTCGGACTTTACGTGGGCGAGTGCCTCAGTGTCAGCAGTAGCAAAGACGAGGTCGTCTACGTACACGAGAACGTAGAACGGCGGCAGAGTAGTGTCAGTGCGTAAGAACAGAGGAGGGTCAGAAGTGGAAGGAGCAAAACCAAGAGCAGCAAGAGTCGTCCTGAGTGTGTCGTGCCACTCACGAGGTGCCTGGCGGAGACCGTAGACTGGCCGCCGGAGGCTCCACTGGGTACCAGCTGGAAACGACCCAGTGAAGCCAGGTGGGCGGCGCAGCCAGATCTCCTCGTGCAGGCTGCCCTGTAGGAAGGCTGTGCTGAAGTCAAGCGAGTGGAGCTCGTAGTCACGCTGAGCAGCTACGTGCAGCAGTACCCGAAGAGTGGTCATCTTCGGGGTAGGGGAGAAGGTCTGAAAGAAGTCAACTCCCTGTCGCTGACTGAAGCCACGCGCAACGTAACGCTCCTTGAAGACAGGCGAAGAACCCGGCGGCCGCTTCACCCTGAAGATCCACATGGCACTGACGATGTTCGCCCCAGGCGGGGGAACCTCGTCGACGTAGGTGCATGTGGACTTCCAGGAAGCCATCTCGGCGTCCATGGCTGCCTGCCACTGAGAGGAGTAGGGACCCTCTATCGCCTCTGCGTAAGAGTGCGGGGTCGGGATGTCTGGTGCATCCGGGTCTCCCTCAGGGGCAAGCAGCATGGACACGAGATGAGGTACAGAAGCAGCAAAGCACTCAAACTCCTCCTGTCTGTCCTCAAGAACGTCCGTGCCAAGAGCACACTCACCCCCGACGGACGGAGGACAGACAAACGCAGACGCAGACTCAGCAACAAGACTAGCGGCGTAGTTTAGGCGACAGGCTGCAGCAAAGTCAACAAGCTCAGTAACAAGAGCAGACGCAGCAGTGGACTCAAACAAAGGGTCAGTGACAGCACTAGCCAGAAAACGCGTGACAGCTGGACTAGCAGCATGTAGGGAGTCAGACGCAGGGTCCGGACCGGCAGGAAGAGAGGACGCAGGAGGAGACGGCAGAGGGACACGCTGCGGAGCAGTGGAAGGACGCAGAGTCATAGAGTGAGTGCCAGGGACAGGAGGAGGACACGGACGCAAAACACGACCAGCGCGACCAGGACGGACAGGCGACACAGAACGAGACTCAGGCGACACAGGACGCGACTCAGGCTCACGACGCTCGGTAAGACCTCTAGTCGGTCCAGAGTAAGGAGAAGGACCAGGCAGGGGAGAGGCTGGCTGGAACCGCGACTGGGACTGGACAGGCGGTGGACTCAGGAAAGGAGGAGGAGGACCAGGAGAAGGCGGGGAGCCAAGAACCTGGTGAAGAAGTGGAACGTAGTACGGCCGCGGCCGCGCAGCACCTCCAGAAACAGCAGAGACAGAACCGGGACCCCCAGCCCCAGGGTCTCCCGTCCCAGCAGCACCTCCAGCAGCTCCAGCACCAGCAGCACCTCCAGCAGCACCTCCGGCACCAGCAGCACCTCCAGCAGCTCCAGCACCAGCAGCACCTCCAGCAGCTCCAGCACCAGCAGTACCTCCAGCAGCTCCAGCACTAGCAGCACCTCCAGCAGCTCCAGCACCAGCAGCACCTCCAGCAGTACCAGCACCAGCAGCACCTCCAGAAGCTCCAGCAGCACCTCCAGCACCAGCAGCACCTCCTGAAGCTCCAGCAGCACCTCCAGCACTAGCAGCACCTCCAGCAGCTCCAGCACCAGCAGCACCTCCAGCAGCTCCAGCACCAGCAGCACCTCCAGCAGCTCCAGCAGTGCCACCAGTAGCTCCAGCAGCACCTCGACAGCGCCGAGAGTACCACTCACGAAGCTGCTGTGGAGAGAGAGGCTCCCGCCGCGGCGGGACACCTAGAGCACCTCCAGACGTAGCACGCGCAGGCTCAGCACCCCCAGACACAGTACCCTCAGGCTCCACATGCCCAGGCTCAGCCCAGGCTCAGTACGCCCAGACTCAGCACCTGGGTGGGGTGGTAGAACTGCCACCTGGGTGCGTCAAGAGGGAAGCCAAGGAAGACACAGGGAACGGCACGGGAGGACAGCTTGTCCGCTGTAGTATCGCGGACAAAAGCTCGAGATCCCCAGACACGAAACGCGGACGCATCGCCAACCTTCCCCGTCCACCGCAGAGTAGGTGTGGTCTCCGGCAAGGAGACACGAGGCTGAAGGTTGATCTGATGCGCAGCGTACTGAACCGCGAACGGCCACAGAAAATGGGGAGCAGCCGCATGAATCATGGACGTACGAGCGACGTCCATGACCATGCCAATGCGGCGCTCAGCAATCCCATTTTGCTGCGGGGAGGCCGGAAGCGTAAACGTCTGGCGGATGCCCTCCGAACGACAGAAGGCTCTCAGGAGGTCGGAGGAAAACTCCCCGCCTCTGTCTGAGTGCAGACGCAGAACAGGAAGGTCAGAGCTGAAACTCTCACTGAGCTGGCGACGAGCACCGCGGATCCAGTCGATCAACACCTCAGGGACCTCACCCTTGCTGCGCAAGGGGAAGACAGTGGAGTAACACGAGTAGTCGTCAACGACCAGCAGGAAGTAGCGCTCGTGACCCTGTCCACGGATGCGGGCTGGGCCCCACACGTCCATGTGAAGAGTCTGCAGAGGGGCCTCAGTCGGAGGGAACGAGGAGGAGTGAGGAGCGGCGCGCTGCCGGCCCTCGACACAAGGAACACAGGTGGGGGCAGGCCCCGGAGGAAGGGGAGGGAGGGACCTGGGGAGTCCAGAGACAAGAGCACGGGAGGCCATACCTCGAAGACGAGGCAGGGAGGGGTGACCAAGGCGGTGGTGCCAAAGGAGAGTCTCGTCTGCCAGAGGACGACATGAGCAGGGGGCAGACGCAGGACTAGACCTGGACGCGGCAGCAAACACCTGACTAGACGCAGCTACCTGACCAGACACAGGGACCGGAGGAGGCGCAGTATTCAGTGTGTACAGAGTCGACCCTGGCCGACGGGTGAACGTGGCCAGGTGGCGGCCCGTCCGAGAGCAAGTGCAGTGGGTCACACGCTGACCTCCAGGGGTGAACTGGTCAACCCACGCGTCTTGGAGGTCAGCTCCACTCACCAAGTTCGTAGAGAACGAGGGGAGGTGGAGTCCCGACAGCAAGCCCGACGGGGCCGCAGGACACGGTAGAACCGTGGAGGAGTGTGCAAGGACTGGGCCCCCTGAGGGGTCAGCAAGGGAGACCGCAACAGGCCGACTGAGCGGCGTGAGTGTGGTGCTGTCTCTAAAGAAAGAGCGCGAAGCACCAGAGTCAAGTGTGAAAGTGTGCAAGGACTCAGTAGGTGCAGTACCAGAGAGAGTAGACGCACCAGCACCTGGAGTAGCAGACGCACCAGCACCTGGAGCAGCAGACGCACTAGCACCTAGAGCAGCAGCCGCAATGCCCGGGTCGGGCGGGACACTCAGGTAACAGTCACCCTCAGCACTATCAGCAAGAGCATACATGGCGGCAAGGATAGCATCAAAATCTAGATCAAAGATAGGCACATTCTGCAGAAGCAGATCATGCCAGCGAGAGAGCTCAACGGCGTCAGGAAACTGGGTACGCCAAGCGTCAGTCAAGCGACCGAAGCAGCGCTGCGTGGTGTGTGGGAGCCCACACACCTCCCCATTACGAGTGCCGGTGCGAAGAACGTAGGTGCAGGGACCTGCACTCCAAGACCTCCCACGCCCAGCGTACCACTCACGAAGCTGCTGAACCGACGGGGTCTCACGGGTGCGCAGCTGCTGCTGGCGCTGGCTGCCACCAACACCTCCATGCTGCGCAGCTGCACCTCGACCAGGACCACCTCCGCCGCTACCTCCACCACCGCTGCCGCTGCCTCCACCTCCTCCGCCACTGCCGCCACGACCTCCACCGCCACCACTGACGCCCCCACTCCCGGTACCACCCCCACCTCCACCGCCACCTCCACCTCCTCCACTGCCTCCCCCGCCGCCCCCTCCACCACCCCTGTTCCCCTTGCCCTTGCTGGTGCGGCGTCTCTCACTCGGGGCAGACGCAGCGCCGACCTCCTCAGTGCCAACGAGGTCGACAGCAGCAGCAGAAGCAACAGAGGGGAGAAGGGGAACAGGGGAACACCCCTCAAAGAAGGGGGTGCGACGGTCGCCGCGAGAAGCACCGACAGCTAAGATACTCTTCTCAGCTGCAGCAAGGCGTTCCTCTAGCAGGTCGACAGTCAGCTCGGTGGGGCAAAAGGAGAGAAAGTGGTCCCTGACTGAAGAGAGAGAGTCAGGGAGGCGGGTGACTAGGTAGTAAAGGGTGATGTATATGGGGGGGGGGTTCTTGGCACAGAACTCAGTGGGAAGGGCAGCGCGGTAGCGGGCGTCACTAGTGCGAAGGTGAGCAACTAGGTCAGCGACTGTGGCAAAGGCAGCAAGGTCAGGGAAAAGGTACGGCAGCATGAGGTGGCTAAGGGCAGCAGTGGCAGGGGAGGAGTAGCGTGCAACTACAGCGTCGTACAAAGACTGAGCAGTCTTGTACTGGCCAAAGTGCGCGCGCTCAGCAGGCGGCAGGTGACTACGAACAGCAAGACGAGCAACAGCGTCACGAGTGGTCCACTGCGAGCGAACAGTACTGTCAGCAGTGGCAGCAGGAGCAGTGGAAACACCTGACGTGTGATCGAAAAGGGATACCCCATCCCTAGAATCACACTGAAGAAAGAGCTGTAGGTCGTCAACCCACACGTCAAAATCAACTGCACGTCCCTCAGCATCAAAGGTGAGAACAGTCGGACTAGCCATAGCAGCAGTAGGAGCAGTAGCAAGAGTAGTGGCAGTAGCAGCTGTAGCAGCAGTAGCAGCAATAGCAGTAGTAGAAGCAGTAGCAGCAGTAGCGCAAGTCAGTGCTGGGCGGCGCGGCTCGGCTGGGCGGCGCGGCTCGGCTGGGTGGCGCGGCTCGGCTTACCAGAAACGGGTGCAGGGGCGGCCAGGACTGTAGGGGGGGCGCGCCAGTAGAGGCCGGCAGAGGCGCGCCAGTAGGGGCCGCGCCAGCAGGGGCCGGCAGGGGCTCGTGTGCAGAGGCCGGCAGGGGCGCGCCAGCAGGGGCCGGCAGGGGCTCGTTTGCAGGGGCCGGCAGGGGCGCGCCAGTAGGGGCCGCGCCAGCAGGGGCCGGCAGAGGCTCGGGTACAGGGGCCGGCAGGGGCGCTTCAGCGGGGGGGGCGCGCCAGCAGAGGGCCGAAAGGGGGGCCGCGAAGAGCCGTCGAAGAGGGCCGCTAAGGGCCGCGAGGGGGGGCCGCGAAGGGCCGCAAAGGGCCTCAAAGGGCCGCGCAAGGGGCCGCGAAGGGCCGTGAAGGGGCCTCGAAGGGCCGCGCAAGGGGCCGTGAAGGGCCGCGAGGGGCCACGAAGGGCCGTGAGGGGGCCGCGAAGGGCCGCGAGGGGCCGTGAAGGGCCGTGAGGGGCCGCGAACAGGGGCCGCGAAGGGCCGCGAAGGGGGGGGCCGCGAAGGGCCGTGACGGGGCTGCAAAGGGCCGCTAAGGGGCCGCGAAGGCCGCGAGGGGCCTCGAAGGGCCATGAAGGGCAGGCGCACGGGGCGCTGCTAGGACAGAAGCGAAACGCGCTTCGGGCAGGTAAGGAAAAAAAAAAAAATCGTAGTGGTGGGCCCTAAAAAAAAACCAGTTCCACTAGGGAACCTGCTCTATACCATGTGAGAATAATGAGAGGAATGAGTGAACTAGGAAACAGGTGGGGTACAAGTAGAAAACACAAAAGTGTTGTACCCTCTAAGGACTACCCCACTACAGCCTAAATAGACTATAGCATATATAAGTTTGACACTTCAGTCAGCGACAGGGAGTTGAATTCTTCCAGACCTTCTCCCCTACCCCTCAGATAACCACTCTTTGGGTTCAGCTGTACGTTGCCGCTCAGTGTGACTACGAGCTGCACTCTCTTGACTTCAGCACAGCTTTCTCACAGGGCGGCCTGCATGAGGAGATCTGGCTGCGCCGCCCACCTGGCTTCACTGGGTCGTTTCCTGCAGGTACCCAGTGGAGCATCCGACGGCCAGTCTACGATCTCCACCAGGCGCCTCGCGAGTGGCACGACACACTGAGGACGACGCTCGCGGCTCTTGGGTTTGCTCCTTCGACTGCTGACCCGTCGCTGCTTCTGCGCACTAACACTTCGCTGTCGCCGTTCTACGTCCTCGTGTACGTCGACGACTTGGTCTTTGCCACTGCTGACACTGTGGCACTGGCCCTTGTGAAGTCGGAGCTGCAGAAGAGACACACCTGCACTGACCTTGGTGAGCTGCGCAGCTATCTTGGCTTGCAGATCACCCGGGACAGAGCACGGCACACCATCACCCTGACTCAGTCACACATGGTGCACCAGGTCCTTCAGCGCTTCGGCTTCCAGTTCTCCTCGCCACAGCCCACTCCTCTGTCTACCAGCCACTCACTCTCAGCTCCACCTTCGGACGAGTCCGTAGAGCCGAGTGGTCCATACCCAGAGCTTGTGGGCTGCCTCATGTACCCGATGACCTGCACTCGACCTGACCTTGCCTACCCTCTTAGCATCCAGGCACGCTACGTTGCGCCCGGGATACACCGACCAGTGCACTGGGAGGCTGCTAAGAGGGTGTTGCACTACTTGTGCAGTACATCGGGCATGGGGCTCGTGCTTGGAGGACGGGGTCCAGTTGTCCTCACTGGACACGCAGACGCGTCTTG
The DNA here is from genome assembly GCA_947471745.1 of Closterium sp. Naga37s-1. NCBI lineage: Eukaryota > Viridiplantae > Streptophyta > Zygnematophyceae > Desmidiales > Closteriaceae > Closterium > Closterium sp. Naga37s-1. The sequence goes on from CANJKZ010000069.1 coordinate 5,464,871, forward strand.
GGTTGACGACTTGGCTACGCAGCGGTCGTCATAGGGTTACACTTTCAGCCTTGGCTCCGACTCTGTTTCTTGGCGGTCTACCCGCCCGTCTTCTGTTCTCAGTTCCAGTTGTGAGGCTTAGATCTACGCAGGGGTCATGGCTGCACAGGAGTTACGTTGGCTCACCTACCTGCTGACCAACTTGAGAGAGCGGCCTCGTTCTTCTCCAGTTCTATACGTAGACAACAAGGCCATGATTACCTTGTGTTAGGAGCACAGACTGGAGCACAGAACGAAGCACATCGCTCTATGTTACTTCCTTGCTCGAGAGCTGCAGCAGCGTGGTCAGCTTCGTCTTTCGTACGTGGCCACTCGGGCCAACACTGCTGATATATTCACCAAGGCACTTCAGTCTGGTGATCATCAGCGTTTCTGTACTGTTTTAGGCATTGTGCCTACTTTGCCTCACTTGCTCACTGTGTGACTTTGTTTGTACTGTGATATATATATATACCTGCATGCTTACACTTGCTAGTGTATGATCACTGTACTGTTTGTTATCTTTTATTTAACTCAGCATGTGAACTGACCTTGTGGCCATTTGCTTGTGCTCGGAATGTGTGGTGACTTCATGATCCACGCTGAGCTTGCTTTGCTTTTCTTGACTGGTCTTGTGACCACTTGTTCTCCCCCACTTTGCCCATGGGGGTGTGTCAAAATGTTATAGTGCTTACATTGTGTAGACTGTAGTGGGGTAGCTCATAAAGGGTACAACCCAATTAGGGTTAGTAATTGTACTCAGTTTCTTGTCAATGCATTCATTCTCGTTCATTATTCTGACAGTGGGGGGGTTCCCTATACGCTATTCAGGGTAATCTTCGCTAAGGGAAATATTACCCCAGAGCATCAGTGTGGCCTAAATCTGTACACTGACATATCAGTGTAACACTAACACGCCAAAAAAATACCAAACACATCAGTACAGGCCCTAAATTTCACCCTTATAATTTGTATAGCAGTGTAAATTGCACTGATAAAATAGTGGAGCAGAAATAGTCAACAAATATCAAATAACAGGAAATTCCTCGAGGTGTGAGTTCGAATATCGCATCATAAACTGCTTAGCGCGGATGGCGCTGAAACTCACCGCTCAGGGCCTGTGCTGCAGCGGAGTAAGTGGTTGGGGAGGCTGCAGTCGGCTACGAGCTCTCCACATTCGCACACGGTGGGTACGTTCTGTCGGATGCCCATGCGGAAGGCCAGGGCTGTTCGGAATTGCCCTGGTGAAAAGCAGAGATCTGGGGTTAGGGGTAGGGCCTGCAGCCATGCCCCCGCTCCCTCACCTCTCAGGCTGACGAGGCGGAGTGTGTGCCCCATCTCGGGGGCAGACCTGATTGCGCGTGATTCCTCTGTCAGGCCGTCGGCTTTTGCCGCATGTACTTCCTGGGAAAGGGCGCGCTGCAGCTGGTCTTGGGACGGGGATTCCTGTTCCCCGCGGAGGATTTGCAGTGCCAGTGGTGGCAGTCGTCCCTCCATGTCTTGGATGGTGACCGAGTGTGCTGCCGACGGCTGTAGAGCGTTGCTGTTGCTCCCTAGCGCCGAGGTTGCTGGGAGGTCAAGTGAGCGGAGTAGGCGTAGCGCCTCTGTTGTCGAAGCCAGGTAGGCTGGTGCTGCTTCTGTTGTGGGGTCCTTGAGGCCTAGCCCACCCAGTGCTATTGGGAGGGTTGCTTCGCGAAGTAGGAAGTTGAACTATGTGTCATGGCGGGGTGGTTGGATGCTGGCGGCGGTTAAGGCAGTGTTGAGCAGTTCGGCGCACCACGCATGCCATTCTGAGAGAGGTAGGCGTCTGCCGGAGTGGTGCGCAGCAGGTAGCCTATTCTGCGGCTGATGCAGCGAGATAGGAGCAGGAGGGTATGCTGTGGATGGATGGATGCTAAGGAGCCCAGGGGTGCCGCCGCGTCAGTCAAGGTACTGCGGACGAGGTCTGCGCAGAAGCGCTGTGACCCCACAGGGCTTCCTAGCACCCGTACCCCCTCGTGGGTGAGGGGAAGGCCCTCAGGGAGCTCATTACCTTCGATCGGCGAGGAGGACCAGGCCGACGATTTTCGGAGGTTGCAGGTGAGGCCGTCCTGGGCTAGCAGCGGTGTCAGTACCTTTAGTGCGTCTAGCGTTGCTGTCGCCGGTCCAATCAGGGTGATGTCATCTGCGTATGCTAGGACTGTGACTTCGGGGTGTTCTGTTGCTATGCGTCTGAGGTGCTGCTGGATTGAAGCCGCGAATAGAAGGGGTCCAAGGGGGTCCCCCTGCCTAACTCCCCTACCACTGGTGAGTGCCGTTGTGCTTAAGCGGGGATCGGTCAGCAGCTGTGAAGGCGTCGCATAGAAGGAGCGTGTGAAGGGAATGAGTGGGGCGAGCGGGGTGTTGGTGAGTGCGTTAAAGAACGCTATCCTCTCTACGGAGTTGAATGCGTTTTCGATGTCGAGTTGGAGGACTAGGCTTGATGGATGTGAAGTGGTGAGGTCTCTGACTGCGTGGATAACGAACTCGGCCCCGCCTGGGACTGCCACGCCGAATTGTTGGGGTAAGAAAAATCGCCTTGTTTCTCCTTGCAGTTCTGAGAGTGCTACCTTTGCTGCCAGCCGGAGCAGGGATTCTCCTATCGCTATAGGGCGTACCCCCCCCCCTGGTTTCGCGAATGCAATGAGGCGGGATGGCAAGAGTAGTGCTGCAACCTCGGCGGAGAGGTTTGTCGAGAGGAGGTGGGTTACGGCGGAGTGCAGGTGCCCTAGTACTTCGATGTTACTTAGGGCTGGGTCGCGGTAATGTTCAAATGTTGACCCAGATGGACCAGCCCCAACACCGCTGGGGCAATCCCCAAGAACGTTTGAGAAGTTTTCCGCGGTGCACGAAAATTGCGTGGGTGTTGTGTAGGAGTGGACCCAGTCGGGCAGGTCAATTTGGGGTTGGGGATGTTTCGATTCCAACTGCTGTAGTGTCGCGGTTGTCGCAGGGGCTGCTGGCGAGGGTTGGAGGGCTGCAAGTGCTTTTCGCAGGTTACCCCGTTTCACCAGCCCCTCCACTCGTGAGCAGATTCCCAGGGGGTCATTTTGGTGCTGAGGTGGTTCGGCTTGGTGCAGGGACCCCGTGTAGTCACTGTACAGCTGGTTCCAGTGGCCACATCTGAATAGGTGCATTTGTTCTCGCAGCACCTTCCACCTAGAGCTGGACCTCCTGCTAAGTCGTAGGGTCAGACGTGGCAGAAACATGAGGACCCGCCAAGCTCCCGCGCAGTTTGGCAGCTTGGAGATCCGTAGGAGCGCTGCCAGCATACAGGTGGAATAGTCACTTAGGATCTGCGGCGGCAGGCGGCGGACGATAGGCAGGTGAGAGGTCGATGTTAGGGTAGACAAGTCCCAGCTCATCGCGATCTCAAAGAGATCGTCCCTCGATGCCAGCTGGGATGCTGAGAGGGCCTGGTCCGGGGGGGGTTGGGGTCTGCGGTTCTGTCGGCGGCCCAATCCTCTCTCCTGCAGCTGCGCCTGCTCCGCCCCTGCTCCCGCGCGGGGTGAGTCGGGATTGTCGGGTTGCCTCAGATCCGACGGTACATATTCGTCGCCACTCCCCTCTGCATTTGTATCGCCATTTCTCCCTGCTTGCGCTGTCCTTCCACCCCTCGCCCCGCGCCTGGCGAACGACTGGCGCGTGACTCGTTCCGCCGGCTCCCCTAATCAGATTGGGCTCGGTGGCTGGCGGGGGTTCCCCCTTGCCGCGTGGCCTGCGCTGCGCTGTACTCCGCGTGCTCCTCGACGCCCGCCTCTTCCCCGCGTGCTTCCCCGCCCGCTCCTCGGAGTGGCGGCCACTGGTGCGGCCTGTTGCGCCTGGGAGATCGGGGTCATCGGCCCGTCCCGGGCCAGTGGCGCGCCTAGAGCGGAGGCCGATGGACTTCCTCGGTGCTCTGGGCTGTGACCGCGCCGTGGAGGTTGATCCTGCTCCCCGTCCACTTCCTCCCGCGCGTCCTGCCGCGAGCGTGCCTGTTGCTCCGCCGGCGGCTGCGGACGAGATCCGTCGGCACTTTGAGGATCAGCGTCGGGATCTGGGTCTGCTCGGAGGCGGATCCTTGCCTCTGGGGGAGCCTGCGCATGTGGGGTCCGTCGCGCGCTCCGGCGCAGAGGCTGTGGCGCACCGGGGGCATTCGCCTCGCCATCGTTCGCCGGTGGCCTGCGACGGTAGGCGGGAGAGCCGCCACGACGACCGTCGCGCTGGCTCGCGCCCGCCGCGGTCTCCGCAATCACCGCGGTCTCCTCGATCTCCCCGGCGCAAGGTGTCATGGAGCCGTTCCCGTGACCACCGCTCGTATCGCCACCGTTCTCCCGCTCCCCGCTCCTCTCGTCCGCGATCGCCTGCTCGTCATGCGTCTGGATATCGGTCCTTGGCGCCACGTTCTCCCCCTCTTGCGAAGCGCCAGCGGCTCTACTCTCCTCGTCGCACGGAGCGTTCCTCTGACCGCCAGCGTCAGCGGGGCCTGTCTCGCCCACAGTCGCCTGTGCGTTCGGGCGCGAGTGGGCGTGCGCATCGTGGGCGACGGGGGGGTTACGGTCGCGGCGGGGCTGCGCGTCCAGCGCCTTCCGCGATGGAGCAAGTCCTGAAGAAATTGGACGGTGTGGAGAAAGCTCTCCACCGCTCCCATGCGGGGTCGTCCTCGCAATCTGCTCCTCCTGCTGCTCCAGTCGCTCCTCTCGCCGCGCTCCTGCCCCATAATCCTGTGGGATCCCCGGCGCGCTCAGTTCGTCCGCTGCCTGCGGGGACTGGCTTTGTTGGCGCGGGTGGCGGGGACCCGTGGGCCCAGTTCGCTCCGCCACGTCCCCTCCTTGCTCCTCGTGATCTGGCAGTGTCGGCTCGCCGATCTGTCAAACATTATATGTTTAAATTGTGTAGGCTATAGTGGGTTTAGCCTTAGGGGGTACAACTTTGTTAGGGTTTCCTACTTGTATCCCCCTCCTACCTAGTTTCATCCATTCTCGTTCACCTCTACTTTACAACATGGTATCCGACGCCTAGGTCAGGACCTAGGACCGAAGTTGGTTTGGGCCCACCGTTCCACCGCGCCGTCGAGCGCCCCTTCTCGCGCCGTCGAGCGCCCCTTCTTGCGCCGTCGAGCGCCCCTCCTAGCGCCGTCGAGCGCCCCTTCTAGCGCCGTCGAGCGCCCCTACTAGCGCCGTCGTGCGCCCTAGTGGCCGCCGCCCGTAGGCTGCCCATCGCCCGTAGGCTGCCCGTCGCCTGCCGTCGCACGTAGGCAGCCCAGTGGCGGCCCGTACGCCGCCCGTAGGCCGCTCACGCGCAGGCCGTGACCCGCGCACCGCGGCTACTTCACGCCGACGCCTGCAGCCCACCGGAACCCGTGCGCGTCGCCCCCCTGCCCCTTCGCGACGCCCTTACGGGACCCGCGCGTCGCCCCCGCCTCGTCGCGACGCAGCTGCGGGACCCGCACGCGTCGCCCCTGCCTCGTCGCGTCGCCCCCGCGCGCGACCCGCGCGTCGCCCCTGCTCACCGTGGCGCCCTGCCCTACCCCGCGCCCGCCCTTGGGACGGCCGCCCCTGGCCCCTAGAGCAGCCGCACCTACAGCAGCCGCCCCTGGCCTCTGGAGCAGCTGCACCTACAGCCGCCCCTGGACCCTGGAGCAGCCGCCCCTGCAGCAGCCGCCCCTGGCCACCTGGAGCAGCCACCACAACAGGAGCCGCCCCTGGACCCTGGAGCAGCCGCCCCTGCAGCAGCCGCCCCTGGCCCCTGGAGCAGCCGCCACTGCAAGAGCCGCCCCTGGCCCCTGGAGCAGCCGCCCCTGCAGCAGCCGTCCCTGGCCCTTGGACCAGCCGCCACTGCAAGAGCCGCCCCTGGCCACTGGAGCAGCCGCCCCTGCAGCAGCCGCCCCTGACCCCTGGAGCAGCTGCCGTCGCGGCCCGGCCCCGCCCTGCAGCAGCTGCCGCGGAGCTCCCTGCCGCGGCCCAGCCCCGCCCTGCAGTTGTAGCGGCCCCGCTGTCGCCACCGTCTTGCGCCTACCGCACCGACCACTGGTGAGCATTACCCTGCCCGCACTGCTACCACTACTACTGCTGCTACTGCCTCTACTGCTCCTACTGTTACTGCTGTTACTGCCGCTACTGCTACTACTGCTGCTCCTGGCGTGGCCAGATGCAGCTCCAGGGCCGTGCGCGTGAGTCCCTCACGCCCCAGCAGCTTCGTGAGTGGTACGCTAGTTGGGGCTGTCGGGGTGGCCGTAGTGGTAGTCGCTCTCGAGTGGGTCGTTCGGGAGCTCCTGGTAGTGGACAGGTGCAGCTGTCGTGTCCTCTTTCGCCCCAGCAGCTTCGTGAGTGGTACGCTAGTTGGGGCTGTCAGGGTGGCCGTAGTGGTAGTCGCTCTGGAGTGGGTCGGTCGGGAGCTTCTGGTAGTGGACAGGTGCAGCTGCCGTGTCCTGTGAGTGAGGCTGCCGCTCTAGGTGCTAGTGCGTCTGTTGCCCTAGGTGCTGGTGAGGCTACCACTCCCGGTACTCGCGTGTCTGCTACCCCAGGTGCTGGTGAGGCTGCTGCTCTAGGTGCTAGTGAGTCTGCCCCCCCTGGTACTGAGTCGACTGAGGCACTGCACACCTTCACACTGGACTCAGGTGCTTCTCGATGTTTCTTTCGTGACCGCACTACCCTTGAGCCGCTTGCTCGGCCAGTTGCTGTCTCTCTCGCTGACCCCTCTGGGGGTCCGGTCATTGCGACCTCCTCCACTGTCCTTCCTTGTCCTGCGGTCCCGTCGGGCACACTGTCAGGTCTCCACCTCCCCTCGTTCTCTACGAACTTGGTGGCGGGTTGTGCGCTCCAGGACGGGGGTGTTCACCAGTTCACCCCTGCCTACGAGCGCGTGACACACTGCACGTGTGCTCGGACGGGCCGTCACCTGGCTACCTTCACTCGGCAGCCAGGGTCGGACCTGTACACACTGACCACTGAGTCCCCTCAGGTAGCTGCGTCTGCGTCTGCGTCAGGTCAGCTGTCGCCCCCCTGCTCGTGTCGCTCTCTGGCGCACGAGACCGTCCTCTGGCACCACCGACTTGGTCACCCGTCCGTTCAGCGCCTTCGTGCCATGCACAAACGGTACCTTGTCTCTGGTCTTCCCAAGGTTCTCCCTCCCCTCCCACCCTCGCCTGCTCCTCCCTGTCTTCCCTGTGTCGAGGGGCGGCAGCGCGCCGCTCCTCACTCCTCCTCGTTTCCCCCGACGACTGCTCCCTTGCAGACGCTCCACATGGACGTGTGGGGCCCAGCCCGCGTCCGTGGTCAGGGTCAGGAGAGGTACTTCCTGATAGTTGTTGACGACTACTCGCGCTACACCACGGTCTTCCCCTTGCGCACCAAGGGTGAGGTCCCTGATGTTTTGATCCCTTGGATCCGCGCTTCTCGTCTCCAGCTCAGCGAGCGTTTCCACTCGGACTTTCCTGTCCTGCGCTTGCACTCTGACAGAGGTGGTGAGTTCTCCTCCGACCTCTTGGCAGCCTACTGTGCGGAGCACGGCATTCGCCAGTCGTTCACGCTTCCGGCCTCTCCACAGCAGAATGGGGTTGCTGAGCGCCGCATTGGCTTGGTCATGGAGGTCGCTCGTACCTCCTTGATCCATGCGGCTGCCCCCCACTTTCTGTGGCCGTTTGCGGTCCGCTACGCTGCGCATCAGCTCAACCTCTGGCCCCGTGTCTCCGTTCCGGAGACTTCGCCGACACTGCGTTGGACGGGAGAGGTTGGCGATGCGTCACGCTTTCGGGTCTGGGGATCTTGAGCTTTTGTCCGCGATACGTCTGCGGACAAGCTCTCCTCCCACGCTGTTCCTTGTGTCTTCCTTGGCTTTGTCCCGGACGCGTCTGGTTGGCAGTTTTACCACCCCACCTCGCGCAGTGTCCTGCCTTCTCAGGACGTCACGTTCGACGGGTCCGTCCCCTACTACCGCCTCTTCCCCTACCGTACTGCCTCGCTTCCCCCCCCGCCTCTCTTCCTCGCGCCAGGTGCTGCTGTGGTAGACCCCCTCCCCCCTCAGGGTGCCGCTCCCTCAGGTGTGTCCCAGGTAGACCCGGTTGAGCCTGTCGAGGTAGCTGTCGACTCTCGTCCTGCTGAGGGTGCTGAGCCTGAGCGTGCGGAGCCTGGGGGTGCGGAGCCTGGGGGTGCGGAGCCTGGGGGTGCGGAGTCTGGGGGTGCTGAGCCTGGGGGTGCGGAGCCTGCGGGTGCTGAGTCTGGGGGTGCTGAGTCTGGAGGTGCTGCGCCTGGGAGTGCTACACCTGGAGGAGCTCTCTCCTCACAGCAGCTGCGTGAGTGGTACTTACAGTACTGCAGCCTCAGGAGAGGTGCTTCTGGAGCTAGGAGTACTGCTGGAGCTGGGGCTAGTGCTTCCCCTCCTAGGCGGGAGCTACCCTCTCCCCAGCGGCTCCGAGAGTGGTACGCACGGCGCTGCAGTCTCCGGAGTGGCGCTCCTAGTGTCGCGGACCCTGGAGCTGGAGGTGCTGCTGCTGCTGGCGGTGCTGCTGGTGCTAGTGGAGGTGCTGCTGGTGCTGGAGCTGCTGGAGGTGCTGCTGTTGGCGGTGCTGCTGGCGCTGCTGGAGGTACTGCTGGTGCTGGAGCTGCTGGAGCTGCTGGAGGTGCTGCTGCTACTGGTGGTGCTGCTGGTGCTGCTGGAGTTGCTGGAGGTGCTGCTGGTGCTGTTGCTGTTGGAGCTGCTGGAGGTACTGCTACTCCTGGAGGTGCTGCTGGTGCTGCGGACCCTGGAGTTGGAGCTGCGGCTGGTGCTGCGGACCCGGGCGTTGGAGCTGCTGCTGGTGCTGCGGACCCTGGAGTTGGAGCTGCTGCTGGTGCTGCGGACCCTGGAGTTGCAGCTGCTGCTGGTGCTGAGGACCCTGGAGTTGGTGCTGCTGCTGGTGCTGACGACCCTGGCGCTGGTGTCTCTGCTGGTTCTGGAGACGCTGCGCGGCCGCGGCCGTACTTCGTTCCGCTCCTTCAGCAGGTTCTTGGTCAGCCTCCTCCTCCTTGTCCTCCTCCCTCCTTAGAGTGTCCTCCGTCTGTCCAGTCGCAGTCACAGTTACCGTCTGCCTCCCCTCTCCCTGGTCCTTCTCCTTACACTGGTCCGACTGGAGGTCTTACGGAGCGTCGTGAGCCTGAGTCTCGTCCTGCGTCGCCTGAGTCTCGTCGAGCGTCGCCTGTTCGCGCTGCTCACACTGGTCGTTGTGTCCCGCGTCAGCGTCCTCCTGCTGTCCCAGGCACTCACCAGATGGCGCTTCGTCCTTCCACAGCTCCTCAGCGTGTCCCTCTCCCGTCTCCTCCTGCGTCCTCTCTTCCTGCTCTTGCTGACCCTGAGTCTGACTCCCTTCGTGCTACCAGTCCTACTGTCACGCGTCTCCTGGCTACTGTTGTCACTGACCCTTCCTTTGAGTCCACTGCTGCGTCTGCCCTAGTTGCTGAGCTTGTCGACTTTGCTGCCGCTTGTCGTCTAGACTACGCCGCTAGCCTAGTTGCTGAGTCTGAGTCTGTCTGTCCTCCGTCCGTCGGGGGTGAGTGTGCTCTTGGCACGGACGTCCTTGAGGACAGGCAGGAGGAGTTTGAGTGCTTTGCCACTGCTTTACCTCATCTCGTGTCCATGCTAGTTGCCCCTGAGGGAGACCCGGATGCACCAGACATCCCGACTCCGCGCTCTTACGCAGAGGCGATAGAGGGTCCCTACTCCTCTCAGTGGCAGACAGCCATGGACGCAGAGATGGCTTCCTGGAAGTCCACAGGCACCTACGTCGACGAGGTTCCCCCACCTGGGGCGAACATCGTCAGTGGCATGTGGATTTTCAGGGTGAAGCGGCCGCCAGGTTCTCCGCCTGTCTTCAAGGCGCGTTACGTTGCACGAGGCTTCAGTCAGTGAGAGGGAGTTGACTTCTTCCAGACCTTCTCCCCGACCCCGAAGATGACCACTCTTCGGGTTCTGCTGCACGTCGCCGCTCAGCGTGACTACGAGCTCCACTCTCTTGACTTCAGCACTGCTTTCCTACAGGGCAGCCTGCACGAGGAGATCTGGCTGCGCCGCCCACCTGGCTTCACTGGGTCGTTCCCTCCTGGTACCCAGTGGAGCCTCCGGCGGCCAGTCTACGGTCTCCGACAGGCGCCACGTGAGTGGCACGACACACTGAGGACTACACTTGCGGCTCTTGGGTTCGCTCCTTCTACTGCTGACCCGTCGCTGTTTCTACGCACCGACACCTCGCTGCCGCCGTTCTACATCCTCGTGTACGTCGACGACTTGGTCTTTGCCACTGCTGACACTGCGGCACTCGCCCACGTGAAGTCGGAGCTGCAGAAGAGACACACGTGCACAGACCTGGGTGAACTGACAAGCTATCTTGGCTTGCGGATCACCCGGGACAGAGCACGGCGCACCATCACCTTGACTCAGTCACACATGGTGCAGCAGGTCCTTCAGCGCTTCCGCTTCACGTACTCCTCGCCTCAGCCCACTCCTCTGCCTACCGGTCACTCGCTCTCAGCTCTGCCTTCGGATGAGTCCGTAGAGCCGAGTGGCCCGTATCCAGAGCTTGTGGCTGCCTCATGTACCTGATGACCTGCACTCGACCTGACCTTGCATACCCTCTTAGCATCCTTGCACGCTATGTCGCTCCTGGCCGTCACCGGAAGGAGCACATGGATGCCGCTAAGAGGGTGTTGCGCTACTTGTGCAGTACGTCGGGCATGGGGCTAGTGCTTGGAGGACGAGACCGAGTTGTACTCACTGGGCACTCAGACGCGTCTTGGGCTGACGACCAGGCTACTCAGCGGTCGTCTCAGGGTTACACCTTCAGCCTTGGCTCTGGTTCAGTTTCTTGGCGTTCTACACGCTCGTCTTCTGTTCTCAGCTCCAGTTGTGAGGCTGAGATCTACGCCACAGCCATGGCTGCACAGGAGTTACGCTGGCTCACCTACCTGCTGACCGACTTGGGAGAGCGGCCTCGTTCTCCTCCAGTGATGTACGTCGACAACAAGGCTGCCATTGCCTTGTGTGAGGAGCACAGACTGGAGCACAGAACGAAGCATATCGCTCTGCGCTACTTCCTTGCTCGAGAGCTGCAGCAGCGCGGTCAGCTTCGTCTGCGTTACGTGGCCACTCGGGCCAACACTGCTGATGTGTTCACCAAGGCGCTTCAGCCTTGTGACCATCAGCGCTTCTATACTGTTCTATGCCTTGTGCCTACTGGGCCTCACTTGCTTACTTCTTGACTCTGCTTGTACTGTGATCTCTATATATATACCTGCATGTTTACTCTTGCTAGGTTGTGATCGCTGTATCTCTTGTTATACTATCAACCTGCATGTGAACTGGTCTTGTGACCACTTGCTTGTGCTCAGAATTTGTGTGGTTTCCTTGAGATCCACCCTGAGCTTGCTTTGCTTTGCTTTGACTGGTCTTGTGACCATCTGGTTGTCTCCCACTTAGCCTATGGGGGTGTGTCAAACATTATATGTTTAAATTGTGTAGGCTATAGTGGGTTTAGCCTTAGGGGGTACAACTTTGTTAGGGTTTCCTACTTGTATCCCCCTCCTACCTAGTTTCATCCATTCTCGTTCACCTCTACTTTACAACACGATCTCGCGCGTCTGCGTTCCCCCCGCAGATGAAGCCAGTGCCCACGGCGACCCTAGCGCACTTGTGGTCGTTGGCGGAGTGCCTGCAGAGTCTTGAGCTGATTCTCTAGGAGTCGCATGGCTCCATGTTGGAGACCCCGCCGAGCACGTTCTCTCAGATGCCGCGAGCAAGGTGTCACGCGGCGGCGTCAGCATTATTCTCGTTCGTATCGCCACTGCAGGTCGCGCCCTCGCCGGGAGTGGTCTCGGCCACCCTGCTGGCTGAGACGGCCCTGGGTCTGAGGACCCTTGTAGCAACTCGTGGAACTCCTGTTGACGTTGTCGGCGCCACCGCGTCAGTGGTCCGCCAGATGTGGCTGACCACGCGCGAAATGCTTGGTGAGCTTGAGGCGGACCGCATGTAGGCGGCCCCCTCGCGCGTGTGTAGACCCGTTCCATGGTAGCTTGTCTAGTTGTCGTTGTCTGCCATGGTTGTCATTTTTGCCGTCATCTAGCCGTCCTTGTTATTGTCCTTATCGTCCCAAGTGCGCGGCCGCAGGCCGCGCCCGCGAGCGCCGGCGCGAAGCGCCGGAAAAAACAGAGACACCAAATGAAGAATGAGCTGGAGAGAAGGCCAAGGGGCCCTTATATAGCTGGGGAAGAGAGGGGAAGAGCCTAGGAGGGAAGAGACTAAGTCACTTGCTTCTCTCTCTCTCGCTCTCTCGAACGAGGGGGAAAAATCAGAGACACCAAATGAAGAATGAGCTGGAGAGAAGGCCAAGGGGCCCTTATATAGCTGGGGAAGAGAGGGGAAGAGCCTAGGAGGGAAGAGACTAAGTCACTTGCTTCTCTCTCTCTCTCTCTCTCTCTCTCTCTCTCTCTCTCTCTCTCTCTCTCTCTCTCTCTCTCTCTCTCTCTCTCTCTCTCTCTCTCTCTTTCCAATTTTATTCCTCTGTCTCCAATGCATGATTGCTTGCAGCTTTGGAATCGTGCTTCTTGAGTTGCTGAGCGGAAAATCAACCCATGTTGGCGCTGACGAAAAAACACATATAATAAAATGGGTACGATTGTCAATTATGAAATCCAAGATTCCAGTTGGCGCAATTATGAATATTGCATATCAGAGAATGCTTGTGCCCATCACAACTCAAATCTTTCTTTTCATTTTTTTCATGGCTGCACGTTTTTCCTGAACTCACTTTCATTCTGGATATCACAGCCTTTCCTTGCTGTCATGCTGCCTTGCACCAAATTTCCGGTTTTTGATGCTGCTTTTCACCGCCTCTCCCATGCATCATCCATTTCTTGTGTGGATGCCTTCCAGGCAATGAAGAGGGTGGAGGAGTATGAGCTAGAGGAGCTGAGGGACAGCAAGATGCCAGTGGTCACTGAGGAGGCCTTAGTGGACTTTGCTGACCTGGCTCTGGACTGCATCAAGTCTCCCGGCACACGGCGACCCACCATGAAGGATGTGGCATACCGCCTCACTGCCTTCATTGCCAAGCACTGCCCCGACAGGGAGGACGAGTGGGAAAGTGTCGCGAGAGACGACAGTGCAAGCAACGAGGGTGTGTCTTCCAGGGATGTTTCTGGTTTGTCGTTTGGAGATGGTGGGAGGGAGCCCAAGGGGTCTTATGGCTCACAGTCTGGTGTGAGCTCATTCTTGCTTGGCTCGATGGGTGATGGCGTCCGGAGTTGGCTGCAATCGAAGCCAACCAAAGGGCGTTGAGTCTGCCCATTATGCCTACATATAAACTATTTAGCACGGAACTATAGATGCAGTATAGCAGGAGGAGCACTGGGCTGGGTGTTATATTCAGGGCAGCATGGTCTAAGAGCACTTGGTGTTTGTCCTTGTTGGGACTTGGATGCAATAGCTAATGAAAATGGGAGAGGCAAGAAGCACGCAAGGGGGTCTAGAACCACAGCTTACAGATGCACATGAGCCTATTCCTGAAAAGTGATATGGCGTCTCCTTATAAGCTGCTTATTGACCAGCAGGTACTGGTGCGTTACTTTGGGAATATGCAACGAGGGATACCACACCTGATGGACAGTATAGCTGATCAGCTTGCATTGATGTGATGTTGCATAACAACCTGGAAGTTGGACGTAGGGTTCAGTGGGCATCTTCTGTTGCATAATTGCATGTGATGCGTTGGGGTGATGATCTATGCTTGGTGTATGAGGGAGTGGAGCAGGGCCTATCTTTGGATTTTGGCTACTCAGGATTAGCAGCGTAGCCATTTTCAAAACCCTTTTGAGCAGTGTGTCCTTTTTGGAAACACTAAAGGATCAGTGTAACTTAACGTTTTGAAAATTTTACCCAGAGGCATCAGTGTAGGTATTTTTTTTTACCCTGATTGCACTGTAGGCAGTTGTGTGTTCCATCTAAAACCGAAACATGCTAGTCCAGTGTGATTTGTGATAGAATCTGCTATGACAGATGAATCTCTGCCGTGATAGATCGAATTTGCATATTTCTCCACTGTGACAGGTTGAATCTGCCTGATCTCTTCTGTGATAGGTTGAAAATGCACTAACAAATCGAATTCGGTCTTGCTGGAAAATTTTGGCGTGGCATGGCAGGTCAACAATGAATCTACAGATTGTACTTTGATTGGTCAGACAGGCCTTGGTGAAAAAAAAATGACGCGTCAGACTGGAAAAACGAAAAATCTGATGGATCAGGCACCTTTGAATCCTAGCGAGGACCCTGGTCAGGCCTGTCGATTCAAGGGCATATGCCCTTAATGCCATGAACATTCCGGGCTACTTTCGCTCTAGCTCGACTGCATAAAGTGTTCGATTCGCACTGCACCCGTGCCACTAAGTGCCTCGTTCGACCCTTCCCCAGATGCGTTAAGGGCCCAAACCAGACCTTCCCCTGTCAAAATGTTATAATGCTTACATTGTGTAGGCTGTAGTGGGGTAGCCTATAAGGGGTACAACCCAATTAGGGTTAGTACTTGTACCCAACACATTCATAGTTCATTCATTCTCGTTCAGTATTCTGACATGGTATCAGAGCAGGTCCTGTTCCAGGACCGTTTTCTTTGGGGCCCACCGAATAGCGCTGCCCCACTAGTCGCGCTGCCCTGCCCTGCCCTGCCCTGCATGTCGCGCCGCCCTGCTGGCCGCCGCGCCGCCCTTTGCAGCCCGCGCGCCGCCCTTTGCAGCCCGCCGCGCCGCCCTTTGCAGCCTGCGCACCGCCATTTGCAGCCCGCGCGCCGCCCTTTGCAACCCGTGCGCCGCCCTGCTGCTGCCCGCCCTGCCTTGCCCGCGTGCCGCCCTTTGCAAGCCCGCGCGCCGCCCTTTTGCAGCCCACGCGACGCCATTTGCAGCCCGCGCGCCGCCCTTTGCAACCCGCGCGCCGCCCTGCTGCTGCCCGCCCTGCCTTGCCCGCGCGCCGCCCTGCTGGCCGCCGCGCCGCCCTTTGCAAGCCCGCGCGCCGCCCTTTTGCAGCCGGCCACGCCGCCCTTTGCAGCCCGCGCGGCGCCCCTTGCAGCCCGCGCGCCGCCCTGCTGCGCGCAGCCCTGCTGGCCGGCGCCCTGCTGCCCGCACAGCCCTGCTGTGCGCCGCCCGGCTGCTGCCCGCCCCGCTGCGCGCAGCCTTGCTGGCCGGCGCCCTCCTGCCCACGCCGCCCTACTGCTGCCCGCCCTGCTGTGCGCCACCCTGCTAGCCGACGCCCTGCTGCCCGCGCGCCGCCCGCCCTGCCCTTCCCTGCGCACTCCTCTAGTGCTCTAGTGCTCGCGCGATGCCCTGCTTGCGTGTCGCCCGTCTTGTCGCGCGCCACCCTTCTCTGCCCGCTATGGCTTCTCTCAGTGTACTCAGCTTCGATCATGAGGGCCGTCCGATCCAGTTCAATACGTGGCTCGACGACTTACATCTGTACCTACTGAGCGATTCTAGAGACAGCGTTTCGTTGTTTGACCACACGTCTGGAGCCTCTCTCGCCCCTCCCGCCAAAGCTGACTGTGCGACTCGCTCACAGTGGCTTACCCGTGACGCTGCTGCTCGCTTAGCCATTTGCAACCACCTGCCGTTAGCCGAACGCGCTCACTTTGGCCAGCACAAGACTGCCAAAGCCCTGTACGACGTTGTAGGACCTCGTTACCCACCTCCGCACTAGTGATGCTCGCTACCGCGCTGCCCTCCCAGCCGAGTTCCTAGACAGGAACCCGCCCCCGATGTACATCACTCTCTACTTCATAGTCACCCGCCTCCCTGACTCTCTTCGCGCTCTCAGGGACCACTTTCTTGCACTTGACCCCACTGACCTCACCGTCGACCTGCTTGAGAAGCACCTCCTTGCAGCTGAGACTAGCGTAGTCGCTGTAGGTGCTGCTCAGGGTGCTCCCCCTGCCCCCTTGACCCCTCCTACGCTTCTGCTGCTGCTGTTGACATCCCTGGTACTGAGGACATCAGGGCTGCTTCTTCTCCTAGTGGGAAGCGCCGCAACGGCAAGGGCAAGGGAGGCAAGGGTGGTGGAGGTGGCAGCGGGGGTGGTGGTGGTGGTGGAGGCGGTGGAGGCAGTGGAGGTTGTGGAGGTGACGGTGAGAGTGGTGGCGCGAGTGGGGGCTTCGGTGGCGGCGGTGGTGGCAGCGGTGGGAGTGGTGGTGGCGGCAGTGGAACATAGTCAATGGCATGTGGATTTTCAGGGTGAAGCGGCCGCTGGGTTCTCTGCCTGTATTCAAGGCTCGTTATGTTGCACGAGCTTCATTTGAGAATAATGAGAGGAATGAGTGAACTAGGAAACAGGTGGGGTACAAGTAGAAAACAAAAAAAGTGTTGTACCCTCTAAGGACTACCCCACTACAGCCTAAATAGACTATAGCATATATAAGTTTGACACACCCCCATAGGCAAAGTGGGGGAGAACAAGGGGTCACAAGACCAGTCAAGAAGGCAAAGCAAGCTCAGGGTGGATCACAAAGTCACCACACTGTCTGAGCACAAGCAAAGGGCCACAAGGCCAGTTCACATGCAGAGTTATATAAAGGAAAGCAAACAGTGAACACAACCTAGCAAGTGTAAACATGCAGGTATAAGTATATAGAGTACAGTACAAACAGAGTCAAGAAGTCAGTAAGTGAGGCACAGTAGGTACAATGCCTAAAACAGTACAGAAACGCTGATGATCACAAGGCTGAAGTGCCTTGGTGAAAACATCAGCAGTGTTGGCCTGAGAGGCCACGTAAGCAAGACGAAGCTGGCCACGCTGCTGTAACTCTCGAGCAAGGAAGTAGCACAGAGCAATGTGCATCGTTCTGTGCTCCAATCTGTGCTCCTGACACAAGGCCAGCATGGCCTTGTTGTCGACGTACAGAACTGGAGGAGAACGAGGCGCCTCTCCCAAGTCGGTCAGCAGGTAGGTGAGCCAGCGTAGCTCCTGTGCAGCCATGGCCCCAGCGTAGATCTCAGCCTCACAACTGGAGCTGAGAACAGAAGAAGAACGGGTAGACCGCCAAGAGACAGAACCGGCGCCAAGACTGAAGGTGTAACCCTGTGACGACCGCTGCGTAGCCAAGTCGTCAACCCAGGAGGCGTCAGCATGACCAGTGAGGACAACTCGAGCCCGTCCTCCAAGCACGAGCCCCATGCCCGATGTACTGCACAAGTATCGCAACACCCTCTTCGCAGCATCCCAGTGCACCTTTCGGTGCCTGCCGGGAGCCACGTAGCGAGCCAGAAGGCTGAGAGGGTATGCGAGGTCAGGTCGTGTGCAAGTCATCAGGTACATGAGGCAGCCCACAAGCTCTGGATACGGGCCACTCGGCTCTACGGACTCGTCCGAAGGTGGAGCTGAGAGCGAGTGACCGGTAGGCAGAGGAGTGGACTGTGGCGAGGAGTACGTGAAGCCGAAGCGCTGAAGGACCTGCTGCACCATGTGTGACTGAGTCAAGGTAATGGTGCGCTGTGCTCTGTCCTGGGTGATCCGCAAGCCAAGATAGCTTGTCAGCTCACCCAGGTCTGTGCACGTGTGTCTCTTCTGCAGCTCGGACTTTACGTGGGCGAGTGCCTCAGTGTCAGCAGTAGCAAAGACGAGGTCGTCTACGTACACGAGAACGTAGAACGGCGGCAGAGTAGTGTCAGTGCGTAAGAACAGAGAAGGGTCAGAAGTGGAAGGAGCAAAACCAAGAGCAGCAAGAGTCGTCCTGAGTGTGTCGTGCCACTCACGAGGTGCCTGGCGGAGACCGTAGACTGGCCGCCGGAGGCTCCACTGGGTACCAGCTGGAAACGACCCAGTGAAGCCAGGTGGGCGGCGCAGCCAGATCTCCTCGTGCAGGCTGCCCTGTAGGAAGGCTGTGCTGAAGTCAAGCGAGTGGAGCTCGTAGTCACGCTGAGCAGCTACGTGCAGCAGTACCCGAAGAGTGGTCATCTTCGGGGTAGGGGAGAAGGTCTGAAAGAAGTCAACTCCCTGTCGCTGACTGAAGCCACGCGCAACGTAACGCTCCTTGAAGACAGGCGAAGAACCCGGCGGCCGCTTCACCCTGAAGATCCACATGGCACTGACGATGTTCGCCCCAGGCGGGGGAACCTCGTCGACGTAGGTGCATGTGGACTTCCAGGAAGCCATCTCGGCGTCCATGGCTGCCTGCCACTGAGAGGAGTAGGGACCCTCTATCGCCTCTGCGTAAGAGTGCGGGGTCGGGATGTCTGGTGCATCCGGGTCTCCCTCAGGGGCAAGCAGCATGGACACGAGATGAGGTACAGAAGCAGCAAAGCACTCAAACTCCTCCTGTCTGTCCTCAAGAACGTCCGTGCCAAGAGCACACTCACCCCCGACGGACGGAGGACAGACAAACGCAGACGCAAACTCAGCAACAAGACTAGCGGCGTAGTCTAGGCGACAGGCTGCAGCAAAGTCAACAAGCTCAGTAACAAGAGCAGACGCAGCAGTGGACTCAAACAAAGGGTCAGTGACAGCACTAGCCAGAAAACGCGTGACACCTGGACTAGCAGCACGTAGGGAGTCAGACGCAGGGTCCGGACCGGCAGGAAGAGAGGACGCAGGAGGAGACGGCAGAGGGACACGCTGCGGAGCAGTGGAAGGACGCAGAGTCATAGAGTGAGTGCCAGGGACAGGAGGAGGACACGGACGCAAAACACGACCAGCGCGACCAGGACGGACAGGCGACACAGAACGAGACTCAGGCGACACAGGACGCGACTCAGGCTCACGACGCTCGGTAAGACCTCTAGTCGGTCCAGAGTAAGGAGAAGGACCAGGCAGGGGAGAGGCTGGCTGGAACCGCGACTGGGACTGGACAGGCGGTGGACTCAGGAAAGGAGGAGGAGGACCAGGAGAAGGCGGGGAGCCAAGAACCTGGTGAAGAAGTGGAACGTAGTACGGCCGCGGCCGCGCAGCACCTCCAGAAACAGCAGAGACAGAACCGGGACCCCCAGCCCCAGGGTCTCCCGTCCCAGCAGCACCTCCAGCAGCTCCAGCACCAGCAGCACCTCCAGCAGCACCTCTGGCACCAGCAGCACCTCCAGCAGCTCCAGCACCAGCAGCACCTCCAGCAGCTCCAGCACCAGCAGTACCTCCAGCAGCTCCAGCACTAGCAGCACCTCCAGCAGCTCCAGCACCAGCAGCACCTCCAGCAGTACCAGCACCAGCAGCACCTCCAGAAGCTCCAGCAGCACCTCCAGCACCAGCAGCACCTCCAGAAGCTCCAGCAGCACCTCCAGCACTAGCAGCACCTCCAGCAGCTCCAGCACCAGCAGCACCTCCAGCAGCTCCAGCACCAGCAGCACCTCCAGCAGCTCCAGCAGTGCCACCAGTAGCTCCAGCAGCACCCCGACAGCGCCGAGAGTACCACTCACGAAGCTGCTGTGGAGAGAGAGGCTCCCGCCGCAGCGGGACACCTAGAGCACCTCCAGACGCAGCACGCGCAGGCTCAGCACCCCCAGACACAGTACCCTCAGGCTCCACATGCCCAGGCTCAGCACCCCCAGGCTCAGTACGCCCAGACTCAGCACCTGGGTGGGGTGGTAGAACTGCCATGCTCGTTCCTTTGCACGCATGCTCGTTCCTTTGCACAATGCCATGAACTTGTGCACCTCACTTGTTTTCTGATCTTCCTGCTTGATGTTGAATACTTGTACCATGCACCTCTCTCTCTCTCTCTCTCTTTCCAATTTTATTCCTCTGTCTCCAATGCATGATTGCTTGCAGCTTTGGAATCGTGCTTCTTGAGTTGCTGAGCGGAAAATCAACCCATGTTGGCGCTGACGAAAAGACACATATAATAAAATGGGTACGATTGTCAATTATGAAATCCAAGATTCCAGTTGGCGCAATTATGAATATTGCATATCAGAGAATGCTTGTGCCCATCACAACTCAAATCTTTCTTTTCATTTTTTTCATGGCTGCACGTTTTTCCTGAACTCACTTTCATTCTGGATATCACAGCCTTTCCTTGCTGTCATGCTGCCTTGCACCAAATTTCCGGTTTTTGATGCTGCTTTTCACCGCCTCTCCCATGCATCATCCATTTCTTGTGTGGATGCCTTCCAGGCAATGAAGAGGGTGGAGGAGTATGAGCTAGAGGAGCTGAGGGACAGCAAGATGCCAGTGGTCACTGAGGAGGCCTTAGTGGACTTTGCTGACCTGGCTCTGGACTGCATCAAGTCTCCCGGCACACGGCGACCCACCATGAAGGATGTGGCATACCGCCTCACTGCCTTCATTGCCAAGCACTGCCCCGACAGGGAGGACGAGTGGGAAAGTGTCGCGAGAGACGACAGTGCAAGCAACGAGGGTGTGTCTTCCAGGGATGTTTCTGGTTTGTCGTTTGGAGATGGTGGGAGGGAGCCCAAGGGGTCTTATGGCTCACAGTCTGGTGTGAGCTCATTCTTGCTTGGCTCGATGGGTGATGGCATCCGGAGTTGGCTGCAATCGAAGCCAACCAAAGGGCGTTGAGTCTGCCCATTATGCCTACATATAAACTATTTAGCACGGAACTATAGATGCAGTATAGCAGGAGGAGCACTGGGCTGGGTGTTATATTCAGGGCAGCATGGTCTAAGAGCACTTGGTGTTTGTCCTTGTTGGGACTTGGATGCAATAGCTAATGAAAATGGGAGAGGCAAGAAGCACACAAGGGGGTCTAGAACCACAGCTTACAGATGCACATGAGCCTATTCCTGAAAAGTGATATGGCGTCTCCTTATAAGCTGCTTATTGACCAGCAGGTACTGGTGCGTTACTTTGGGAATATGCAACGAGGGATACCACACCTGATGGACAGTATAGCTGATCAGCTTGCATTGATGTGATGTTGCATAACAACCTGGAAGTTGGACGTAGGGTTCAGTGGGCATCTTCTGTTGCATAATTGCATGTGATGCGTTGGGGTGATGATCTATGCTTGGTGTATGAGGGAGTGGAGCAGGGCCTATCTTTGGATTTTGGCTACTCAGGATTAGCAGCGTAGCCATTTTCAAAACCCTTTTGAGCAGTGTGTCCTTTTTGGAAACACTAAAGGATCAGTGTTACTTGACGTTTTGAAAATTTTACCCAGAGGCATCAGTGTAGGTATTTTTTTTTACCCTGATTGCACTGTAGGCAGTTGTGTGTTCCATCTAAAACCGAAACATGCTAGTGCAGTGTGATTTGTGATAGAATCTGCTATGACAGATGAATCTCTGCCGTGATAGATCGAATTTGCATATTTCTCCACTGTGATAGGTTGAATCTGCCTGATCTCTTCTGTGATAGGTTGAAAATGCACTAACAAATCGAATTCGGTCTTGCTGGAAAATTTTGGCGTGGCATGGCAGGTCAACAATGAATCTACAGATTGTACTTTGATTGGTCAGACAGGCCTTGGTGAAAAAAAAATGACGCGTCAGACTGGAAAAACGAAAAATCTGATGGATCAGGCACCTTTGAATCCTAGCGAGGACCCTGGTCAGGCCTGTCGATTCAAGGGCATATGCCCTTAATGCCATGAACATTCCGGGCTACTTTCGCTCTAGCTCGACTGCATAAAGTGTTCGATTCGCACTGCACCCGTGCCACTAAGTGCCTCGTTCGACCCTTCCCCAGATGCGTTAAGGGCCCAAACCAGACCTTCCCCTGTCAAAATGTTATAATGCTTACATTATGTAGGCTGTAGTGGGGTAGCCTATAAGGGGTACAACCCAATTAGGGTTAGTACTTGTACCCAACACATTCATAGTTCATTCATTCTCGTTCAGTATTCTGACATGGTATCAGAGCAGGTCCTGTTCCAGGACCGTTTTCTTTGGGGCCCACCGAATAGCGCTGCCCCACTAGTCGCGCTGCCCTGCCCTGCCCTGCCCTGCATGTCGCGCCGCCCTGCTGGCCGCCGCGCCGCCCTTTGCAGCCCGCCACGCCGCCCTTTGCAGCCCGCGCGCCGCCATTTGCAGCCCGCGCGCCGCCCTTTGCAACCCGTGCGCCGCCCTGCTGCTGCCCGCCCTGCCTTGCCCGCGTGCCGCCCTTTGCAAGCCCGCGCGCCGCCCTTTTGCAGCCCACGCGACGCCATTTGCAGCCCGCGCGCCGCCCTTTGCAACCCGCGCGCCGCCCTGCTGCTGCCCGCCCTGCCTTGCCCGCGCGCCGCCCTGCTGGCCGCCGCGCCGCCCTTTGCAAGCCCGCGCGCCGCCCTTTTGCAGCCGGCCACGCCGCCCTTTGCAGCCCGCGCGGCGCCCCTTGCAGCCCGCGCGCCGCCCTGCTGCGCGCAGCCCTGCTGGCCGGCGCCCTGCTGCCCGCACAGCCCTGCTGCGCGCCGCCCGGCTGCTGCCCGCCCCGCTGCGCGCAGCCTTGCTGGCCGGCGCCCTCCTGCCCACGCCGCCCTACTGCTGCCCGCCCTGCTATGCGCCACCCTGCTAGCCGACGCCCTGCTGCCCGCGCGCCGCCCGCCCTGCCCTTCCCTGCGCACTCCTCTAGTGCTCTAGTGCTCGCGCGATGCCCTGCTTGCGTGTCGCCCGTCTTGTCGCGCGCCACCCTTCTCTGCCTGCTATGGCTTCTCTCAGTGTACTCAGCTTCGATCATGAGGGCCGTCCGATCCAGTTCAATACATGGCTCGACGACTTACATCTGTACCTACTGAGCGATTCTAGAGACAGCGTTTCGTTGTTTGACCACACGTCTGGAGCCTCTCTCGCCCCTCCCGCCAAAGCTGACTGTGCGACTCGCTCACAGTGGCTTACCCGTGACGCTGCTGCTCGCTTAGCCATTCGCAACCACCTGCCGTTAGCCGAACGCGCTCACTTTGGCCAGCACAAGACTGCCAAAGCCCTGTACGACGTTGTAGGACCTCGTTACCCACCTCCGCACTAGTGATGCTCGCTACCGCGCTGCCCTCCCAGCCGAGTTCCTAGACAGGAACCCGCCCCCGATGTACATCACTCTCTACTTCATAGTCACCCGCCTCCCTGACTCTCTTCGCGCTCTCAGGGACCACTTTCTTGCACTTGACCCCACTGACCTCACCGTCGACCTGCTCGAGAAGCACCTCCTTGCAGCTGAGACTAGCGTAGTCGCTGTAGGTGCTGCTCAGGGTGATCCCCCTGCCCCCTTGACCCCTCCTACGCTTCTGCTGCTGCTGTTGACATCCCTGGTACTGAGGACATCAGGGCTGCTTCTTCTCCTAGTGGGAAGCGCCGCAACGGCAAGGGCAAGGGAGGCAAGGGTGGTGGAGGTGGCAGCGGGGGTGGTGGTGGTGGTGGAGGCGGTGGAGGCAGTGGAGGTTGTGGAGGTGACGGTGAGAGTGGTGGCGCGAGTGGGGGCTTCGGTGGCGGCGGTGGTGGCAGCGGTGGGAGTGGTGGTGGCGGCAGTGGAACATAGTCAATGGCATGTGGATTTTCAGGGTGAAGCGGCCGCTGGGTTCTCTGCCTGTATTCAAGGCTCGTTATGTTGCACGAGCTTCATGTGAGAATAATGAGAGGAATGAGTGAACTAGGAAACAGGTGGGGTACAAGTAGAAAACAAAAAAAGTGTTGTACCCTCTAAGGACTACCCCACTACAGCCTAAATAGACTATAGCATATATAAGTTTGACACACCCCCATAGGCAAAGTGGGGGAGAACAAGGGGTCACAAGACCAGTCAAGAAGGCAAAGCAAGCTCAGGGTGGATCACAAAGTCACCACACTGTCTGAGCACAAGCAAAGGGCCACAAGGCCAGTTCACATGCAGAGTTATATAAAGGAAAGCAAACAATACAGTGAACACAACCTAGCAAGTGTAAGCATGCAGGTATAAGTATATAGAGTACAGTACAAACAGAGTCAAGAATTCAGTAAGTGAGGCACAGTAGGTACAAGGCCTAACATAGTACAGAAACGCTGATGATCACAAGGCTGAAGTGCCTTGGTGAAAACATCAGCAGTGTTGGCCTGAGAGGCCACGTAAGCAAGACGAAGCTGGCCACGCTGCTGTAACTCTCGAGCAAGGAAGTAGCACAGAGCAATGTGCATCGTTCTGTGCTCCAATCTGTGCTCCTGACACAAGGCCAGCATGGCCTTGTTGTCGACGTACAGAACTGGAGGAGAACGAGGCGCCTCTCCCAAGTCGGTCAGCAGGTAGGTGAGCCAGCGTAGCTCCTGTGCAGCCATGGCCCCAGCGTAGATCTCAGCCTCACAACTGGAGCTGAGAACAGAAGAAGAACGGGTAGACCGCCAAGAGACAGAACCGGCGCCAAGACTGAAGGTGTAACCCTGTGACGACCGCTGCGTAGCCAAGTCGTCAACCCAGGAGGCGTCAGCATGACCAGTGAGGACAACTCGAGCCCGTCCTCCAAGCACGAGCCCCATGCCCGATGTACTGCACAAGTATCGCAACACCCTCTTTGCAGCATCCCAGTGCACCTTTCGGTGCCTGCCGGGAGCCACGTAGCGAGCCAGAAGGCTGAGAGGGTATGCGAGGTCAGGTCGTGTGCAAGTCATCAGGTACATGAGGCAGCCCACAAGCTCTGGATACGGGCCACTCGGCTCTACGGACTTGTCCGAAGGTGGAGCTGAGAGCGAGTGACCGGTAGGCAGAGGAGTGGACTGTGGCGAGGAGTACGTGAAGCCGAAGCGCTGAAGGACCTGCTGCACCATGTGTGACTGAGTCAAGGTAATGGTGCGCTGGGTGATCCGCAAGCCAAGATAGCTTGTCAGCTCACCCAGGTCTGTGCACGTGTGTCTCTTCTGCAGCTCGGACTTTACGTGGGCGAGTGCCTCAGTGTCAGCAGTAGCAAAGACGAGGTCATCTACGTACACGAGAACGTAGAACGGCGGCAGAGTAGTGTCAGTACGTAAGAACAGAGAAGGGTCAGAAGTGGAAGGAGCAAAACCAAGAGCAGCAAGAGTCGTCCTGAGTGTGTCGTGCCACTCACGAGGTGCCTGGCGGAGACCGTAGACTGGCCGCCGGAGGCTCCACTGGGTACCAGCTGGAAACGACCCAGTGAAGCCAGGTGGGCGGCGCAGCCAGATCTCCTCGTGCAGGTTGCCCTGTAGGAAGGTTGTGCTGAAGTCAAGCGAGTGGAGCTCGTAGTCACGCTGAGCAGCTACGTGCAGCAGTACCCGAAGAGTGGTCATCTTCGGGGTAGGGGAGAAGGTCTGAAAGAAGTCAACTCCCTGTTGCTGACTGAAGCCACGTGCAACGTAACGCTCCTTGAAGACAGGCGGAGAACCCGGTGGCCGCTTCATCCTGAAGATCCACATGGCACTGACGATGTTCGCCCCAGGCGGGGGAACCTCGTCGACGTAGGTGCATGTGGACTTCCAGGAAGCCATCTCGGCATCCATGGCTGCCTGCCACTGAGAGGAGTAGGGACCCTCTATCGCCTCTGCGTAAGAGCGCGGTGTCGGGATGTCTGGTGCATCCGGGTCTCCCTCAGGGGCAAGCAGCATGGACACGAGATGAGGTACAGAAGCAGCAAAGCACTCAAACTCCTCCTGTCTGTCCTCAAGAACGTCCGCGCCAAGAGCACACTCACCCCCGCATACGGAGGACAGACAGACGCAGACGCAGACTCAGCAACAAGACTAGCGGCGTAGTCTAGGCGACAGGCTGCAGCAAATTCAACAAGCTCAGTAACAAGAGCAGACGCAGCAGTGGACTCAAACAAAGGGTCAGTGACAGCAGTAGCCAGAAAACGCGTGACAGCTGGACTAGCAGCACGTAGGGAGTCAGACGCAGGGTCCGGACCGGCAGGAAGAGAGGACGCAGGAGGAGACGGCAGAGGGACACGCTGCGGAGCAGTGGAAGGACGCAGAGTCATAGAGTGAGTGCCAGGGACAGGAGGAGGACGCGGACGCAAAACACGACCAGCGCGACCAGGACGGACAGGCGACACAGAACGAGACTCAGGCGACACAGGACGCGACTCAGGCTCACGACGCTCGGTAAGACCTCTAGTCGGTCCAGAGTAAGGAGAAGGACCCGGCAGGGGAGAGGCTGGCTGGAACCGCGACTGGGACTGGACAGGCGGTGGACTCAGGAAAGGAGGAGGAGGACCAGGAGAAGGCGGGGAGCCAAGAACCTGGTGAAGAAGTGGAACGTAGTACGGCCGCGGCCGCGCAGCACCTCCAGAAACAGCAGAGACAGAACCGGGACCCCCAACCCCAGGGTCTCCCGTCCCAGCAGCACCTCCAGCAGCTCCAGCACCAGCAGCACCTCCAGCAGCACCTCCAACACTAGCAGCACCTCCAGCAGCTCCAGCACCAGCAGCACCTCCAGCAGCTCCAGCACCAGCAGTACCTCCAGCAGCTCCAGCACTAGCAGCACCTCCAGCAGCTCCAGCACCAGCAGCACCTCCAGCAGTACCAGCACCAGCAGCACCTCCAGAAGCTCCAGCAGCACCTCCAGCACCAGCAGCACCTCCAGAAGCTCCAGCAGCACCTCCAGCACTAGCAGCACCTCCAGCAGCTCCAGCACCAGCAGCACCTCCAGCAGCTCCAGCACCAGCAGCACCTCCAGCAGCTCCAGCAGTGCCACCAGTAGCTCCAGCAGCACCCCGACAGCGCCGAGAGTACCACTCACGAAGCTGCTGTGGAGAGAGAGGCTCCCGCCGCAGCGGGACACCTAGAGCACCTCCAGACGCAGCACGCGCAGGCTCAGCACCCCCAGACACAGTACCCTCAGGCTCCACATGCCCAGGCTCAGCACCCCCAAGCTCAGTACGCCCAGACTCAGCACCTGGGTGGGGTGGTAGAACTGCCACCTGGGTGCGTCAAGAGGGAAGCCAAGGAAGACACAGGGAACGGCACGGGAGGACAGCTTGTCCGCTGTAGTATCGCGGACA
This sequence comes from Closterium sp. Naga37s-1, assembly GCA_947471745.1. Classification (NCBI taxonomy): domain Eukaryota; kingdom Viridiplantae; phylum Streptophyta; class Zygnematophyceae; order Desmidiales; family Closteriaceae; genus Closterium; species Closterium sp. Naga37s-1. The sequence continues at coordinate 5,491,728 of CANJKZ010000069.1, forward strand.
AAAGCTCGAGATCCCCAGACACGAAACGCGGACGCATCGCCAACCTTCCCCGTCCACCGCAGAGTAGGTGTGGTCTCCGGCAAGGAGACACGAGGCTGAAGGTTGATCTGATGCGCAGCGTACTGAACCGCGAACGGCCACAGAAAATGGGGAGCAGCCGCATGAATCATGGACGTACGAGCGACGTCCATGACCATGCCAATGCGGCGCTCAGCAATCCCATTTTGCTGCGGGGAGGCCGGAAGCGTAAACGTCTGGCGGATGCCCTCCGAACGACAGAAGGCTCTCAGGAGGTCGGAGGAAAACTCCCCGCCTCTGTCTGAGTGCAGACGCAGAACAGGAAGGTCTGAGCTGAAACTCTCACTGAGCTGGCGACGAGCACCGCGGATCCAGTCGATCAACACCTCAGGGACCTCACCCTTGCTGCGCAAGGGGAAGACAGTGGAGTAACACGAGTAGTCGTCAACGACCAGCAGGAAGTAGCGCTCGTGACCCTGTCCACGGATGCGGGCTGGGCCCCACACGTCCATGTGAAGAGTCTGCAGAGGGGCCTCAGTCGGAGGGAACGAGGAGGAGTGAGGAGCGGCGCGCTGCCGGCCCTCGACACAAGGAACACAGGTGGGGGCAGGCCCCGGAGGAAGGGGAGGGAGGGACCTGGGGAGTCCAGAGACAAGAGCACGGGAGGCCATACCTCGAAGACGAGGCAGGGAGGGGTGACCAAGGCGGTGGTGCCAAAGGAGAGTCTCGTCTGCCAGAGGACGACATGAGCAGGGGGCAGACGCAGGACTAGACCTGGACGCGGCAGCAAACACCTGACTAGACGCAGCTACGTGACCAGACACAGGGACCGGAGGAGGCGCAGTAGTCAGTGTGTACAGACTCGACCCTGGCCGACGGGTGAACGTGGCCAGGTGGCGGCCCGTCCGAGAGCAAGTGCAGTGGGTCACACGCTGACCTCCAGGGGTGAACTGGTCAACCCACCCGTCTTGGAGGTCAGCTCCACTCACCAAGTTCGTAGAGAACGAGGGGAGGTGGAGTCCCGACAGCAAGCCCGACGGGGCCGCAGGACACGGTAGAACCGTGGAGGAGTGTGCAAGGACTGGGCCCCCTGAGGGGTCAGCAAGGGAGACCGCAACAGGCCGACTGAGCGGCGTGAGTGTGGTGCTGTCTCTAAAGAAAGAGCGCGAAGCACCAGAGTCAAATGTGAAAGTGTGCAAGGACTCAGTAGGTGCAGTACCAGAGAGAGTAGACGCACCAGCACCTGGAGTAGCAGACGCACCAGCACCTGGAGCAGCAGACGCACTAGCACCTAGAGCAGCAGCCGCAATGCCCGGGTCGGGCGAGACACTCAGGTAACAGTCACCCTCAGCACTATCAGCAAGAGCATACATGGCAGCAAGGATAGCATCAAAATCTAGATCAAAGATAGGCACATTCTGCAGAAGCAGATCATGCCAGCGAGGGAGCTCAACGGCGTCAGGAAACTGGGTACGCCAAGCGTCAGTCAAGCGACCGAAGCAGCGCTGCGTGGTGTGTGGGAGCCCACACACCTCCCCACTACGAGTGTCGGTGCGAAGAACGTAGGTGCAGGGACCTGCACTCCCAGACCTCCCACGCCCAGCGTACCACTCACGAAGCTGCTGAACCGACGGGGTCTCACGGGTGCGCAGCTGCTGCTGGCGCTGGCTGCCACCAACACCTCCATGCTGCGCAGCTGCACCTCGACCAGGACCACCTCCGCCGCTACCTCCACCACCGCTGCCGCTGCCTCCACCTCCTCCGCCACCGCCGCCACGACCTCCACCGCCGCCACTGACGCCCCCACTCCCGGTACCACCCCCACCTCCACCGCCACCTCCACCTCCTCCACTGCCTCCCCCGCCGCCCCCTCCACCACCCCTGTTCCCCTTGCCCTTGCTGGTGCGGCATCTCTCACTCGGGGCAGACGCAGCGCCGACCTCCTCAGTGCCAACGAGGTCGACAGCAGCAGCAGAAGCAACAGAGGGGAGAAGGGGAACAGGGGAACACCCCTCAAAGAAGGGGGTGCGACGGTCGCCGCGAGAAGCACCGACAGCTAAGATACTCTTCTCAGCTGCAGCAAGGCGTTCCTCTAGCAGGTCGACAGTCAGCTCGGTGGGGCAAAAGGAGAGAAAGTGGTCCCTGACTGAAGAGAGAGTCAGGGAGGCGGGTGACTAGGTAGTAAAGGGTGATGTACATGGGGGGGGGGTTCTTGGCACAGAACTCAGTGGGAAGGGCAGCGCGGTAGCGGGCGTCACTAGTGCGAAGGTGAGCAACTAGGTCAGCGACAGTGGCAAAGGCAGCAAGGTCAGGGAAAAGGTACGGCAGCATGAGGTGGCTAAGGGCAGCAGTGGCAGGGGAGGAGTAGCGTGCAACTACAGCGTCGTACAAAGACTGAGCAGTCTTGTACTGGCCAAAGTGCGCGCGCTCAGCAGGCGGCAGGTGACTACGAACAGCAAGACGAGCAACAGCGTCACGAGTGGTCCACTGCGAGCGAACGGTACTGTCAGCAGTGGCAGCAGGAGCAGTGGAAACACCTGACGTGTGATCGAAAAGGGATACCCCATCCCTAGAATCACACTGAAGAAAGAGATGTAGGTCGTCAACCCACACGTCAAAATCAACTGCACGTCCCTCAGCATCAAAGGTGAGAACAGTCGGACTAGCCATAGCAGCAGTAGCAAGAGTAGTGGCAGTAGCAGCAGTAGCAGCAGTAGCAGCAGTAGAAGCAGTAGCAGCAGTAGCGCAAGTCAGTGCTGGGCGGCGCGGCTCGGCTGGGCGGCGCGGCTCGGCTGGGCGGCGCGGCTCGGCTGGGTGGCGCGGCTCGGCTTACCAGAAACGGGTGCAGGGGCGGCCAGGACTGTAGGGGGGGCACGCCAGTAGAGGCCGGCAGAGGCGCGCCAGTAGGGGCCGCGCCAGAAGGGGCCGGCAGGGGCTCGTGTGCAGAGGCCGGCAGGGGCGCGCCAGCAGGGGCCGGCAGGGGCTCGTTTGCAGGGGCCGGCAGGGGCGCGCCAGTAGGGGCCGCGCCAGCAGGGGCCGGCAGAGGCTCGGGTACAGGGGCCGGCAGGGGCGCTTCAGCGGGGGGGGCGCGCCAGCAGAGGGCCGAAAGGGGGGCCGCGAAGAGCCGTCGAAGAGGGCCGCTAAGGGCCGCGAGGGGGGGCCGCGAAGGGCCGCAAAGGGCCTCGAAGGGCCGCGCAAGGGGCCGCGAAGGGCCGTGAAGGGGCCTCGAAGGGCCGCGCAAGGGGCCGTGAAGGGCCGCGAGGGGCCACGAAGGGCCGTGAGGGGGCCGCGAAGGGCCGCGAGGGGCCGCGAAGGGCCGTGAGGGGCCGCGAACAGGGGTCGCGAAGGGCCGCAAAGGGGGGGGCCGCGAAGGGCCGTGACGGGGCTGCAAAGGGCCGCTAAGGGGCCGCGAAGGCCGCGAGGGGCCTCGAAGGGCCATGAAGGGCAGGCGCACGGGGCGCTGCTAGGACAGAAGCGAAACGCGCTTCGGGCAGGTAAGGAAAAAAAAAAAAAAATCGTAGTGGTGGGCCCTAAAAAAAAACAGTTCCACTAGGGAACCTGCTCTATACCATGTGAGAATAATGAGAGGAATGAGTGAACTAGGAAACAGGTGGGGTACAAGTAGAAAACACAAAAGTGTTGTACCCTCTAAGGACTACCCCACTACAGCCTAAATAGACTATAGCATATATAAGTTTGACACTTCAGTCAGCGACAGGGAGTTGAATTCTTCCAGACCTTCTCCCCTACCCCGAAGATAACCACTCTTTGGGTTCAGCTGTACGTCGCCGCTCAGTGTGACTACGAGCTGCACTCTCTTGACTTCAGCACAGCTTTCTTACAGGGCGGCCTGCATGAGGAGATCTGGCTGCGCCGCCCACCTGGCTTCACTGGGTCGTTTCCTGCAGGTACCCAGTGGAGCATCCGACGGCCAGTCTACGATCTCCACCAGGCGCCTCGCGAGTGGCACGACACACTGAGGACGACGCTCGCGGCTCTTGGGTTTGCTCCTTCGACTGCTGACCCGTCGCTGCTTCTGCGCACTAACACTTCGCTGTCGCCGTTCTACGTCCTCGTGTACGTCGACGACTTGGTCTTTGCCACTGCTGACACTGTGGCACTGGCCCTTGTGAAGTCGGAGCTGCAGAAGAGACACACCTGCACTGACCTTGGTGAGCTGCGCAGCTATCTTGGCTTGCAGATCACCCGGGACAGAGCACGGCACACCATCACCCTGACTCAGTCACACATGGTGCACCAGGTCCTTCAGCGCTTCGGCTTCCAGTTCTCCTCGCCACAGCCCACTCCTCTGTCTACCAGCCACTCACTCTCAGCTCCACCTTCGGACGAGTCCGTAGAGCCGAGTGGTCCGTACCCAGAGCTTGTGGGCTGCCTCATGTACCCGATGACCTGCACTCGACCTGACCTTGCCTACCCTCTTAGCATCCAGGCACGCTACGTTGCGCCCGGGATACACCGACCAGTGCACTGGGAGGCTGCTAAGAGGGTGTTGCACTACTTGTGCAGTACATCGGGCATGGGGCTCGTGCTTGGAGGACGGGGTCCAGTTGTCCTCACTGGACACGCAGACGCGTCTTGGGTTGACGACTTGGCTACGCAGCGGTCGTCATAGGGTTACACTTTCAGCCTTGGCTCCGACTCTGTTTCTTGGCGGTCTACCCGCCCGTCTTCTGTTCTCAGTTCCAGTTGTGAGGCGTATGTCAGATTTATATGACTTAGCTGCTGTAGGCTATAGTGGGGTAGCACATATGGGGTACAGCTTTCTAGGGTTTGTACTTGTACCCAACTTTCCCTTAGTCTTTTCATTCCTCGTTCATTTTCACATGGTATAGAGCAGGTTCCCCTGTGGGAACCGTTCCTAGGGCCCACCAACTTTTTTTTCCTGCCCGGAGCGCGCTCAGCCTCTGCCCGAGTCGTGCTCCCCTCTCACGGCCCCGTCGCGCCGCCCTTACGACCCCGTCGCGCTGCCTCTGCGGCCCCGTCGCGTCGCCCTTGCGACCCCGTCGCGCCGCCCTCGCGGTCCCGTCGCGTCGCGCCGCCCTCGCGGCCCTTTCGCGCCGCCCTCGCGGCCCTTTCGCGCCGCCCTCGCGGCCTCCTCGAGCCGCCCTCGCGACCCCTCCACGCCGCCCTCGCGGCCCCGTCGCCTACCCTTGCGGCCCCGGCGCCACCCTTCCCGGCCCCGGCGCCGCCCTTCCCGGCCCCGGCGCCGCCCTTCCCGGCCCCGGCGCCGCCTCTGCTGGCCCCGTCGCCCCACCCTTGCGACCCCGCGGCCCCACCCTTAAGGCGCCGGTCGCCACCCTTCGTGGCCCCGCCGCCGCCCTCAGCGGCCTCGTCGCCGCCCCACCTGGCCCCGCCGCCGTCCCCACGCGGCCCCGCCGTCACCACCGAGCCGCCGGCGCCGCTGAGCCGCCGATCTACCGAGCCGCCGCTGCTGCCGAGCCGCCCGAGCCACCCGAGCCGCCCGAGCCGCCGAGCCACCTGAGCCGCCCGAGCCGCCGAGTCGCCGAGCCGCCGAGCTCCAGTTGCTGCCGAGCCGCCGTGCCGCCGAGCCTCCCGAGCCGCCCGAGCCGCCGAGTCGCCGAGCCGCCGAGCTGCAGTTGCTGCCGAGCCGCCGAGCCGCCCGAGCCGCCCTGTCCGGTAAGAGCGGCACCTCTACCACTGCGCTGCCCTTACCCTACTGCTCCAGCTACTAGTCTACTGCTGTCATGGCTACCCCCAGTGTCCTCGCTTTTGACGCTGAGGGTCGGGCCATTGACTTTGACGTCTGGGTAGATGACCTGCAGCTTTTCCTACAGTGCGACAGGGCAGACGGTCTCTCTCTCTTTGACCTCACTTCTGGTGCCTCTTCTGCCCCTGCTGCTGATGCTGACGCCACTGTTCGCTCACAGTGGGCCACACGCGACGCTGCTGCCCGTCTTGCTGTGCGCCGCCACTTGCCTACCGCTGAGCGTGCACACTTTAGTCAGTACAAGAGTGCTAAGACCTTGTACGACGCTGTAGTTGCACGCTACTCTTCCCCTGCCACTGCTGCACTTATCCGCCTCATCCTGCCGTACCTCTTCCCTGACCTCGCCGCTTTTCCCACAGTCGCTGACCTCATTACGCACCTGCGCACTAGTGACACTCGCTACCGCGCTGCCCTTCCTCCTGAGTTCTGCGCCAAGAACCCCCCCCCTATGTACATCACCCTCTACTACGTAGTCACCAGACTCCCTGACACCCTTCGTCCGGTCAGGGACCACTTTCTCTCTGTTTGCCCCACCACCCTCACCGTTGACCTCCTCGAGGAGCGCCTCCTAGCAGCAGAGAAGAGCATAGTCGCTGTAGGAGCCTCTCGTGGTGACCCTCGTGCCCCTGTCTTTGAGGGGTGCTCCCCCTCTCCTCTCTTGCCCTCTGTTGCCTCTGCTGCTGCGGCCGACCTCGTTGGTCTTGAGTCGGTCGGTGCGGCGTCTGCCCCTAGCGGGAGACGCCGCACTGGCAAGGGCAAGGGGGGCAGGGGCGCTGGAGGAGCTAGCGGGGGCGGTGGAGGCGGCGGTGGAGGCGGCGGAGGGGGTGGGGGTGGCGGTGGGGGTGGTGGCGGGGGTGGGGGCGTCAGTGGCGGCAGTGGAGGCGGAGGCGGCGGCGGCGGTGGCGGTGGGAGCGGAGGTGGCGGAGGTGGCGGCGGTGGAGGAGGCGGCGGCGGAGGAGGTGGAGCTGGTCGGGGTGGCGCTGCGCAGAGGGTCGGCTCCGGTGGTGGTCAGCGCCAGCAGCAGCAGCAGCAGCAGCTGCGCACTCGTGAGATCCCCCCCCCTCAGCAGCTTCGTGAGTGGTACGCTGCACGCCAGCGGGGTGGGGGTACTGGTCCGTGCACCTACGTCCTACGCACCGGCGACCGCGCGGGTGAGCCGTGCGGGGGTGCGCACTCCACCCAGCGCTGCTTTGGCCGCCTGACGGACGCTTGGCGTCGCCAGTTCCCTGAGGCCACTGAGATCCCTCGCTGGGGCGAGCTGTCTAGGGCGGGAGTAGCTATCTTTGACCTTGACTTTGATGCTATTCTTGCTGCCATGTATGCTGTGACTATTAGTGATGAGGGTGACTGTTACTGGTGTTTTCCGGCCGACCCGGGCATTGGGACTGCTGCTCTAGGTACTGGTGAGGCTGCTGCTCTAGGTGCTAGCGAGGCTGCTGCTCTAGGTGCCAGTGCGTCTACTTCCTCAGGTGCTGGTGAGTCTGCTCTCTCAGGTACTGCGTCGGCTCCGGCCTCCCACACCTTCACTCTTGACTCGGGGGCTTCTCGCTCCTTCTTTCGAGACCGCACCACACTCACGCCGCTTGGTCGGCCAGTTGCAGTCTCTCTGGCAGACCCCTCTGGGGGTCCTGTCCTTGCTCACTTCTCCACTGTCCTCCCGTGTCCGGCGGCCCCCTCTGGCACCCTGTCTGGTCTTTACCTCCCCTCGTTCTCTACGAACTTGGTGAGTGGTGCTGACCTACAGGAAGCGGGGGTTCATCAGTTCACTCCTGCGAGCCAGCGTGTGACCCACTGCACGGACGCTCGGACGGGCCGACACTTGGCCACGTTTACACGTCGGCCGGGGTCGAGCCTGTACACACTGACCACTGAGTCTCCTCCAGTCACTGCGTCTGGTCAGGCAGCTGCGTCGGGTCAGGTGTTTGCTGCAGCGTCCAGGTCTGGTCCTGAGTCTGCCCCCTGCTCGTGTCGCCTCCTGTCTCACGAGACTCTCCTCTGGCACCACCGCCTTGGTCACCCCTCCCTGCCTCGTCTCCGAGGCATGGCCTCCCGTGTCCTTGTCTCTGGTCTTCCCCGGTCCCTCCCTCCCCTTCCTCCGGGGCCTGCCCCTACCTGCGTCCCCTGTGTCGAGGGGCGGTAGCGTGCTGCCCCTCACTCCTCCCAGTTTCCTCCGACAGAGGCCCCGCTGCAGACGCTTCACATGGACGTGTGGGGCCCGGCCCGCGTCCGTGGACAAGGTCACGAGCGCTACTTCCTGCTGGTGGTTGACGACTACTCGCGTTACACCACAGTCTTCCCCTTGCGCAGCAAGGGTGATGTCACTGAGGTGTTGATCGACTGGATCCGCGCAGCTCGTCTCCAGCTCAGAGAGAGTTTCGGCTCGGACTTTCCTGTTCTGCGTCTGCACTCTGACAGAGGCGGAGAGTTCTCCTCTGGCCTTCTGCGAACCTACTGTCGTGCACGAGGCATCCGCCAGACCTTCACGCTTCCGGACTCTCCACAGCAAAATGGGATTGCTGAGCGCCGCATTGGCATGGTCATGGACGTCGCCCGTACGTCCATGATGCATGCGGCTGCCCCCCATTTTCTGTGGCCGTTTGCGGTTCGGTACGCGGCGCATCAGATCAACCTTCAGCCCAGGGTCTCCATGCCGGAGACCTCCCCAGCTTTGCTGTGGACGGGGAAGGTTGGCGATGCGTCTGCGTTCCGTGTCTGGGGATCTTGGGCGTTTGTCCGCGACTTGTCTGCGGACAAGCTGTCCCCTCGTGCTGCTCCCTGCGTCTTCCTTGGCTTCCCCCCTGACGCGCCAGGGTGGCAGTTCTACCACCCCACCTCTCGCCGTGTTCTGTCCTCCCAGGACGTCACGTTTGACGAGTCGGTCCCCTACTACCGTCTCTTCCCCTACCGCACTCCGTCCCTCCCCCCGCCACCGCTCTTCCTTGTGCCAGGTCCCCCCCCGGTAGACCCCCTTCCCCCTCAGGGTCCTGCCCCTTCAGGTGTGTCCCAGGTAGACGCAGTCGAGCCTGTGGAGGTCGTTGGTGACTCTGGTGCTGCTGGGGGTGCTGAGCCTGGGGGTGCTGACTCTGGGGGTGCTGAGCGTGTGGGTGCTACGCCTGGGGGTGCTGAGCCTGGGGGTGCTGAGCCTGAGGGTGCTACGACTGGGGGTGCTGAGCCTGGGGGTGCTGAGTCTGGGGGTGCTGAGCCTGGGGGTGCTACGACTGGGGGTGCTGAGCCTGGGGGTGCTACGCCTGGAGGTGCTGAGCCTGGGGGTGCGGAGCCTGAGGGAGCTGGGCCTGCTCGTGTGGCGTCTGGCGGTGCTGGGCCTGGAGGTTCTCTGGGTGCTCCGTCTCGACGGGAGCCACTCTCTCCACAGGAGGTGCGTGAGTGGTTTGCCCGGCGCTGGAGGCGTGCTGCTGGAGCTGGAGGTTCTTCGGCTGCTGAGGGTGCTGGTGCCACGGGTCCCGGAGGTGCTCGTACTGGGAGTACTGGAGCTGCTGGGCCTGCGGGTACTACTGGAGCTGGAGCCACTGCGTCTTCTCGTGGTCCGACTGGAGCTGGAGCTGCTGAGGGTGTTGGCGCTGAGGGTACTGCTGGCGGTACTGGAGGCGGTCCTGCTGGGGGTGCTACTGGTGCTGCTGGAGGTCCTGGAGCTACTGGAGCTGCTGGGGGTACTGGAGCTGGAGGTGCTGCTGGCGCTGGTGCTACCACTGGGGGTACTGGTGCTGTCCCTGCTGTGTCTGGAGTCGCTGCGCGGCCTCGGCCGTACTTCGTTCCGCTTCTTGAGCAGGTTCTTGGTCTCCCGCCTTCTACTGGTCCTCCTCCTCCCTTAGAGTGTCCACAGCCTGTCCCGTCACAGTTACAGTTACAGCCGGCCTCCCCACTGCCTGCTCCTTCTCCCTACACTGGTCCTACTGGAGGTCTTGGTGAGCGTCGTGAGCCTGCGTCTCGTCCTGCGTCGCCTATCCGTGCTGCTCGCGCTAGTGGTCGTGGTTCGCGTCAGCGTCCTCCCCCTGTGCCCGGCACGCACCGGATGTCTCTCCGTCCGTCCACTGCTCCTCTGCGTGCCCCTTTGCCTTATCCTCCTGAGTCCTCTCTTCCTACTCTTGCTGACCCGGAGTCGGACTCCCTTCGTGCTGCCAGTCCGACTGTCACGCGTCTCCTTGCTACTGTTGTCACTGACCCTTCCTTTGAGTCCACTGCTGCGTCTGCCCTAGTTGCTGAGCTCATCGACTTTGCTGCTCGCTGTCGTCTAGATTACGCTGCTAGTCTTGTTGCTGCGTCTGAGTCTGTCTGTCCTCCGTCCGTCGGGGGTGAGTGTGCCCTTGGCACGGACGTCCTTGAGGACAGACAGGAGGAGTTCCAGTGTTTGGCTGCTGCTTCACCTCATCTCGTGTCCGTACTGCTTACCCCTGAGGGAGACCCGGATGCACTTGACATCCCGACTCCGCGCTCTTACGCGGAGGCGATAGAGGGTCCCTACTCCTCTCAGTGGCAGGCAGCTATGGACGCAGAGATGGCTTCCTGGAAGTCCACAGGCACCTACGTTGACGAGGTTCCCCCGCCTAGGGCGAACATCGTCAGTGGCATGTGGATTTTCAGGGTGAAGCGGCCGCCGGGTTCTCCGCCTGTCTTCAAGGCGCGTTACGTGGCTCGTGGCTTCAGTCAGCGGCAGGGAGTTGACTACTTTCAGACCTTCTCTCCCACCCCGAAGATGACCACTCTTCGGGTACTGCTGCACATAGCTGCTCACCGTGACTACGAGCTACACTCTCTTGACTTCAGCACTGCTTTCTTGCAGGGCAGCCTGCACGAGGAGATCTGGCTGCGCCGCCCACTTGGCTTCACTGGGACTTTTCCTCCTGGCACCCAGTGGAGCCTCCGGCGGCCAGTCTACGGTCTCCGCCAGGCACCGCGTGAGTGGCACGACACACTGAGGACTACGCTTGCGGCTCTTGGGTTTGCTCCCTCTACTGCCGACCCGTCGCTGTTTCTGCGCACCGACACTTCTTTGCCGCCGTTCTACATCCTCGTGTACGTCGACGACTTGGTCTTTGCCACAGCTGACACTGCTGGACTCGCCCACCTGAAGTCCGAGCTGCAGAAGAGACACACGTGCACAGACATGGGTGAACTGCGCAGCTACCTTGGCTTGCAGATCACCCGGGACAGAGCACGCCGCACCATTACCCTGACTCAGTCACACATGGTGCAGCAGGTCCTTCAGCGCTTCGGCTTCACGTACTCCTCGCCTCAGGCCACTCCTCTGCCTACTCGCCACTCGCTCTCAGCTCTGCCTTCGGATGAGTCCGTAGAGTCGAGTGGCCCGTACCCAGAGCTTGTTGGCTGCCTCATGTACCTGATGACCTGCACTCGACCTGACCTTGCATACCCTCTTAGCATTCTTGCACGCTATGTTGCTCCTGGGAGACACAGACCGGAGCACATGGCTGCAGCGAAGAGGGTGTTGCGCTACTTGTGCAGTACGTCGGGCATGGGGCTTGTGCTTGGAGGGCAGAGTCCAGTGGTCCTCACTGGACACGCAGACGCTTCTTGGGCTGACGACCAGGCTACGCAGCGGTCGTCACAGGGTTACACCTTCAGCCTTGGTTCCGGCTCTGTCTCGTGGCGGGCTACCCGCTCGTCTTCTGTTCTCGGCTCCAGTTGTGAGGCTGAGATCTACGCAGGGGCCATGGCTGCACAGGAGCTTCGCTGGCTCACCTACCTGCTGACTGACCTCGGAGAGCCGCCTCGTTCTCCTCCAGTGCTGTACGTAGACAACAAGGCCATGCTGGCCTTGTGTCGGGAGCAGAGACTGGAGCACAGAACGAAGCACATTGCTCTTCGCTACTTCCTTGCTCGTGAGCTACAGCAGCGTGGTCAGCTACGCCTTGCGTACGTGGCCTCTCAGGCCAACACTGCTGATATCTTCACCAAGGCACTTGCGCCTTGTGATCATCAGCGCTTCTGTACTCAGCTGGGTCTTGTGCCTACCTTGCCTCACTTGCTCACCCCTTGACCTTGTTTGTACTGTTACATATATATATACACCTGCTCTTGCTTGTTTAGCCTTATATATATATGTAATCCTGCATGTGAACTGGCCTTGTGGCCTTGAACTTGTGCTCGGAATGTGTGGTGACGTTGTGATCCACCCTGAGCTTGCTTTGCTTTGCTTGACTGGTCTTGTGACCCCTTGTCCTCCCCCACTTTGCCTATGGGGGTGTGTCAGATTTATATGACTTAGCTGCTGTAGGCTATAGTGGGGTAGCACATATGGGGTACAGCTTTCTAGGGTTTGTACTTGTACCCAACTTTCCCTTAGTCTTTTCATTCCTCGTTCATTTTCACAGCTTAGATCTACGCAGGGGTCATGGCTGCACAGGAGTTACGTTGGCTCACCTACCTGTTGACGAACTTGAGAGAGCGGCCTCGTTCTTCTCCAGTTCTATACGTAGACAACAAGGCCATGATTACCTTGTGTTAGGAGCATAGACTGGAGCACAGAACGAAGCACATCGCTCTACGTTACTTCCTTGCTCGAGAGCTGCAGCAGCGTGGTCAGCTTCGTCTTTCGTACGTGGCCACTCGGGCCAACACTGCTGATATATTCACCAAGGCACTTCAGTCTGGTGATCATCAGCGTTTCTGTACTGTTTTAGGCATTGTGCCTACTTTGCCTCACTTGCTCACTGTGTGACTTTGTTTGTACTGTGATCTATATATATACCTGCATGCTTACACTTGCTAGTGTATGATCACTGTACTGTTTGTTATCTTTTATTTAACTCAGCATGTGAACTGACCTTGTGGCCATTTGTTTGTGCTCGGAATGTGTGGTGACTTCATGATCCACGCTGAGCTTGCTTTGCTTTTCTTGACTGGTCTTGTGACCACTTGTTCTCCCCCACTTTGCCCATGGGGGTGTGTCAAAATGTTATAGTGCTTACATTGTGTAGACTGTAGTGGGGTAGCTCATAAAGGGTACAACCCAATTAGGGTTAGTAATTGTACTCAGTTTCTTGTCAATGCATTCATTCTCGTTCATTATTCTGACAGTGGGGGGGTTCCCTATACGCTATTCAGGGTAATCTTCGCTAAGGGAAATATTACCCCAGAGCATCAGTGTGGCCTAAATCTGAACACTGACATATCAGTGTAACACTAACACGCCAAAAAATTACCAAACACATCAGTACAGGCCCTAAATTTCACCCTTATAATTAGTATAGCAGTGTAAATTGCACTGATAAAATAGTGGAGCAGAAATAGTCAACAAATATCAAATAACAGGAAATTCCTCGAGGTGTGAGTTCGAATATCGCATCATAAACTGCTTAGCGCGGATGGCGCTGAAACTAACCGCTTTGGTTCGGACATCTTGAACGTTGTCCTTCTCCCTCGGTGTTGCAATCATTTCGAACCTCGCCTCGCCTCGCTGTCAGTTTCCTTGCCAGCCGCCCCAAGCCAAACCTTGCCTTGGGATCGCTTCGCATGCCCTGGCCTAGTTGGTATGGGACTGCCGCCGCATTACCGAAGCTTGCAGCAAGACTTTTCCCTCACTTGAAAACCGCGCCTACAGTACGAGCCACGCCATTTGCTCTGCCGTGCGGCTGCGATTAGGCTGGCCTTTTCAACCTCACGAGCGAGGAGCCATGGCTTTCTGTGCTTGCACGAAACTGTAGTGTTTTGCCAAGTTGCCGTGGGATGGCAACCCTAACTTCATAGAAAGTGACTTCTGAACATGTTTGGTCGTCGCCGTGCCAGGTCGTTGGAGGATTCGCGGTGATTGGAGAGTACATTATCGTCCACTGTCGCACAGACTCCTGAATCCTGATGCGATCGCTTGTTGCGAACCTGGTGAATCGTACAGCCTGGAACGCCTAATGACCATAGGTCGCTCTGCCTGACAGCGCACTGTGCACTAGTACACCACCGCGGCGACCACATACGTTTTGGCGTGCAGCACAGACAAAGTGATGCATCAGCAAAAGAATGTGAATCACGAGTCCCTCTAATGCTCTTGGAAAAGGAGAAGGAGACGGCTTATCAAAGCCAAAGCAATTTTTGTGTCACACTTTTTGCGGGCTCGACTCCTACGCTCCTGCTGCAAGGACGAGTCCTTGGAATTTATGCTCTGATTTTCCGATAAAGTAAGCTGCTGTTACTTTGCTGCACATCGCACCTGATTTCGCAGCCTGACAGCCTGACAGCCTGACAGTCTCTGTCGTTGCCAATATTGCGTGTTAATTATTCACCCAACTCTCCGCAGACATCGGTTCGAAATCCGGAAACCGTACGATTCTTAACTCGGGTGGATCGATGGTGGCTCCCAAGCGATGCGCCTTGGTGGTAGCGGCTGTGCTTCAGCTGCTGTTACTACTGGCGGGTAACGTCGCGCCGTGCGCGGGTCAGAGCGCGAGCCAGGAGTGCTACTGGCCGCTCATCTCCACGCAGTGTACGCTCGCTCTCACATTTGTTGTCGGCTTCGTTTCAAGGAATGTTGGCTTCATTCTACAGTATTTCATGCAATATCAGCTTTGATTCTCAACAATGTCGGTTCAATTCTCAGTATTCCACGCAATGTCGCGTCGTTTCATAGTATTCGCAATCTCGCCTGAGCTTATCCTCTGGTTTAGTGCAATCTCAGCTCACTTCTGCTGCCCGAATGTAAGCGCATTCTCACGCGTTCTAGCCCCGGCTGTACTGTAACGTGCTTCGTCTGGTGCCTGGCAGCGGAGATTCTGGCAAGCGTGGCAGCGAATCTGGACTACTTTCCGTACGAGATGTCATTCATCACCACCTGCGTCAATGTCGGCCTCACCTGCAGCGACGATGGCTACGTCACTGGAATGTCAGTGCTGCTGCTGCTGCTGCTGCTGCTGCTGTGCTCATGCCATTGCTGCTGCGAATGCCCAGGTTAGGTTACTATTGCTCTTGAAATAGCATGAGGAAGAGATGTTTGTAAGTGAAGCTCTCTTTTCCTTGATCCGTTGCTGTTGTGCGTGCAGAAACTGGCAGTACAAGGCGATCCAAGGGGAGCTGCCTTCGGAGATTTTCCAGCTGGTGCATCTTGAATACCTGTGAGCGTCCGCGCTTGAAGCACCTTGAATACCTGTGAGCGATCGCGTTTGAAGCACCTTGAATACCAGTGAGCGACCGCGTTTGAAGCACCTTGAATACCTGTGAGCGATCGCGTTTGAAGCACCTTGAATACCTGTGAGCGATCGCGTTTGAAGCACCTTGAATACCTGTGAGCGACCGCGTTTGAAGCACCTTGAATACCTGTGAGCGTCCGCGCTTGAAGCACCTTAACTCTGGCCATCCGCGGGTCTTGAGCGTCATCTATTTGCAATCACCAATGCGTGTGTGCTGCCATGCCATGTGTGTGTGCTGGTGCCACCCTTGACAACCCTGGCCACCCGCAGGTCTCTGCGTGACAACTATCTGCGCGGCTCCATCCCTTCTGAAATCGGCAACCTCGTCAATCTCACATCATTGTCAGTTAACGTCGCCTCTTGGTCAGTTAACTTCGTCCGTGTGTCAGTTAACGTCGCTCCTCTGTCAGTTAACGTGGTAATTCTGTCAGTTGCCCCCACGTTGATTATTCTTGCCCAATCGTCAATTCAGTTGTACCACAGGCCAGTAGCTTCGACCCTCTGTCAGTTCTACTGGCTCACGTGTATATCCTTCAACGTTCTCTCTATTCTCGCTTTTGTTGTTTCTATGCGTGCATGTGAGTCCACGTGTGCGAGTGTGTGCGTGCATGCGTGCGAGGGTGTGCATGAATGTGTGCAACTGTGCGCATGCACGTGTGCATGCACGTGTGTGAGTGTGCATGGATGCATGTGTGCAACTGTGCGCATGCACGTGTGCGAGTGTGCATGCACTTGTGTGAGTGTGCATGGATGCATTTGTGCGACTGTGTGTGAACACTGGTGTGCGTGTGCGAATGTACATGCATGCATGCATGTGTTCGAGTGTGTGCATGCATGTGTGTGCGAGTGTGCATGCATGCATGCATGCATGTGTGCGATGTGTGCATGTGCGAGTGTGTGTGACATGCATGCATGGCAGGGACCTCACCAACAACTCCTTCTCAGGCCCCTTCCCCACCTTCTTGAGCAAGCTCAAAAAGCTCTCCTACTTGTCAGTCAACATTTCCTCCTTGCCTACTCACATTCTCGTCCCTATCAGTCGTATTTTCGTCCCTGTGAGTCGCATTTTTGTCCACATCAGTTGCATTTTTTTGGTGGGTCGGCTTTGACTCTACCCGTGCCGTCCCATGCCATGCCCCTCCTACCAGGTACCTGGGATTGAACAAGTTTTCCGGCAGCCTTCCTGAAGCCATCGGCAGCATGGTCTCTCTCGGCGATCTGTACGTGTGTCATCAAGCATATACGTGTGGCATCAAGCATATACGTGTGGCATCAAGCATATACGTGTGGCATCAAGCATATACGTGTGGCATCAAGCATATGCGTTTGTCATCAAGCATATACGTGTGGCATCAAGCATATGCGTTTGTCATCAAGCATATACGTTTGTCATCAAGCATATGCGTTTGTCATCAAGCATATGCGTTTGCCATCAAGCATATACGTTTGTCATCAAGCATATGCGTTTGTCATCAAGCATATACGTGTGTGCCGCCCTGCATGCACTTACGTGCGTCGTACTTGAATCAAGCATCCCATATTCCATCAGTACCACACCTCGCCCCTCCTCCCTCCCTTCCTTTTGCATCCTCTCCTCCCAAACACTTATGCCCTTCATCGTTTCCCTCTCTCTCTCCCCGTCTACAACCCCTCATCCCTCCCCTCCCCTTCCTCTGCCTCCACAGCGCCCTGTTCGATAATGAGCTCTCGGGCACTCTGCCCTCTTCTATAGGCCGCCTCACCAATCTCTACAACTTGTGAGCCACCCGTTGCTTGCAGCAGTGAGTGTGAAAGAGCCATGGCATGGCAACAGTGCATATGAGTGGCCTTTTGATTTGAGTGGTCCTGTCCCGATATTGCACTTGTTAGTTTTGCAGCCCGTGACATTTTTGCAGCCCGCGAAGCCTTTCAACGCTGAGGTCTGCCGAGATCTTACCATTATCTCGCAAGCATCGTGTCTCATTCATCTTCTGCCTATCATCGTTCTCGATCATTGTATCTCACTCATATCCATCTCAATTTTGTGTGCGTGTGCCCGTGCACATGACTGTGCGCACAGAGGATTGGCACGAAACCGCCTGTCAGGGTCCCTCCCCAACTCCTTCTCCAACATGGCCAGCCTCAGCTCCGTGTGAGTCGCAGCTCCGTGTGAGTCGTAGCTCCGTGTGAGTTGCAGCTCCGTGTGAGTCGCAGCTCCATGTGAGTCGCAGCTCCGTGTGAGTTGCAGCTCCGTGTGAGTCGCAGCCGCACCGCATGCCATGCCATGCCACGCAACCTCCATCATTCCACGTGCCACATCTGCCGCAGACCAATGTAGCACCGCACTCCAATATTCACCATGTTGTCTGTATCCCCACACGCTATCTCCCCCTCCACCCCTCACACCCCCATGGCCCCTGATCCATGTCCCATCCGCCACACCCCCACGCCCCCTTCCCTCCCACTCCCCACAGCAGCCAGCTGAACAACAACACGTTTACGGGGTCACTGCCTCCATTTTTTAGGCGCCTTAGCAATAGATTCCGCCACAACCCCACACCCTCCCCCCCCACTCCCCACGGCAGCCAGCTGGACAACAACATGTTTACGGGGTCGCTCGCTCCCCTCGCTGCTCTCTCCTCCCTCAGCGCCATGTGAGCTGAGCTCTCCTCTCCTCCCTCAGCGCCATGTGAGCTGAGCTCTCCTCTCCTCCCTCAGCGCCATGTGAGCACTTCTCCTCTCTGCCCTCCACGCCTTGACCGCACTGCAGACCAACCACTCCATGTCCGCCAGTATGCCAGTCAGCACGCCAGTCAGCACGCCAGTCAGCACGCCAGTCACCACGTCAGTCAGCACGTCAGTCAGCACGTCAGTCACCACGTCAGTCAGCACGTCAGTGACCACGTCAGTCACCACGTCAGTCAGCACGTCAGTGACCACGTCAGTCACCACGTGTCACCACGTCAGTCAGCACGTCAGTCAGCACGTCAGTCAGCACGTCAGTCAGCACGTCAGTCAGCACGTCAGTCACCACGTCAGTCAGCACGTCAGTGACCACGTCAGTCACCACGTCAGTCAGCACGTCAGTCACCACGTCAGTCAGCACGCCAGTCTCAAACCATCAGTTTGTCAACTGTTGGCCTCACGCAGAGAAAAAAAAAAAAAAGTGTTTATTCAAGGCACATGTGTGGGATCAGCACAAAACCTCCACATTTGGGTTCCAACACCCTGTGTCTCTTCTCTCTCGCTCTCCCATCCCTGTGTCTCCCCATTCCCTCCCTCAGCTTCCTGTGCTGCAACCGCTTCAACGGGACCATACCGCCCACCTTCTCCACCAACGTCTTCACTGACTTGTATGCCTCTTGCTGCTACCATGATCCACCATATGCCATGCCGCATGCCCCAAGTGCCATGCGCCATGCATGCCCCAAGTGCCATGCGCCATGCATGCCCCAAGTGCCATACGACGTGCACCATGTGCTTTTGAGGCGCCTCACAAGGCTTCAACGGGACCATACCGCCCACCAACGTCTTCACTGTCTTGTACGCCCCTTGCTGCTACCATGTTCCATGTGCCATGCCCCATGCGCCATGTGCTGTGAGCGATGCACCATGCGCGATGCACCCTGCACTTTGCTCCATGCGTTTTGTGTCATGCCCCTCACCTCCTCCCTCCTTCCTCCCACACCCACCCCTCCCCCACCACGGTCTGCCAGTGACGTGTCAGACCACCAACTCACAGGGCCGCTGCCCTCCTTTTCCGAGTCGGCTGAAAATCCTCCCTCCTCCCACACCCACCCCTCCCCTCCATCTCGGCGACCTCACAGGGCCCTGCCATCCCTTTTTGAGTTGACTGAAAATTCCTTTCTCCGCCCACACACACCCACCCCTCCCCTCCATTTCGGTCTGCCAGTGACGTGTCAGTGAACGACCTCACAGGGCCCCTGCCTTCCGGCCTCAGGTTCTCCGAACCTCCTGGCGGTCCGAATTTGTGAGCCTTTCTAAAACTAAGCCCTTGGCTTCTGAGCCATGAATTTTCGGAGGAACTTTCTTTCCTCCCATCAAAATGTCTGTCCTCCCATCCATCCAAATCTCGCTCCTCCCTTCCAACTTTCTTCCTCTCATCCAAATCACTTTCCTTGTATCCCTTTCTCTTTCATCCCGTCTCTGTGTGCCCCTGTGTACCCCTATGCCCCCCTGTGCACCCCTGTGCGCCCCGGCATGTCTGGCAGCAACTCGTCATTCAACCGCCTCTCGGGGGAAATCCCCTTCGACTTTAACGTCAACTTCTTCTTCACCCTGTGCGCCGCGCCCCTCCCTCTCCCCTCCCCCCCCCCCCCCTCCCTCTTCACCCTGTGCGTCGCCCCTCTCCCTCCTTGCATTGCACATGCTTCTTGAGAACTCTTAAAAACAACATGCAATGCAACAGGTCGGCGTTCCAGGCCTTGGTCATTCAAATGGAATAAGAACAGCGCAGCAAAGCCGGGTCCGTGATGTGTGAACATCAACACCAAAGTAGGCAAGCGGCTCAGAGAGCTGAGCCTTTGGCAAGCCCTCACCACCTTCACCGTCCACCTATCCCCTAACCCGAGCTTTACCCACTCCCTAACCTTGACTCCGCCCTTTCCCCCTCCCCCCACCCCTCACTCTCTTCCCCTTCCCCTCTCCCAAACCCTTTCTTCTGCGTTTTTTGAAGTGCTGAAACATTTGCCCCTCCTCTGCCATGGTTCCCCTTCCCAGTGACATATCTTACAACAATTTATCGGGCAGAGCGTTCTTTTCGGGGCAAGCGGAGAGTCCTAAAACTTTTACCATGTGCGTGAGATGTTTATGCAGCATGGTGGTGGTGAGTGCATAAGCAGCATACCAATGGTGAATGCATGAGCAGTCACCCACAGCAACGCACGGGCATCAGCCATTGACTGTGACAAACTGTGACAAACTGTGACAAACTGTGACAACCATTCTGCAGAATTATTCGTTCCACCATCGCACCAAGCACCATTCCTTCCCATCATCTCGACACCCTCATCCCCTCACACCAGAGCAATGCAACCACTCTCTTTTGCACAAACCCATGCCTGCCCATCCATCTATCCATCTATCCATCCATCCATCACTCTCCATTCCATCACCCTGTCTTCCGACCCCAACCATCACCGTCCCCGCTTCCCTCTCCCCCCTTCATCCCCTCTGCATTGCTCCCCTCCTCCATCGTCCAGCAACTACTCGCACAACAGATTCTCAGGAGTGCTCGACCCCTCCCTCTCCACCCTCACCTACCTCCACGACCTGTGCGTTGCCCTGCCTTTCCCGCCACTCTGTGCATTTTCTTAGAAGCCTGAAAACATCACTCATTCTGAAAACCTGCTCAGCCACGGCATTGCGTTCCTCGATTCGCTGCGTCCAACACACCGAGTCGGCCTGCACCCTTGTCCCATCTGCACCGAGTCGGCCTGCACCTTGTCCCAACCCCACCACACCGGTTGCACTCGTCTACCTCTTCTCTACATCTCCTATCAACGCCCATACCCTCCTCGTCTCCCCCCCAACGTGTCCCTGTGCCCCTCCTCCCCCTCCAGAGACATGTCAGGCAACCTTCTCACGGGGTCCATTCCAGCCTTCATTTCCCTCCTCACCAACCTCACTATGCTGTATGCCCCCTCTCACTCTTCTGTGTGCCCTTGTTTTGCTGTGTGCCCTTGTTTTGCTGTGTGCCCTTGTTTTGGTATGTGCCCTTGTTTTGCTATGTGCCCTTGTTTTGCTATTTGCCCTCACTCTGCTGTCCACTATTCGTGCGTGGGTGCAATGGGTGGGTGGGAGAGCAAGTGGAGTGAATGTATTCACTTCACACCCCTTGCCACTCCTCCCCCTTCCCCCCAAGTGCCTCCCCGCACGCAACCTTCTCCCTGCCCTCACCCTCTCCCTGCCCCCCACCCTCTCCCTGCCCTCAAACCTCTCCCTGCCTTCACCGCTCCATTACCCTGCCCTCCACCTCACTCCTTACCTCCACGCCTCCCTGCCCTCATTCCACTTCCCACCCCCTCATTCCACCCCTCTTCCCTGCCCCTGTGGCCGCCCTCCCCGCCTGCAGCGACCTCTCTTCCAACCAGCTCAATGGGGCCGTGCCGTCAGCTCTCAGCAACCCTACTAACCTCGTCAGCATGTGAGATGACATGTCAGCATGTGAGATGACATGTCAGAGATGACATGTCAGTATGTGAGATGGCATGTCAGGCATTTGTGGTGGTGTTAGCTCGTACCGTATGACATTGCACATCAGGAAACAAGGCACTTCTCTGTCACCTCTTAATATGGACAACTCCTTCTCCTACCCACCCTGCCCACCCCTACCCACCCCGCCCACCCCTACCCACCCCGCCCACCCCTACCCACCCCGCCCACCCCTACCCAACCCCGCCCACCCTCGCCCACCCCGTCCCCCCCTTGACCAGCAACCTGGCGCACAACCTGCTGCAGGGCTCTATTCCCCGGGCTCTCTCCCGCCTTGCCTCCCTCACCTACCTGTGCGCCCTCCTCTCCCTTGCTCGCCACTGCTCCTTCTCGTCATGCCATGTCTCGCTCCATGTCATGTCATGTCCTTCCACTCGTTTCTTCCTTGCAGCATGCCCACTTGTATTGTGTATACCATGCTCCGTGCGGACTCCATCTATCTATGCCCATACACCATACTCTTCATCCCATACCCTACCCTACCCATATTCCGTAACACATAAACCAAGCACATACCTCATCTCCCGTACCCCATACCCTTACCCCATGCCCCATACCCCATGCACGGCCCCTCCCAGCAACGTGTCGTCGAATCAGCTGTCAGGAGACATCACACCGTCCCTCTCTCCTCTGCGCTTCCTTGAGATTGTGTGAGGCGCTCGTGTGGGGAAAGGCATGGGGCATGGGGCATGGTGCATGGGGCATGGGGCATGGTGCATGGGGTATGGTGCATGGGGCATGGTGCATGGGGCATGGTGCATGGGGCATGGTGCATGGAGCGTTGGCCATTGGGCATGGGACGTAGGGCGTGGGGCATGGGGCATGGCACACGGGGCAGGGGGCACACTGTAATAGCTTACCACACCATTGATTTCCCCATGCTGTATCACCGTTCCTGCCCCCTCCCCAGATCTCTTCTCCCCTCAACTCCCATCGCTTCATCTCCCCTGAATTCCTGTCATTTACCCCCCATGCCCTGCCATTCTCCCTCCATCCCCCCATGCCCTGCCATTCTCCCCTATCCCTCCATCCCTCCATGCCCCGCAGTGACATCTCAGCCAACACATTAAACGGCTCTGTTCCCCCCTTCTTTGGTCTCATGCCCAACATGACCCACCTGTATGTATCGGCATGACCCACCTGTATGGCATGATCCACTTGTATGGCATGACCGACCCACCTGTATGGCACCTCTATGTGAGTTTCTATTCTAATCATCTCTTCATGTGGAGCATGCCATGTCATCCCATGCCACCCTATGCCATGTCATCCCATCCCATGCCAGTATGGAGCACCCATTCCATGACTCATGGCAGAAATGCATGGTCATCCATCCAAGGAATGCATGGTCATCCATCCATCCACCCCCCTGCCTTCTCGCATGCCAACAACGTGTCCATCAACCACCCTCGCCCCATGACCAGCAGCGGCCCTAAACTGTCTTGGCATGCTATACACCCCTTGCCCACACCATGCCATGCCTTGCCACCTCTTGCCACACCATGCAATGGCAGCGACATGGCCATCAACCACCCACCCATGGCTCCATGACCCGCTGCGGCCATAACATGTCTCCCCCCTACCTTTCCCCACGTCACCCCACGCCACACTGTGCCATGGCAGGGACATGGCTATCAACCTACTCTCCGGCTCGGTGCCTCCCGCCATTTTTAACCTTCGACGGCTCTCCCACCTGTCAGTCAACTTCCCTATTTATACACCCCACCATTAGCTTCCTGCATTTAACAACCAGCCATTCATCTTGGATTCCTGCCCCATCACCATCCGTCCTCACATCATCTCACCTCCGCCCCTCTGCCCTTTCTCCTTCTGTCTGTCCCCTGCTACCGCCCACCATGCCAGCAACATGTCTCGCAACCGCCTCTCAGGCCCTCTGCCCAACGCTGCTGCCAGTCCAGCTCTCATCATGTGCGTAGGCCCTGGTAGCAGCAAGGGCCCTGGTAGCAACAAGGGCCCTGGTAACCACGAGAGCCCTGGTAACCACGAGAGCCCTGGTAACCACGAGAGCCCTGGTAACCACAAGAGCCCTGGTAACTACGAGAGCCCTGGTAACTGCGAGAGCCCTGGTAACTACGAGAGCCCTGGTAACTGTGAGAGCCCTGGTAACACGAGGGCCCTGGTAACCACGAGGGCCCTGGTAACCGCGAGGGCCCTGGTAACCACGAGGGCCCTGGTAACCATGAGAGCCCTGGTAACCACGAAAGCCCTGCCAACTTACCATTTGAATCTTGTTAGTCAATATCTCCATCCCCTCTCACCCCCTTCCCCTCCTGCACCCTCCCTTTCCTCGTGCTGGTTCTCTCAACCCTCCTCGCTTTCTCCGTCCTCCCACTCCGCCCACCCACCTGTTCTCCCTCCCATTTCCGCCCAACCCTGTCTCTCCCCCTCTCCGCTCCACAGCGACCTTTCATTCAACACACTCTCGGGGACACTGGAGAGCCAGCATGTCAACCTCAAGCGACTGGCATTGCTGTGAGTGCCACCACATGCCATTTCTCTCACTGTCGTGTTCCCAGATTCTCTGCTTGTGTGACATTGAGCCGCACTCCTCTCGCTTCCTCGTTTTGCTTTGCTCGCTCCGCGCTCTTTCTCTCCCCTGCCCCGTGCATGCCTCCCCCGTGTTCTTGCCCAGCCAACCCCAATTTCCTCCCGTGCTTCCCGCGCGCCAGCCTCTCATGCCCCAACCTCTCAGCCAATCCCAATTGCCTCCTTTGCTCCATCCGGCTTCCCACCTGCCCCTGCCTGCAGGGCGGAGCACCACAACCAGCTCTCTGGCCCCATTCCCCATGCGCCCTCTTGCTTCCTGCCAGCCCAATCCTCATGCCCAACCCCCATGCTCCCCATGCTCCCCATGCTTCTCCCTGCAGGGCGCTGCACCACAACCAGCTCTCTGGCCCCATCCCCGAGTACCTCTGCCAATCTGCGTTGCAGATCATGTAATGCTCACACCCTAAACCCTGTACCTTTCACACTATGCTAGACGCTCAGATGATTTAGCGGTCTCACTTTGTAGCAATCAGGTTATGTTTCACTCAGGTCCTGTAGCAAAGAGGGGGTTATGAAGTGTGAGCATCCATGTAGAGAGGCACTTCATCATGCACAGAAAGGCTTGTACAGGCACCAATGCATTGCACTGCGCCCTGCGCCAGCCGCCTACTCTCTGCTCTCATCCTTTTGAGTGCTGTCATGACTTCATCTACCCACACCATCCATATTCCTTGTTTCCTCACCTCCTCGCTCCCCTCACCCTCTTTCTTTCTATTGACTCCCCTTTCCACCTCACCTGCCCACCCTTCCCACTCCAGGCTGCTGAGCAGCAACGCCTTTTCGGGGGCCCTCCCTCAGTGCCTGCCCTTCGTCTCCTCTGTCCAACTCATGTCCGTTCTCCCTTTCAACCTTCGACCTTTCAACCTTCACACTTCACTCTTCACACTTCACCCTTCACACTTCACCCTTCACCGTTCCCCTTCACACTTCACCCTTCACCCTTCACCCTTCACCCTTCACCCTTCACCGTTCCCCGTCACCCTTGCCTCGCTCTAATTCGCCCCTGTCTCTGCTCCTCCTCCTGCTGTTATGTTAAAACCGCTTCCTACCATCGCAGCCAACATCTGGTCCCAATCTCTCGTCTCTGCCCCTACCCCCCCCCCTGCTTCCCGTTACTCTGCACCTGTCTACCAGTGACGTCAGCAATAATCTGCTCTTCATGGACGCCGCAACCTTCCAAAACATGCCGCCCATCAGCCTGGACCTCAGCAGCAACTACCTCTACGGCTCCCTCTCCCCCTCCCCCAACATCACCCTCTCCTCCTCCTCCTCCTCGCCCCCCATCCCCTCTCTCGTCCTCCCAGCGACCCCTCAACCCCAGTCCCTCCCCCCATGGGCAGTCCAGGAAGCAACGAACCCTCAGTGGGTGTGGGGGGCGCAAGGGGGGCAGCTGGGGGCAGCTGCAGCAGGAGGGGCGAGCGGGGGGAATAGCAGCAGCTCAGTGGCGTGGCTGGCTGTGGAGGGCAACTGTGTGGGGAGTGAGGTTGTGGGGCAGCAGCGGGGGGCAACAGAGTGTGTCGCGGTGTGTGGGATAGAGCCAGGGCAAGGACCCTGTGGGGGTGCGGGTGCGGGGCAGTGTGTGGTGCAGAGCGGTTGGCCGCCGTCCCTCTCCTGCTCCTGCGCCAGTGGCTACGTTGCTGTCACTGCTGCCGGCACTGCCAATACCACCACTTGCGAGCTGCCGCCCCCTTCCGGTATGTTGAGTCCATGGCTTGAGCTGCTGTCCCAGCTTCCCAGCAAACAATCACCTCCGCTTGCCTGCTTTTCTATGCACCCCAAACCACCCTCTCCCTCTCTCTCACTCCAAACACCACTCTCCCTCCATCCCCTCCATTCTCCCCTCCTCGCCCCCTCTGCAGCGTCCTCGTCGGGGCTGTCAGCAGGAGCGGTGGCGGGCATAGTGGTGGGCGCTGTGCTGCTGCTTGCAGCTGTCGCTGGCCTTCTCATCTTCTTCCTCCGCCCCTCTCAGAGAAGTCAGTCAGAATCACCACCTTGCACCACCACTTTGCACCGCCTTGCACCACCTCTCGCACTCCCTCACATCTTCGCTTATTCTTCCTTGCCTTGCTCTTATTGCACCTACAACAGTATTGAACCGCATCACACCGACACCTCACCACATCACACCGACACCTCACCGCATTGCACCGACACCTCACCGCATTGCACCGACACCTCACCGCATTGCACCGACACCTCACCGCATTGCACCGACACCTCACCGCATTGCACCGACACCTCACCGCATTGCACCGACACCTCACCGCATTGCACTGACACCTCCCCGCATCACACCTCATCACACCTCATCACACCTCATCACACCTCACCCTCACCAGCCTTCACAGGTCAAAGCCCTGCAGCCTCTTCACCATCTTCCACACCCTCTGCCCCCGCTCCCACATTTCCCCTGTCCTGCCACCTACGCCCTTCCACCCCCATCACATTTACACACAAATCGGCATGCTCGCATTTCCCCCCTTGTTCCCTTCCCCATCCCTCAGGGTCGTTGTATCTGGACCAGTGTGTGGCGTACTGCATAGAGGACATCCGCCGCGCCACCAACAACTTCTCTTTGCCTGGTTTTCACTCTCCCTTTCTTCCCCCTATCAACCCCCTTCTCCACCCCTCACCCCATCCATCCCCCAGGGTCGCTCGATCTGGACCAGTGTATGGTGTACCGCATAGAGGACATCCGCCGCGCCACCAACAACTTCTCTCTGCCTGGTTTTCACTCTCCCTTTCTTCACCCTATCAACCCCCTTCTCCACCCCTCACCCCATCCATCCCCCAGGGTCGCTCGATCTGGACCAGTGTGTGGCGTACCGCATAGAGGACATCCGCCGCGCCACCAACAACTTCGCGCCGGAATCCAAGCTGGGCGAGGGCGGCTTCGGCAGCGTCTTCAAGGGCACCGCCCCCGACGGCACCCTGTGGGCCATCAAGCGTGCCAAGTTCCTCACCAACGACTTTGAGAAGGAGGTGCGTGAGAGGAGGGAGGGAAGGTGGGGGGGAGGGCGGGAGGGCGGGAGCGAGGGGGGTTTGAGTCGAGTCATTAAGCACCCTGTGGGCCATCAAGCGCGCCAAGTTCCTCACCAACGACTTTGAGAAGGAGGTGGGGCGAGGGGAGGGAGGGATGGGGGGTGGGTGAGCATGGAAGGGAGCAGAATCAGGCACTTTCCGAGTGAGTTTTTTACAATCGAGTGGCAGGAGTTTGTTGAGAGCAGGAATACAGCATGCCTTGCATCATCTTAGGTATCCTTTGTCACTTTCCGCCATGCCTGTTTGTCCTTGCCCCTCCATCCCTCATCCCTCCTCCCTACCACCCCTCCCCACTCTCCCCTCTCCCCACCATCCCCGGTGCAGGTGCGAGCAGTGGCAACGCTGCGGCACCAGCACCTGGTGCGGCTGCTGGGGTACTGCATGGACTACAACGCGGCCACGGGCCACCAGGAGCAGATCCTCGTCTACGAGTTCGTCCCCCACGGCGACCTCTCCCACTACCTCCACACCGGGGACGCTCCTCCTGGTTCAACCCGTGTGTCGCTCTCCTTTGAAGAGCTCCTGCGCATCGCACAGGGCGCGGCGGAGGGTCTTGCTTACCTGCACCACTCGCTCTCTCCTCCCATTGTGCATCGCGATGTGAAGCCCGCGAATATTCTCATTGGCGAGGGCAGGACTGCAAAGCTGGGTGATTTCGGGCTGGTGAAGACGGATAACCTGGAGAATGCGACGAACCTGGCGGGCACGCCCGGGTACATGGACCCGGATTATGGTGACAGCAAGATTGTGACGACGGCGAGTGATGTGTTCAGCTTTGGAGTGGTGCTGCTGGAGATGGTGTCGGGGAAGCGGGCTGTGTTGGATGAGAGTGATATCGCCTTCAGCAACCGTCACATTTCCATCTGGGTACGGACCTTTTGTGCTGAGCACCAGTGTAGAAATCGCCATGTCTTGCTAAAGCTCATTGTATTTGTGGCTAACTTTGGTCTTGCATTCTTGTTTCATTTGCGCAGGCGAATGAGCTTGTGATGGCGGGCAAAATCACCCAAGTGGTGATGGAGGACCTGAAAGCCCCACCTGATGCCATCATTATGTTTGTTGATCTGGCTATGGATTGCCTGAAGCGCCCTGGAGCCCTGAGGCCGGAGATGAGGGATGTGGCACGGCGCCTCACCAACATTCTTGCCGTTGCACAAGGAAATGTGCCGGTGGGTTGGGTGAAGCAAAAGTCAGTGACGGACAGTACCAGGAACGATTCGAGTGTCAAAGCTGTAGATGAAGCGGAGCCATTGAAGAAGGAAATTGCTTAGATTCTGATTTGTTGTGTGTTCTGCTATTTATTTCCTCTGTTTCTTCGTTGGATTATGTAAGCTGGAGATGTCTTCCTTTAAAATTACATTTCTGAGATGATCTGGGTAGAGCAAGGATGAACTAACTCGATAACCGCAACTGTAGTTATCGCATTTGCGCAACGCATCAGGAATGTTCATAGAATCTGCGGGACGGCGAATCATCGCATCAGGCATTTGGGCATCTCCATCCGAAACAATCGATGCTGATGACCGTTGCTCGGCAGTTCAAGAATAGTTTGCAGAGCATGCTGTATTCAGCAAGTAGGTCGCAGCGCAGGTTCTGTCAGTCAGGCAGATTCTAATTCTTTAGTAAACCCGTTACGCTAGTTCTTTATTTTTAAGCCAACGCGATGGCGGACAGTGATACTGACTCTTCTGCAGATTCTGAAGAACTTGAAGAAGGAGAAGACGAGCCCAGCTCGCTTACCTTCCGTTCTGATTGTGGCTGGCTGAAGCGGTTCTTTGACTCCGCCTTTTTCTGCGAGTGGATCGCCGTCACGTACCTTTTCAAGTAGGCGTGGACAGAATGTTTCTCGTTAAAAGGTCGAAGGAAGTTGAATACTGACAGTCGTGTCGTTCCTGTTTCAGGCACCAAGGCGGTGGCGTGCGAGACTATTTGTGCGACAGAATGTACGCGTTACCGTTGGAAGGAGTTCAGGACTACTTATTTCAGATTTGCTACCTCGCTGTTCACAAACCGAGTCCGTCTCTCGAAAAGTATACCACCGATGTCTGTTCCCAGTCGCTGCACTCATTCCTGCGGGTAAGCAGTCCAGTGAAACAGCTGCATTTTGCGCGTTTGTTGAAAATGCCTGACCTTCTGTTGTTTTTTCGTTCAGGTATACTGGTTTCTGTCAGCTGAGCTCACTGATCGACCCAACGACCTGTCCGTTGCTACCATTCAGGCCAAATTCTACGAGGCTGCCATGCAGGGTTCGGTTCCTAGCCTAAGATGTCCCAGACCACCACGGGTTTCGTTTTTTGGTCGCCAGAACGTGTTTCAACTCATGTCATCAGCCTCAAGGCGTCTGCTTCCCCTGCCTTCTGCCTCCTCGACCTCCAGCCACGCTGTTGATGGCAAGCATTCCATTTTAGCATCTGCACCGAGCTATGTCTGGGGAAGAGAAACCTCGCAAAAAGGATCCGACGAGCTTCCACCTCCCAAAGGCGCTGAATCCGTTCCGTCTCTTGAGGATGAACCAAGCTCAGAATCGAGTCTGAAGCCTGAACCTAGTGATGGTGTTGTTACCCACGAGTCAACATTTTGGCGTTTCCTCCGTGAACGGAAGCTCAGCGCGCCTGCTACTGATACCAACCAGACCCGTCCAGAGAACATCACTAGCTGGAGCTTTTTGGGGGGAAGAAGAGAAGCAGCGTCAACCATTGTGGGAGAACTTGGAGCAGTGACAGAAGCTGATGAAACTCAGGCAGAGGAAGGAGTGAGTGCAGGAGGTTGCAGCCCATCGTTGAATCAAGGCAGACGCAATTCTGGAGGTGAATCAAGAAACGCTGGTGTCATGAGGCGGCTCTTCTCAGTGGATGGCAACGGGGTGGAAACTCTTCGAATTTCTGATAAGAATGACACTTTCTTTCAGCGGTTATTTGGGGAGTCTTCTGAAAAAGCAGGACCGAGCTCACTGGATGGAAGCCTGACGACAGCTTCAGCAACAGATTCATCTGATGCCGCAGGGAACGGTTGTTCATCTGTTGGAGTAGGAGACTCTGCTGTAGCTGAGACAAGCGCAGCAGTTGCTGGAGGAAAAGATAATGAGCTTTTGAGAGATGGAACAGATGAGCCTCTTGATTCAGATGCTCAAAAAGGTCTTCTGCAGAGATTGACAAGTGCTGACTCACCTGAAAGGCCTGATCCATCCGACAAGCCAACAGAGCAGGCTCCGCAGGATGAGGGTGGAGCTGCAGTGCCAGCGGACAGTGAAAACGGCTTGCTCAAGTGGATCATGTGGAAGAGATCTGGTGGCATGAGCAAGGAGGCAGTGACTTTGATTGGAGGAGATGCGCACAAGGAGTTACAGTCAAAAGAAAACACCGGGAGTGAGCACTTGGGACTTTTAAGTCGCATTTTGCATGACAAGACAGAAGTCGCCAGTTCAACAAAGGAGCGGTTACAGCTTGGATCAACAGATGCAGAAGTACATGATGGCCACGAAGAGCAGGTTGAAGGGGAGCAACAGAAGGAAATGCAGCAGCATCAAGCGGATTTCATGACCTCATCGAGCACCACGGTGCTCAAAGCGCTCGTGGCTACAGCTGCAGATGCTGCATCTGGTGTCGTCGCCACTGCTGCTGGTGCGGCAGGTGTTGTCGCTACCGCTGCCACTGCTACTTCCGGTGTTGTTGTCACCGCTGCTGGTGCAGCGTCAGGTGTTGTTGCATCAGCAGCTGGTGCTGCTTCTGGAGTGGCTGCCACGGTCGCTGGTGCAGCAACAGGGGCGAGGCTGCTGGTGGGGGAGGCGGCGAGCCAAGCAGTCAGCATGGTTCCTAAAAGTGCTCTTCGACGAAAGGCTCCCCAAGAGGTGGAACCTGCATCCATCAGAGCAGGGCCGGAATTGGGGGCCAGTCCAACTGATGTGAGCTTCGAGCATATGGCAAGCCCAGAGCATGAACATTTCCACGGCATACAGATTCCGCGTAGCAGCACGACAAGCTTCCAGGCTTCACCGGCTCAACTGTCAGATTCAGTGAGGAGAGATGCCTCTCCAGCAGTGGAATCCATCCATGAGCAGGACAGCAAGCCTACGCCAAAGCCATCCCCTGGATTTATGCGGAGGCTTTTCAAAGACAGGCCAGAGGAGGAGCTTAAGGAGCCTTCGTTTTTCAGCCTGAATGCTGCTGCCACAAAATCCCCAAAAGGAAACCATGTCCCGGTTGTTGATGCACCGCTGCCCCAAAAACAAAGTGCCCTTCGCAGTCTCTTCAGCACACCAACCTTCTTTGCATCGGGAGCGACTAAGGCCAAAGAGATGGCAGAAGAGGGTGGTGAGGAGGTTCCTCCAAGTTTTGCAGACCACTTTGCAAGCAGGATGAGCTCACTGAGAAGCTTCAGTGGGGGTTGGTCTTCGGAACATGCACCATCTAACAAACCAGCCGTTGAAAGTGTAACTGCAGATTTTCAGCCTGACTTAAAGGAAGATAAGGAAGCTGATGCAGAACCACCTGCAATTTCGGCAGAGGCAGTCCTTCCTCTGGAATCTGGCAAAACTGCTGGCTCGGATGCAGCACCGCTAACTTCTGCTGGGGTTGACGACGCCAGTCTCCTGACTGCAGGAGTTGTGATGGAGAAGGCATGCCCTTCTCCCTCGTGCCACAAGCAGCCGGCTACGACTTCAAGCCCCTGGTCGCTGCGAGCAGAGGGCCTCTTTTCCGCACTTAAAGGAGGAGTTAGGAGCAGTCCAGGCACTGCAGGGACACCGTTGGGGCGTGGAGCAACAGAGGGTGTTTCAATCATCGATATTGGAGCTTCCGCTTCTCCTCAGACTGACGTAAGCTGTCCTCATTACCATGTCGTTGTATTGCTTGTGCAGGACACTCACTCTTCTTATGTTTATGTGCAGGATTCTCTGGAAGGCCTGTATGGTGCACCAAAGCTCCCCAAGCATCCGTCGTTCAGCATCAGGAAGAGCACTGTTCTGGCCACACTGGACTTTGTGAAGGCCCTTGGAGACATCTCCTTTGGAATCGTTGATGTGTTTCCCAACGAGGACAGGCAAACGGCTCTCGGGGAGGTGAGCAAGGCCGCACCCCATTGGGCCATCTTCTTCCTGCAGCATGTTAGTCACTAATGCCCGTTGCACTGATTGTGTTCATTCCGCAGTCCCTTGCAGAGCTGAACGCGCATCTTGCGGGCATGCCAGCAAACGAGGGTTAGTATGCATAACTCATGTCTAAAGCAAGCCGTCTGCAACAGGGTAGTAGCTAGAGCGTGGGGGAGGTGTCTCATTCTCGGCGTGCTGTGTGCCACAGGAGTGTTCTTCCCCATGGGCAAGGGGTGCTTCAGAGTGGTGAGGCTACTGGAGGACGAGGCTGTGCTCATGAGCTCGCGGGACAGAGTGCCCTTCATGCTGCTGCTCGAAGTCCTCAACTGTCTCCCCTTGAGGTCAGCCCCTTACATGTTTCCTCACCACCGCCCTTCAAGCTACTCCTTTATCTCCTTCCCACCCAAATGTCAATGTCCTCTCTCACGCCTACTCACTTTTTTCCGCTCTTCTATTTGCTCATCTGCTCATTTGCGCACAGTGCACGCAAGGCCGGCACAGCACCCGAGGGCATGGCGCCGGCCAAGACAGGCATCCCCCTAGCAGCCAGCCAGCCCCTGCCCATGCGCCCTCCCCCCTGGGCGCTGCACATGTGGAGTCAGGCGCGGCCCGCCTCTCAGCAAGCTCAGGACGCCCCCCTGGGTCTCTCTCGCACGTTGTCAGACGTGGCTCTTGACCGCGCCATGGCCAGCATGTACTCCCGCATGCGCCTCGTGCAGCTCAGCCTTGAAGTCTGCAAACGACCACCTGCTCCCGCTGCTGCTCCTGGTACTGCTACTGCTACTGCTGCTCCTGCTGCTGGTGTCAGGACAGACATCCTGAGTCAAGTGCAGCAGGCAGTAGCAGCTGGAGCAGCACTGGCTGGTGCAGGCAGCAAGCCCAACCTGAGTTCAAGCATCCCTTCTGTGGCATCCAACACGGATAAAGAGGGGGGGGGCGATGCAGAGCAGGCAGAGTGGGAGGAGTACGTGAGTGTGAGGCTGGTGGCGGTGCCAGGGGTGACTCTTGACGATCTCACAGGCCTGGATGCTGTCAGCCTCTCCCGTGGCCGAGCTAGAGTGCCCAGCAGCCTTGCCATCGCACACGTCCGAGTACGTGCCTCCTGGCCCCCCTGCACCTCAACATTCTATAATATTAGCTAGCCTGTAAAACTCAAGATTGTCCCTGGAACAATCAGCAACTTTTAGGTGCTCATGCCTTTCACTTGCATTGCCCATGGCAGGCAGTCACCCATCAAGGCGAGGGGCCTCCTCCAGGCATGCCTGTCACCAGCCCTTCGTCGGGAGTCGGCCCTGCTCAGGTCTGTGCTTCTGATCTTCAGATTCTGCAACCGATCAGGTACCACTACTGTTTTCTTTGGAACTCACCATGACATTGCTTACTTTTCTGATGGGGATGCAGGAACTGCTGGAGAGACAACGGGTGGATGAGAGCTGGGAGAGTCTTAAGACACGAATACGGCAGTCGTCCAAGTTTGGCACATCGCCAGACTGGGACTTGCGGTCAGTGATTGTCAAGAGTGGCGACGATTGCAGGCAGGAGCATTTTGCCTTGCAGCTTGTCTCGCACCTATCTGGTGAGGAAGACGTGTGGCACCCTTTGAGCATTACTTGCTGCTCATTCTCCTCCGTGCAGCATGTGTGTGTAACAATGTCATCATACCCTATCCTGCAGACATTTTTCAAGAATCAGGGCTGCCACTGTGGCTAAGACCGTATGAGATCCTGGTAACTTCAGGCAGCACTGCTCTCATTGAGACCATAACAGATGCTGTGAGTGACATCATGTCCTTTTATATCGGAAAGCATGTTCCGACGAATATTGTTTCTTCAGCACTGTCAGTTCTCTGTGCAGATCTCGTTGCACGCCCTCAAGAGCCGCAACCCCCACATCAAGAGCTTGCGGCAGTACTTTTGCGAGAAATTCAAGCATGGGTCTCCTGAGTTTCGCGTTGCTCAACAGAACTTTGTTGAGAGCATGGCAGCCTACTCCGTTGTCTGCTACCTCCTGCAGGTCAGCCTCCTGTCTTTCTACTTTCACCTTCTCCTGAGATAAATAACCCGTTGTCTGGGTACTTTTGTGGTGCAGCTGAAGGACCGGCACAATGGCAACATTCTTCTGGATGACCAGGGCCACATCATCCACATTGACTATGGCTTCATGCTCTCCAACTCTCCTGGCTCTGTCAACTTCGAAACTGCACCTTTCAAGCTCACCCGTGAAATGGTTGAGGTGGGCAATTAAATATAGGTTCTACCAATGTTGTCCCAGCTGCAATTTTGAAGGAACTGTGAGGAATTACAGGCTTGTCATCTGCTTGATGATCCCTTGACTTGCTGTCATCTGTTCAGGTTATGGATTCTGATGCCGATGGTTCTCCAAGCGAGGCATTCGATTATTTCAAGGTGAGTTGTCCTTATATTTCACTTGCATGCTCTTTCCCGCTCTGCACAAATGTTCCCCCCATCAATATATCATCCTCGTCTATCCCCCTAATCAGCTCTGTGCCTGCCATTACAGGTCCTGTGCATACAAGGTTTCCTTACATGCCGCAAGCATGCAGAGCGCATCTTGTTGCTGGTTGAGATGATGCAGGTATGTGAGCGCATCTTGCTACAGTTCTGCTTGAAGCATGGTACAGTCGGTTCTCTACAATTTTCAATGACATGTAATGATGTTTTCAGCAAACACGGTGTCCCTGCTTCAAGGCAAAGCACCGAGTGCTACATAACTTGAGGAGGCGTTTCCACCTTACACTAACAGAGGAGGTAAGACTGTTGATTGCTTCCATTCCAATGCAAGCTCGGAAACTAACCCTCTTTGTCCGTGTTCTGCAGCAATGTGTCTCGCTCATCCTGTCTTTCATCAGCAAGAGTGTTGATGCTTGGAGTACCCGGCAGTATGACTACTACCAGCGTGTTCTGAATGGTATTCTGTAAAGCCTACATACTTTTGTGTTCAATAAAGTTGAAGTCTCTTTTGCGGAGCTAGCTTCTGGGTTGTCTTTTCAAGAACCAACTACAGCATGGTTATCAAGCCACCTATAAATCCTTGTGTGAAATAAAAAAACATTGAATGGAGAAGCCGGGTGTCATTTTACCGGAAAATGTAGCAGGCACAATTTAACGGGCCTGTAAATTTTGACGATGGTTTTGCTTGCAGTGCGAGGTGAGAGATTGCTTGCCATGGCGGTGGAAGCAGTGAGCCCCGTCACCCAAGAATCTGTGCACGCTGCTGTTGCCGCGAAGAACTTCTCTAGGATAGCCGAAATATGTGGTCAGCTTGAGCTCGAGGTGTGTGCGCGTCTTACTCTTCTCTTCCTTGGACAGGTCATATATCGTAGGTTTCAGCCTTCCTGTTGACGCCGTCTGACAATGGCTAAGCCATGATCAGTTCTAGGCTTCCATGATGAATTTGGCCTAACGGAGCGTCGCGTATTAATCTGGTTCGCACCCGTAATGATACGGATCCCAATCTGCTCTTTTCACCAGCCCAGCGCATTTACTGTTCGTTTCGGATTTTCTCCTTCACGTTGCAGGCTGCAGCATCGGGAGCACCGCATCTACCCGCAACGATCCAGTCGCTGCATCTGCTTGGCTTGCTTCACGATGGAGATTTGTAAGCAATCCTTATTACCTTAGTATTTGGAAGCCGCTGTTTGGTCCCTGGCTTTCGGAAATGTTTCGAAGTGTGCGGGTCTTTCACGACTGGTGCCTTTCGGTGCACACAACGTCTAATCCAACCCAAGATTCATCTTCTCTTTCTGATTCTTCTCTCCACCCTCTTTCTCTGATCTGTTTGGGTTTCCATTCAAGAAATGAGGCGCGGTTTTTATGGAAGCGGATACCTGCGTCAGTGAAAGACGGCAATGCTGAGCTTGCAGCCACGTGGAGGGTGGGACAAGCTATGTGGAAGCGAGACAGCCAAGATGTTTACGAGGCCTTGAAAGTGTTTGTCTGGTCGCCTGCTGTGCAACCCATGGTCGCTGCAGTCAAAGGTACTTGAATCCACCTTCATAGCCGCATTTTTCGGGATCCATGCCTGTGCTTGATCTTCCCGTCTGAGTGTCATTCATATGTGCTTCTTTGTGCTTTTGGCTGAAATTATCAAAAAGCAAGTAGTGCGGTTTTTTTTTTAATGATTCTGATCTGGACATATGTGCTACCGAATCATGCCATGTTGTCCTTACTGTTATTCCTTTTCATTTCACTGCGTTGCAGACAGATACACACACACCATGATACAACTGTTGGCTCGCTCTTTCTCCACCATCTCACCCTCACATGCTGCCACCTTCCTCGGTCTCACCTCCCAAGAGGCTCTTTCATTCTGTGAGCATTCTCCCCTTCAACCCCACTTATCTTGCTTCATCCACCTCTCCACTCTTTTGCCCAGCCTCATCTTCCTTGCCATTCGGTTCCATTTCTCACACCTGTTTCATGCTGTTTCCTCTGTGTTTTCAAGGCACATCATTGTCCTGCTCTCAACACATTAATGTTTCTCATGGAAGGGACATACTAAATGTTCTGCAACCCAGTTCAACCCATCCCCCTCGTGCATTTGTTGGTTCCGGGTGAACAGTGGAGGTCAGGGACTGGGAATATGATTCTACGACAGACATGTTCACACCACCAGTGGTCCAAGGAGGGAAGGACAAGGAAATAGAGGAGGAGCAGAGGCAACTAGCTCAGGTGAAGCGTCTGACAGAATATGTTTTCAATCTGGAGCATTGATGCATGCACCTGTCTTGAAGAATGTGAATGTGACTTACGGTATGGAGTTAAAGCCAGCAGCTGAAATAGTGAGCCCCGACTCAGCTTGAAAGAGTGCTGCAAGGAGTTTCTCAAAGAGAAAGATATCAGGGCGAAAAGGCACTGTTTCAATCATCCAAACTTTTCAGATCGAACTGATGTGATTGGCTATCGCCAATAATGATAAAAATGTGAGCTCCCGCCAAAAGAATGTTAGCCGTCGCACGTCTACGTGCTGCACTCACATGAACATTGTAAAGCGATGGGTTGAGTCGCCTGGCCAACTCAGTATCAAGCTGGAAGGGGGTTCATATCAGGGCCTCAGATTCACTTTTGGGGTCGTCGACCCATCAGGGTACCCCTGTGTAGAAACCCTGATTGACAGTGTTCCTAAAAAAAAAAAGCCTGAAATATCAGTGTTGCCTTTGAAAAAAGGCTGATGCATCAGTGTTCAATAATATAAAAGTCTGTTATAATTAGAAATCTCTATTTTATGTACTAAGTCAGTAGCAGCCTTCCGAAACATTGCTAAGCTAACATGCCTCATGAATCATCACCAGCCGTGCTACCGTATCATCACTTCCCTTAAGCCTTTGGTTCTCTTTCCTCCTCAACTTGGGACACCAGTACGTGATCGTGCTTTTTGACACACACACCCCGGCTTCACTTCTGCTTGCGACACGTTAAAGCTGCAGGGGCAGGGTTTGGGGGAGGAACCGGATTGACAGGCAGGGTGAGGAAGGGAAAGAGGGAAAAGGAGGGAGAGAGGAGGGAAGACTAGCACGGTTGGGGGGGAGACGACCGGGGGAGAGAGGGAGTGGACGGAGTGCGGAGTAAAGGGAGCAGGGGAATGGACAGCGGGCGCGCGGGTCATGCGCGGGTCATGCCGTCGCGCAGCACGACGCTTTGCGCGCCGCCCGCGGCGCAGATGGAATTTCAACCGCGGTTCGTGCTGGCGACGAGGCAGCCTTCGGTCGTCGCCATTAGCACGAAAAAATACGCGTCGTCGAGTCGTAGCGGGCCTACGACACCGACAGGAATTGCCACGTGGCCGACGACCATCTCGCAGCATGCGCTGCGGATCGCGTCGAACGGGAGCGATGTGTTCGGCGAGACAAGAGGAGGTTCGGCGGCGCTCGCGATGGGTTCGATTCCCAACAGCCCGTCGTTTCTGGTGCTGATGGCGCCATGTATTAGTGAAGACGAGAAAGCACGAGAGGAATCGTGTCAAACATATGTATATCTATGTTATAGTTTGGGTAGGCTTAGTGGGGTACATACTGTGGGGTACAACCCCTTAGGTTCATTCTTTGTACCAACCCTCTCGATAGTCCAAATCACTTTTTGCCTATGATTCTAACATGGTATCAGAGCATAGGTCCTTAGGACCTAGGATTAGGGCCCACCACGCTTGCCTACCTTGTCTAGTGCCTACGCGCGCCTCGGCTGCCCGCGCGCGCCTCGGGCGGTCCTTTTTTTTTCCCACGTGCGCCGTTTTAGCAGCCCGCGCAGCCCGTTTCGGCCCCACCTGTGCGCCCCTTAAGCCGCCCGCGCGCAACCTGGTTAGGCCACGCTAGCGCGGCCCGTCGCCCAGCGCAGCCCGCAGCTTAGCGACCAGACCGCAGCCGCGCACGTGCGGCCCGTCGCCCAGAGCAGCCCGCAGCCGCACGCAGCTTGCAGCCGCGCACGCTGCCTGTCGCCACGCGCAGCCCGCAGCTGCAAGCAGCCCGTAGCCACGCGCAGCCTGCGCATTCCGTCGCCGCACGCAGCCTGCGGCCGCGCGTGCTGCCCGTAGCCACGCGCAGCCTGCAGCCTCGTGCAGCAAGCCGCCACACGCAGCCAGCAGCCTCACGCAGCCCTCCTGCCTGCTGCCTGCCTGCTGCTTGCTGCCTGCTGCCGCCTGCCTGCTTGCTGCCTGCTGCCGCCTGCCTGCC
This sequence comes from Closterium sp. Naga37s-1, assembly GCA_947471745.1. Taxonomy (NCBI): domain Eukaryota; kingdom Viridiplantae; phylum Streptophyta; class Zygnematophyceae; order Desmidiales; family Closteriaceae; genus Closterium; species Closterium sp. Naga37s-1. The sequence goes on from CANJKZ010000069.1 coordinate 5,530,244, forward strand.
GCCTGCCTGCCTGCCTGCCTGCTTGCTGCCTGCTGCCGCCTGCCTGCAGCCTGCCTGCTGCCTGCCTGCCTGCTTGCTGCCTGCTGCCGCCTGCCTGCAGCCTGCCTGCTGCCTGCCTGCTGCTTGCTGCCTGCTGCCGCCTGCCTGCCGCCTGCCTGCTGCCTGCCTGCTGCCTGCCTGCCACTTACTGCCTGCTGCCTGCCTGCTACTTGCTGCCTACTGCCGCCTGCCTGCCGCCTACCTGCCTGCTGCTTGCTGCCTGCTGCCGCCTGCCTGCTGCCTGCCTGCTGCCTGCCTGCTACTTACTGCCTGCTGCCTGCCTGCTACTTGCTGCCTGCTGCCGCCTGCCTGCCGCCTGCCTGCCTGCCTGCTTGCTGCCTGCTGCCGCCTGCCTGCAGCCTGCCTGCTGCCGCCTGCCTGCCGCCTGCCTGCCTGCCTGCTTGCTGCCTGCTGCCGCCTGCCTGCAGCCTGCCTGCTGCCTGCCTGCTGCTTGCTGCCTGCTGCCGCCTGCCTGCCGCCTGCCTGCTGCCTGCCTGCTGCCTGCCTGCTGCCTGCTGTCTGCCTGCTACTTGCTGCCTGCTGCCGCCTGCCTGCTGCCGCCTGCCTGCCACCTGCCTCCTACCTGGTGCCTGTTGCCTCTGTCTGCTGCCTACTGCCTGCTGCCTCCTGCCTTAAGCCAATATGGCGACGCCCAACGTTCTAGCGTTCGAGCCTGACGGTCGTCCCATCGAGTTCACTGTGTGGTTAGACAATCTCCAGCTGTTCCTTCTGAGTGATGCCAAAGAGGGCGTTTCCCTGTTTGATTACGTCTCTGGCACTGCCGTTACTCCTGCTGCTGATGCTCCTGCTCTAGAACGCTCCCAGTGGCAGACTCGTGATGCTGCTGCACGCCTAGCTATTAGGAACCACCTGCCGATTACTGAGCGAGCGCATTTCAGCCAGCACAGAACTGCTAAGACACTGTACGACGCTGTAGTTGCGCGCTACTCCTCCCCGGCCACTGCAGCCATAGGTCGACTCATGCTACCGTACCTGTTCCCCGATCTTTCCTCGTTCACCACTGCTGAGGACCTAGTTTCTCACCTGCGCGCTACTGATTCTCGCTTTCGTGCCGCTCTTTCAACCGAGTTCTGCGCCGCAAACTCCCCCCCGATGTACTTCACTCTCTATTTCCTCGTCACCCACCTCCCTGACACTCTTAGCTCTGTCAGGGACCACTTCCTAGCGCTAGACCCCACCACTCTCACTGTCGACGACTTCGAGAAGCACCTCCTCGCAGCAGAGAAGAACATCCTCGCTGTAGGTGCTGCTCGTGGCACTCCTCGCTCTCCCCTCTTTGAGGGGTGCTCCCCCTGTCAAAACACTATCGAAGCGGGTAACCGGGTTTAAGGAGGGCCTAGGCTTAGTAGCCTAGGCCAAGCTATTGTCGAGGTCAAGGCCAAGGGAGTGTCGAGAGAAATTGACCAAACAAGTTAGCTTCACTAAAGCAAAGCATACAAGATATAGTCGAGAAACACAAACAAGAGGTGCACCACCAACAGCAAAGAACTATAACTACAGTAACTACAGCAAGCAGGATATATCTTAAATATAACTTTGACACCCCCTCCCCTCTCACCCCCTCCTACGCCTCCGCAGCTGCTGCTCACGACTACCTTGGTGCTGAGGGGGTCGGAGCTGCTTCCGCTCCTAGTGGGAAGCGTCGCAGCGGCAGGGGCGGCAGGGGTGGCAGGGGCGGTGGGGGTGGTGGTGGAGGTGGCGGTGGTGCAGGCGGCGGGGGAGGTGGAGGTGGTGGGGGTGTTCGTGGGGGTGGAGGCGGTGGAGGTGGTGGTGGGGGCGGCGGAGGCACTGGGAGCGGTGGAGGCGGCAGCAGCGGCGGTGGGGGAGGAGGGAGCGGTAGTGGCATTGTTGGTCAGGGCCAGCAGCAGCCGCAGCAGCAGCAGCAGCATCAGCGTCAGCGCCAGACCCCCACTTCCCAGCAACTTCTTGACTGGTGTGCCGGGCGTGGGGCTTCTGGGGGTCCTGGTCGCTGCCCCTATATCATCCGCACAGATCCCCGCGCTGGTCGCCAGTGCACAGGTTTTCACACTGAGCAGCGCTGCTTCGCTCGGCTTAGCGACGCCTGGCGCGCCAAGTTTCCTGATGCTCCTGAGTTCCCCAACTGGGCAGACTTGCTTAGGCGTGATGTACCTATCTTTGATCTTGACTATGAGGCAATTCTTGCTGCTATGTATGCCTTGTCTGTTAGTGCTGAGGGTGACTGCTACTTGTGTGTGCCGCCGGATCCTGGTATAGCCCCTGGTATAGCCCCTGGTATAGCCCCTGCAGCACTAGGTGCTTGTGAGTCTGCTCCCCTTGGTACTGCGCCTGCACAGGCTTTGCACACCTTTACACTTGACTCTGGTGCTTCCCGCTGTTTCTTTCGCGATAGTACCACAGTCACTCCCCTCCCTGCACCTGTTCCTGTCTCACTGGCTGACCCCTCTGGGGCCCAGTGCTTGCACGGTCTTCCACCATGCTTTCGTGTCCGGCGGTCCCGTCTGGTAAGCTGTCTGGTCTCCACCTCCCCTCGTTCTCTACGAACTTGGTGAGTAACGCTGTCCTCCAGGATGCGGGGGTTGACACCTTCACCCCTGGCCGGCAGCGTGTGGCGATTTGCACGTGCTCCCAAACTGGTCGCCACCTGGCCACGTTCGCTCGTGCGCCAGGGTCCAGTCTGTACACCCTCACCACTACGTCGCGCTCTGCCCCTTTGTCTCCCCAGTTGCACGCGTCTGCTCAGGTAGCTACACAGTGTGAGTGTCGCCGGCTGTCGCACGACACTCTCTTGTGGCACCACCGCCTTGGTCACCCCTCCCTGCCTCGCCTACGCAGCACGCACTCCCGCTTCCTGGTTTCTGGTCTTCCCAGGTCTCTGCCTCCCCTCCCTCCCTCGCCTGCGCCGCCCTGCATTCCCTGCGTCGAGGGGCGGCAGCGCGCCGCTCCTCACTCCTCTTCGTTCCCTCCCACAGAGGCTCCCCTGCAGACTCTCCACCTGGACGTGTGGGGCCCAGCCCGCGTCCGTGGACAGGGCCACGAGCGGTACTTCCTGCTGGTTGTCGACGACTACACGCGCTACACCACGGTCTTCCCCTTGCAGCGCAAGGGGGATGTCCCTGATGTTTTGATCCCCTGGATCCGCGCTACTCATCTCCAGCTCCGCGAGCAGTTCCAGTCGGACTTTCCTGTCCTGCGTCTGCACTCTGACAGAGGTGGTGAGTTCTCCTCAGACCTCTTGGCAGCCTTCTGTGCGGAGCACGGCATCCGCCAGACTTTCACGCTTCCGGCCTCTCCGCAGCAGAATGGGGTTGCTGAGCGCCGCATTGGATTAGTCATGGAGGTCGCTCGTACCTCCATGATCCATGCGGCTGCCCCCCATTTTCTGTGGCCGTTTGCGGTCCGGTACGCCGCGCATCAGCTCAACCTTTGGCCCCATGTCTCCTTGCCGGAGACCTCGCCCACACTGCTGTGGACGGGGACGGTTGGCGACGCGTCGCGTTTCCGGGTCTGGGGTGCTCGTGCCTTTGTCCGCGATACCACCGCGGACAAGCTCTCCCCTCGCGCCATTCCTTGCGTCTTCCTTGGCTTTGTCCCTGACGCGCCTGGCTGGCAGTTTTACGACCCCACCTCGCGCCGTGTCTTTGCGTCCCAGGACGTCACCTTTGACGAGTCCGTCCCCTTTTACCGCCTCTTCCCCTACCGCATTGCTCCTCGCCCCCCCCCCCGCCGCTCTTTCTCGCCCCAGGTCCTCCCCAGGTAGACCCCCTCCCCGCGCCAGGTCCTGCTCCTTCAGGTGTCTCTCAGGTAGACCCCCCTGCGCCTGCGCCTTTTGAGGTCACTGGTGACTCCGGTCCTGCTGCGAGTGGTGCTGTCCCGGGGGGTGCGGAGCTTGGGGATGCTGAGTCTGGGGGCGCTGAGCGTGTGGAGTCTGGAGGTGCTGCGTCTGGGGGTGCTGAGCCTGTGTGTGCGGAGCCTGGGGGTGCTGAGTCTGGGGGTGAGTTGCCTGAGGGTTCTGAGACTGCTGTTACGCGGTCTCCTTGGAGTAGCCGTCTTCGTCCGCGTGTGCCCCTCACCTCCCAGCAGCTGCACGACTGGTACGGTCGCCGTCGGCGTCCCACTTCTGCACCTCAGGGCTCTCCTGCTGGAGGTTCTTCTGCTGGTGTCGCTGGTCCCGGAGGTGCTCGTACTGGGAGTACTGGAGCTGCTGGGGCTGGTGGTGGTGCTGCTGGAGGTACTGGAGCTACTGGCGGTGCTGGAGCTGCTGAGGGTACTGGAGCTGCTGGAGGTGCTGGAGGTGCTGGAGCTGCTGGAATTGCTGGAGCCGCTGGGGGTGCTGGAGCTGCTGGGGGTACTGGAGCTGCTGGAGGTGCTGGAGCTGCTGGTGGGGCTGGTGCTGCTCGTGCTGGTGGCACTGCTCAGCCGCGCCTGTTCTTTGCTCCGTCGTCTCCGTCGTCTCAGCCACCACCTGACTCTGCACTTCGCCAGGTTCTCAGTCTTCCCTCGTCTACTGGTCTTCCGTTAGAGCCTGGCTCCCCGCTGCCTGCTCCTTCTCCATACACAGAGCAGCCTGGTGGCCTTGCAGAGCGTCGTGAGCCTGTGTCGCGTCCTGTCTCCCCTGTCAGTTCCGGTCGTCGTGTTCCTCTTCAGAGCCAGCCGGCTGTCTCCGGCCCTCCCCTTGTAGTTCGTCGTCCTTCCTCTCCTTCACCGCGTGTTCCTCTGCCGCCTCCCCCTGCGTCCTCTCTGCCTGTCGTTGCTGACCCTGCGTCTGACCGGTTTCGTGCTGAGCACTCTACTGTCACGCGTCTGCTTGCCACTGTTGTCACTGACCCTTCGTTTGAGTCTGCTGCTGCGTCTGCCTTGGTCACTGAGCTTGTTGCCTTTGCTGCTCACTGTCGTCTAGACTACGCCGCCAGTCTTGTTGCTGAGTCTGCGTCTGTCTGTCCTCCGTCCGTCGGGGGTGAGTGTGCTCTTGGCACGGACGTCCTTGAGGACAGGCAGGAGGACCTTGAGTGTCTTGCAGCCGCTGTGCCTCATCTCGTGTCCATGCTGCTTGCCCCTGAGGGAGACCCGGATGCACCAGACATCCCTACCCCGCGCTCTTACGCTGAGGCGATCGCGGGTGAGTACTCCTCTCAGTGGCAGACAGCCATGGACGCAGAAATGGCATCCTTGAAGTCCACAGGCACCTACGTCGACGAGGCTCCCCCTCCTGGGGCGAACATTGTCAGTGGCATGTGGAGGTGAAGCGGCCGCCAGGTTCTCCGCCTGTCTTCAAGGCTCGGTACGTGGCTCGAGGCTTCAGTCAGCGAGAGGGAGTTGACTTCTTCCAGACCTTCTCCCCCACCCCGAAGATGACCACTCTTCGGGTGCTGCTGCACGTTGCCGCCCAGCGTGACTACGAGCTTCACTCTCTTGACTTCAGCACAGCCTTCTTACAGGGCAGCCTGCACGAGAAGATTTGGCTGTGCCGCCCTCCTGGCTTCACTGGGTCGTTCCCTCCTGGTACCCAGTGGAGCCTCCGGCGGCCGGTCTACGGTCTCCGCCAGGCGCCACGTGAGTGGCACGACACACTGAGGACGACACTTGCGGCTCTTGGGTTTGCTCCGTCGACTGCTGACCCGTCGCTGTTTTTGCGCACCGACACTTCGGTGCTGCCGTTCTACGTTCTCGTGTACGTCGACGACTTGGTCTTTGCCACTGCTGACACTGAGGCTCTCGCCCTGGTGAAGTCGGAGCTGCAGAAGAGACACACGTGCACAGACCTGGGTGAACTGCGCAGCTACCTTGGCTTGCAGATCACCCGGGACAGAGCACGCCGCACCATCACACTGACTCAGTCACACATGGTGCAGCAAGTCCTTCAGCGCTTCGGTTTCACCTGGTCCTCAGCACAGGCCACTCCTCTGGCTACAGGTCACTCGCTCTCAGCTCCACCTTCGGACGAGTCCGTAGAGCCGAGTGGTCCTTACCCAGAGTTAGTGGGCTGCCTCATGTACCTGATGACTTGCACTCGTCCTGACCTTGCGTACCCTCTTGGCCTTCTGGCTCGCTACGTGGCTCCTGGTCGGCACCAAAAGGTGCACATGGATGCTGCCAAGAGGGTACTACGCTACTTGTGCAGTACATCGGGCATGGGGCTCGTGCTTGGAGGACGGGGTGACGTTGACCTCACTGGTCACTCGGACGCCTCTTGGGTTGACGACCAGGCTACGCAGCGGTCGTCACAGGGTTACACGTTCAGCCTTGGCTCTGGTTCAGTTTCTTGGCATTCTACACGCTCGTCTTCAGTTCTCGGCTCCAGTTGTGAGGCTGAGATCTACGCCACAGCCATGGCTGCACAGGAGCTTCGCTAGCTCACCTACCTGCTGACTGACTTGGGAGAGCGGCCTCGTTCTCCTCCAGTGCTGTACGTCGACAACAAGGCCGCCATTGCCTTGTGTCAGGAGCACAGACTGGAGCACAGAACGAAGCACATCGCTCTCCGTTACTTTCTTGCTCGAGAGCTGCAGCAGTGTGGCCAGCTTCGTCTTACCTACGTGGCCACTCGGGCCAACACTGCTGATATATTCACCAAGGCACTTCCGCCTGGTGATCATCAGCGTTTCTGCACTTTGTTAGGCCTTGTGCCCACGCTTCCTCACTTGCTGTAGGCTTTGTTTGTACCATGATTTATATATATTCATGCATGCTTGTTCTTGTAGGTAGATATCACTGTACTGATGTTGTTACATATATCTCTATGCATGTGAACTGGCCTTGTGGCCTTCTTGCTTGTGCTCAGACTGCGTGGTGACGTTGTGATCCACCCTGAGCTTGCTTTGCACTTCCTGACTGGTCTTGTGACCCTCTGTTCTCCCCCACTCTGCCTATGGGGGTGTGTCAAACATATGTATATCTATTTCATAGTTTGGGTAGGCTTAGTGGGGTACACACTGTGGGGTACAACCCCTTAGGTTCATTCTTTGTACCAACCCTCTCGATAGTCCAAATCACTTTTTGCCTATGATTCTAACAAATCGGGCTGAGAGGGAGGGAGAGAGAAACAGGAGGAAAAGTAACACGAGAGATTGGATTGGAGGGAATGGGAGCATCAGTGCTTGCCAGCATAGCCAACGGTGTAGGAACCCTCGCAGCCCTCAAGCACCACATGGTTGCCACATTCTGATTAGCCAACGCTTTATGCTGCAGCGAAACTGCCCAATGGAGTGCTGGCACCGCAGGAATATGAGATTCCCTGTAATTGCGGGCAAATCCACACGGAACAAGTAAGAATTGGTTTCAGTGTTGGTTTCGTTACAACGCTGTGGAATCAGTATACTTGGGAAAAAAAAATCGGAAATTTCAGTGTGGCCTAACAAAAAAGGCTGAAAGATCAGTCCCACAAAAATCTCAACACTGATTTTTCAGTGTAGGTAAAAAAAAGACTGCCAAAATCAGGAATTTCAGGGTTTTTTTCCTGATATCTGAGGCCCTGGTTCATATCTCTCTTTCAAACTTCCGTGGTCACTAGTTAATGTCTAGCTAACAATATCTGAAATCCTAGTCGCCCTTCTCATAGGCACGCAATTAGCAACGTAGTTTGAGTGCGTAATGTAGTAAGACGTGGCCTCTCAGCGTAATGCTATTTTTTTCATCTCGCGCGCAATCTTCAAACTCCTGTCCATGGCGTATTTGAACTGTGCCTTTACTACCATCGCCGCTCACTCGTCGCTATCACGCTCACCTTTCACTACAACCAGGGATCTAGATTAGTTTTGGTGCACTCTGGCTAATCAGGGTACGACTTGTACTTATGGCCCATGGCTAGGATGAGTTATGCACAACCCTTTCTTGATCAGGGTGAAATCTGGGTTTTGGGCCTGCACACTGATACCCAAAGGGTGAATCTTTCACTACACTGTGTAGTTAAGTATACTATTACCTACCTGTTACATTCAAGCACTACTATTGCATCTACAAGACTACCTAGCACCATCCTACAAACAAGACTACTAAACCTAACACTACTCCCGCACCTACAAGAACATCACACCCCATGGGTAACGGGTGGAGCTGCAGCCTCAGCCTCCACAAACTCAGTGCGGCCAGCAACGGTCCCTTGAAAGTCACGTTGCTGGCGACAGTTCTTCTGGCCGCGAAAGACACTCACTACCTCAAACCAGTCCATAGGGTACTCTAGCAGCGAACAACGCATCAAGCGGCCCAAGCTGCTGTCAGCAAGGCAGCCACGACCCCATGTCTTGATAAGGTTTTGCTTCGAGAAGCCTCGTTCGCACTCTACTGTGCTCAGCGGAAGCACTGCCACAGCTTGCCAGAGACGGACGATGTTCGGGTAGCTCCTTTGCCATGCGTCATCTTCCAGAATGAGCGAGAGGGCTTGCTGGAAGTCTTCATCCAGATGTTGCGAGTGCATTGTGGATGTGAACATCCACAGCTCGGACTGCGATTTGAGGTAGTTGAAACCTGCCACGGGTTGAAACCACACAGTTGTAGAACAACATCAAAACGGGTTAGAAAATGACACACATACAACATATAAAGAAGCACACGTACACACCAGGTACTGAATGCACAACTAGATACCGTGGTGATTAAGGCAAACATCAGCTTACCAGGAAGTTTGTGGCGGTAGAGTTCATCCAGCTGCCTCAGCCAGCGCCTGAATGCAGCATGGCGCTTCTCATCGTCCTGCAGATAACACTTGCTCTTGAAGAGCTTCGTCCCCTCCAAGTTTTTGAGGTATTTCATGCGCCCTTTCAGCTGCTTGTTGACCTCCCTCGCGTACTTGATGGCGAGCTCGACACATGCAGTCACGTCCCCTGCCATCTCTTTGTTAGAATGAGAACGAATGAATGACTGAACTAGCAAGCAGTTGGGTACAAGTAGCAAACACAGAAGTGTTGTACCCTCTAAGGACTACCCCACTACAGCCTAAACAGACTATAGCATATATAAGTTTGACACACCCCCATAGGCAAAGTGGGGGAGAACAAGGGGTCACAAGACCAGTCAAGAAGGCAAAGCAAGCTTAGGGTGGATCACAAAGTCACCACGCAGTCTGAGCACAAGCAAAGGGCCACAAGGCCAGTTCACATGCAGAGTTATATAAAGGAAAACAAACAATACAGTGAACACAACCTAGCAAGTGTAAGCATGCAGGTATAAGTATATAGAGTACAGTACAAGCAGAGTCAAGAAGTCAGCAAGTGAGGCACAGTAGGTACAAGGCCTAACACAGTACAGAAACGCTGATGATCACAAGGCTGAAGTGCCTTGGTGAAAACATCAGCAGTGTTGGCCTGAGAGGCCACGTAAGCAAGACGAAGCTGGCCACGCTGCTGCAACTCTCGAGCAAGGAAGTAGCGCAGAGCAATGTGCTTCGTTCTGTGCTCCAATCTGTGCTCCTGACACAAGGCCAGCATGGCCTTGTTGTCGACGTACAGAACTGGAGGAGAACGAGGCGCCTCTCCCAAGTCAGTCAGCAGGTAGGTGAGCCAGCGTAGCTCCTGTGCAGCCATGGCCCCAGCGTAGATCTCAGCCTCACAACTCGAGCTGAGAACAGAAGAAGAACGGGTAGACTGCCAAGAGACAGAACCGGAGCCAAGACTGAAGGTGTAACCCTGTCACGACCGCTGCGTAGCCAAGTCGTCAACCCAGGAGGCGTCAGCGTGACCAGTGAGGACAACTCGAGCCCGTCCTCCAAGCACGAGCCCCATGCCCGATGTACTGCACAAGTATCGCAACACCCTCTTTGCAGCATCCCAGTGTACCTTTCGGTGCCTGCCGGGAGCCACGTAGCGAGCCAGAAGGCTGAGAGGGTATGCAAGGTCAGGTCGTGTGCAAGTCATCAGGTACATGAGGCAGCCCACAAGCTCTGGATACAGGCCACTTGGCTCTACGGACTCGTCCGAAGGTGGAGCTGAGAGCGAGTGACCGGTAGGCAGAGGAGTGGACTGTGGCGAGGAGTACGTGAAGCCGAAGCGCTGAAGGACCTGCTGCACCATGTGTGACTGAGTCAGGGTAATGGTGCGCTGTGCTTTGTCCCGGGTGATCCGCAAGCCAAGATAGCTTGTCAGCTCACCCAGGTCTGTGCACGTGTGTCTCTTCTGCAGCTCGGACTTTACGTGGGCGAGTGCCTCAGTGTCAGCAGTAGCAAAGACGAGGTCGTCTACGTACACGAGAACGTAGAACGGCGGTAGAGTAGTGTCAGTACGTAAGAACAGAGAAGGGTCAGAACTGGAAGGAGCAAAACCAAGAGCAGCAAGAGTCGTCCTGAGTGTGTCGTGCCACTCACGAGGTGCCTGGCGGAGACCGTAGACTGGCCGCCGGAGGCTCCACTGGGTACCAGCTGGAAACGACCCAGTGAAGCCAGGTGGGCGGCGCAGCCAGATCTCCTCGTGCAGGCTGCCCTGTAGGAAGGCTATGCTGAAGTCAAGCGAGTGGAGCTCGTAGTCATGCTGAGCAGCAACGTGCAGCAGTACCCGAAGAGTGGTCATCTTCGGGGTAGGGGAGAAGGTCTGAAAGAAGTCAACTCCCTGTCGCTGACTGAAGCCACGTGCAACGTAACGCGCCTTGAAGACAGGCGGAGAACCCGGCGGCCGCTTCACCCTGAAGATCCACATGCCACTGACGATGTTCGCCCCAGGCGGGGGAACCTCGTCGACGTAGGTGCCAGTGGACTTCCAGGAAGCCATCTCGGCGTCCATGGCTGCCTGCCACTGAGAGGAGTAGGGACCCTCTATCGCCTCGAGATGAGGTACAGAAGCAGCAAAGCACTCAAACTCCTCCTGTCTGTCCTCAAGAACGTCCGTGCCAAGAGCACACTCACCCCCGACGGACGGAGGACAGACAGACGCAGACGCAGACTCAGCAACAAGACTAGTGGCGAAGTCTAGGCGACATGCAGCAGCAAAGTCAACAAGCTCAGCAACGAGAGCAGACGCAGCAGTGGACTCAAACAAAGGGTCAGTGACAGCAGTGGCCAGAAAACGCGTGACAGCTGGACGAGCAGCACGGAGGGAGTCAGACGCAGGGTCCGGACCGGCAGGAAGAGAGGACGTAGGAGGAGAGGGCAGAGTGACACGCTGTGGAGCAGTGGAAGGACGCAGAGTCATAGAGTGAGTGCCAGGGACAGGAGGAGGACGCGGACGCGAAACACGACCAGTGCGAACAGAACGGACAGGCGACGTAGAACGAGACAGGACGCTCCGTAAGACCTCTACTCGGTCCAGAGTAAGGAGAAGGACCAGGCAGTGGAGAGGCTGGCTGGAACCACGATTGGGACTGGACAGGCGGTGGACTCAGTAAAGGAGGAGGAGGACCAGGAGAAGGCGGGGAGCCAAGAACCTGCTGAAGAAGCGGAACGTAGTACGGCCGCGGCCGCACAGCGCCTCCAGAAACAGCAGAGACAGAACCGGCACCCTCAGCCCCAGGGTCTCCAGTCCCAGTAGCACCTCCAGCAGCTCCAGCACCAGCAGCACCTCCAGCAGCACCTCCAGCACCAGCAGCACCTCCAGCAGCTCCAGCACCAGCAGCAACTCCAGCAGCACCAGCACCAGTAGCACCTCCAGCAGCACCAGCACCAGCAGCACCTCCAGAAGCTCCAGCAGTACCTCCAGCATCAGCAGCACTAGCACCAGCAGCACCTCCAGAAGCTCCAGCAGTACCTCTAGTACCAGCAGCACCTCCAGCAGCACCAGCACCAGCAGCACCTCCAGAAGCTCCAGCAGCACCTCCAGCACCAGCAGCACCTCCAGTAGCACCAGCACCAGCAGCACCCCGACAGCGCCGAGAGTACCACTCACGAAGCTGCTGTGAAGAGAGAGGCTCCCGCCGCGGCAGGACACCTAGAGCACCTCCAGACGCAGCACGCGCAGGCTCAGCACCTCCTGACACAGTACCCTCAGGCTCCACACGCCCAGGCTCAGCACCCCCAGGCTCAACACCCCCAGTCCCCGCACCCACGGGCTCAGCACCCCCAGACTCAGCACCTGAGTCGACAGCTACCTCGACCGGCTCGGCAGGGTCTACCTGGGACACACCTGAGGGGGCAGGACCCTGGGGGGGGAGGGGGTCTACAAGGGGAGTACCTGGTGCCAGGAAGAGCGGCGAGGGGGGAGGAGAGGCAGTGCGGTAGGGAAAGAGACGGTAGTACGACACCGACTCGTCAAACGTGACGTCCTGAGAGGACAGAACACGACGCGAGGTGGGGTGGTAGAACTGCCACCTGGGGGCGTCAGAAGGGAAGCCAAGGAAGACACAGGGAACGGCACGGGAGGACAGCTTGTCCGCTGTAGTATCGCGGACAGAAGCTCGAGATCCCCAGACACGGAACGCGGACGCATCGCCAACCTTCCCCGTCCACCGCAGAGTAGGTGTGGTCTCCGGCAAGGAGACATGAGGCTGAAGGTTGATCTGATGCGCAGCGTACTGAACCGCGAACGGCCACAGAAAATGGGGAGCAGCCGCATGGATCATGGACGTACGAGCGACGTCCATGACCATGCCAATGCGGCGCTCAGCAATCCCATTTTGCTGCGGGGAGGCCGGAAGCGTGAACGTCTGGCGGATGCCCTCCGAACGACAGAAGGCTCTCAGGAGGTCGGAGGAAAACTCCCAGCCTCTGTCTGAGTGCAGACGCAGAACGGGAAGGTCTGAGCCGAAACTCTCACTGAGCTGGCGACGAGCACCGCGGATCCAGTCGATCAACACCTCAGTGACCTCACCCTTGCTGCGCAAGGGGAAGACTGTGGTGTAACGCGAGTAGTCGTCAACGATCAGCAGGAAGTAGCGCTCGTGACCCTGTCCACGGACGCGGGCTGGGCCCCACACGTCCATGTGAAGAGTCTGCAGAGGGGCCTCTGTCGGAGGGAACGAGGAGGAGTGAGGAGCGGCGCGCTGCCGGCCCTCGACACAAGGAACATAGGTGGGGGCAGGCCCCGGAGGAAGGGAAGGGAGGGACCTGGGGAGCCCAGAGACAAGAGCACGGGAGGCCATACCTCGAAGACGAGGCAGAGAGGGGTGACCAAGGCGGTGGTGCCAAAGGAGAGTCTCGTGCGCCAGAGGACGACACGAGCAGGGGGCAGACGCAGGACTAGACCTGGACGCGGCAGCAAACACCTGACTAGACGCTGCTACTTGACCAGACGCAAGGACCGGAGGAGGCGCAGTAGTCAGTGTGTACAGACTCGACCCTGGCCGACGGGTGAACGTGGCTAGGTGGCGGCCCGTCCGAGAGCAAGTGCAGTGGGTCACACGCTGACCTCCAGGGGTGAACTGGTCAACCCACACGTCCTGGAGGTCAGCTCCACTCACCAAGTTCGTAGAGAACGAGGGGAGGTGGAGTCCCGACAGCAAGCCCGACGGGGCCGCAGGAGACGGTAGAACCGTGGAGGAGTGTGCAAGGACTGGGCCCCCTGAGGGGTCAGCAAGGGAGACCGCAACAGGCCGACTGAGCGGCGTGAGCGTGGTGCTGTCTCTAAAGAAAGAGCGCGAAGCACCAGAGTCAAGTGTGAAAGTGTGCAAGGACTCAGTAGGTGCAGTACTAGAGAGAGGGGACGCACCAGCACCTGGAGCAGCAGACGCACCAGTACCTGGAGCAGCAGACGCACTAGCACCTAGAGCAGTAGCCGCACTAGCACCTAGAGCAGCACCCGCAATGCCCGGGTCGGGCGGGACACGCAGGTAACAGTCACCCTCAGCACTATCAGCAATGACATACATGGCAGCAAGGATAGCATCGAAATCAAGATCAAAGATAGGCACATTCTGCAGAAGCAGATCATGCCAGCGAGGGAGCTCAACGGCGTCAGGAAACTGGGCACGCCAGGCGTCAGTCAGGCGACCGAAGCAGCGCTGCGTAGTGTGTGGGAGTCCACACACCTCCCCACTACGAGTGCCGGAGCGAAGAACGTAAGCGCAGGGACCAGCACCCCCAGACCTTCCACGCCCAGCGTACCACTCACGAAGCTGCTGGACCGACGGAGTCTCACGGGAGCGCGGCTGCTGCTGGCGCTGGCTACCACCAAAGCCTCCACGCTGCACGGCTGCACCTCGACCAGCACCACCACCGCTGCCACCTCCACCACCGCTGCTGCTGCCTCCTCCACCTCCGCCGCTGCCTCCACCACCTCCTCCGCCGGCACTGAAGCCCCCACTCCCGGTACCACCCCCACCTCCAGCGCCACCCCCTCCGCCTCCACCACCTCCTCCACCACCCCCCCCGCCTCCCCCTCCACCACCCTTGCTCCCCTTGCCCCTGCTGTTGCGGCGTCTCCCACTAGGGGCAGACGCAGCTCCAACCTCCTCAGTGCCCACGAGGTCGATAGCAGCAGCAGAAGCAACAGAGGGGAGAAGGGGGACAGGGGAGCACCCCTCAAAGAAAGGGGTGCGACGGTCGCCGCGAGAAGCACCTACAGCTAAGATACTCTTCTCAGCTGCAGTAAGGCGCTCCTCTAGCAGGTCGATAGTCAGCTCGGTGGGGCAAAGGGAGAGAAAGTGGTCCCTGACTGAAGAAAGTGAGTCAGGGAGGAGAGTGACTAGGTAGTAAAGGGTGATGTACATGGGGGGGGGGGTTGTTGGCACAGAACTCAGTGGGAAGGGCAGCGCGGTAGCGGGCGTCACTAGTGCGAAGGTGAGCAACTAGGTCAGCGACTGTGGCAAAGGCTGCAAGGTCAGGGAAAAGGTACGGCAGCATGAGGCGGCTGAGGGCAGCAGTGGCAGGGGAGGAGTAGCGCGCAACTACAGCGTCGTACAAAGACTGAGCAGTCTTGTACTGGCCAAAATGCGCGCGCTCAGCGGGCGGCAGGTGACTACGAACAGCAAGACGAGCAACAGCGTCACGAGTGGTCCACTGCGAGCGAACCGTACTGTCAGCAGTGGCAGTAGGAGTAGTAGAAACACCGGACGTGTGATAAAAAAGGGACACCCCATCCCTAGAATCACACTGAAGAAAGAGCTGGAGGTCGTCAACCCACACATCAAAGTCAACTGCACGTCCCTCAGCGTCAAAGGTAAGAACGGTAGGACTAGCCATAGTAGCAGTAGAAGCAAAAGCAGCAGTAGCAGCAGTAGGAGCAGAGACAGTAGGGCAGTGCACAACAGTGCAGCTCGGTAGGGTAGGGCGACACGGTGGGGCGGCGCGGCTCGGCTGGGCGGCGCGGCTCGGCTGGGCGGCGCGGCTCGGTTGCGCGGCTCGGCTGGGCGGCGCGGGTGCTTACCAGGGGAGGGTGCAGACAGGCCCGCAACAGGGGCGGCAACGGGGGGGGGGGGCAGGGCCGCTACTGGCGGTGCAGGCAGGGCCGCGACAGGCCAGTGACGGGCCAGCAACGGGCGGCTACGGGCTGGCGACGGGCGGCAGCGGGCCAGCGACAGCCAGGGACGGGCGGTAGCGCGCTGGCGACGGGCCGGCGACGGGTAGCAGCGGGCCGGTGACGGGCGGCTGCGGGCCAGTGACGGGCGGCAGCGGGCCGGCAACGGGCGGCAGTGGGCCGGCTACGGGCGGCAGCGGGCCGGCGACGGGCGGCAGCGGGCCGGCGACGGGCGGCTGCGGGCCGGCTACGGGCGGCAGCGGGCCGGCGACGGGCGGCAGCGGGCCGGCGACGGTCGGTAGCGGGCCGGCGACGGGCGGCAGCGGGCCGGCTACGGGCGGCAGCGGGCCGGCGACGGGCGGCTACGGGCGGCAGCGGGCCGGCTACGGGCGGCAGCGGGCTGGCTACAGGCGGCAGCGGGCCTTTAGGGCGGGGCCGCGTCGGGCCTCTAGGAACGGGCCGCGACGGCCCTCTAGGGCGGGGCCGGGGCGGGCCTCTGGGGAGGGGCCGGGACGGGCCTCTAAGGCAGGGCCATGACGGGCCGCTAAGGCAGGGCCACTACGGGCGGCACAAGGGCAGAGCGCGCGACGGCGCAGGTGAAACAGGCGCGAGGCACGCTTCGGTTAGAAAAAAAAAATTTTGTGGTGGGCCCAAAGAAAGACGTTCCCACTAGGGAACCTGCTCAGAATACCATGTTAGAATGAGAACGAATGAATGACTGAACTAGCAAGCAGTTGGGTACAAGTAGCAAACACAAAAGTGTTGTACCCTCTAAGGACTACCCCACTACAGCCTAAACAGACTATAGCATATACCTCGTTTCGCTTCCATGCTGCTTGCCCCTGAGGGAGACCCGGATGCACCAGACATCCCGACCCCGCGCTCTTACGCAGAGGCGATTACGGGTCCTTACTCCTCTCAGTGGCAGGCAGCTATGGATGCCGAGATGGCATCTTGGAAGTCCACAGGCACCTACATCGACGAGGTTCCCCCACCTGGGGCGAACATAGTCGATGGCATGCGGATTTTCAGGGTGAAGCGGCCGCCGGGTTCTCTGCCTGCCTTCAAGGCACGTTACGTTGCTCGAGGTTTCAATCAGCGACAGGGAGTTGACTAATTCCAGACCTTCTCCCCCACCGCAAAGATGACTACTCTTCGGGTGTTGCTGCACGTCGCTGCTCAGCGTGACTACGAGTTGCACTCTCTGGACTTCAGCATTGCTTTCCTGCAGGGCAGCCTGCACGAGGAGATCTGGCTGCGCCGACCACCTGGTTTCACTGGGACGTTTCCTGCAGGTACCCAGTGGAGCCTCCGTCGGCCAGTCTAAGGTCTCCGCCAGGCGCCTCGCGAGTGGCACGACACGCTGAGGACTACACTTGCGGCTCTTGGGTTTGCTCCTTCTACTGCGGACCCGTCGCTGTTTCTACGCACCGACACCTCTCTGCTGCCGTTCTACGTCCTCGTGTACGTCGACGACCTCGTCTTTGCCATTGCTGACACTGAGGCACTGACCCTTGTGAAGTCGGAGCTGCTGAAGAGACACACCTGCACTGACCTGGGTGAACTGCGCAATTACCTTGGCCTGCAGATCACCCGGGACAGAGCACGGCGCACCATCACACTGACTCAGTCACACATGGTGCACCAGGTCCTTCAGCGCTTCGGCTTCCAGTTCTCCTCGCCACAGCCCACTCCTCTGTCTACCAGCCACTCGCTCTCAGCTCCACCTTCGGACGAGTCCGTAGAGCCGAGTGGTCCGTACCCAGAGCTTGTGGGTTGCCTCATGTACTTGATGACTTGCACACGACCTGACCTTGCGTACCCTCTCAGCCTTCTGGCTCGCTACGTGGCTCCCAGTAGGCACCGAAAGGTGCACTGGGATGCTGCGAAGAGGGTACTGCGTTACCTGTGCAGTACGTCAGGCATGGGGCTCGTGCTTGGAGGAGGGGTCCAGTTGTTCTCACCGGTCACGCAGACGCCTCCTGGGTTGACGACTCAGCTACGCAGCGGTCGTCACAGGGTTACACCTTCAGTCTTGGTTCTGGCTCTGTGTTGTGGCGGTCTACCCGCTCGTCTTCGGTTCTCAGCTCCAGTTGTGAGGCTGAGATCTACGCCGGGGCTATGGCTGCTCAAGAGCTCCGCTGGCTGACCTACTTGCTGACCGACTTGGGAGAGCAGCCTCGTTCGCCTCCAGTTCTGTACGTAGACAACAAGGCCATGATTGCCTTGTGTCAGGAGCACAGACTGGAGCACAGAACGAAGCACATCGCTCTGCGCTACTTCCTTGCTCGAGAGTTGCAGCAGCGTGGCCAGCTTCGTCTCGCGTACGTGGCCACTCGGGCCAACACTGCTGATGTCTTCACCAAGGCACTTCCGCCTGGTGATCATCAGCGCTTTGCTACTCTGTTAGGCCTTGTTCCCACTTTGCCTCACTCACTTACTGCTTGACTCTGCTTGTACTGTGATCTATATATATACCTGCATGCATGCACTTGCTATGGTATGATCACTGTATTGTTTGTTCTCCTTATATAACTCTGCATGTGAACTGGCCTTGTGGCCCTTTGCTTGTGCTCAGACTGTGTAGTGACTTTGTGATCCACCCTGAGCTTGCTTTGCTTTGCTTGACTGGTCTTGTGACCACTTGTTCTCCCCCACTTTGCCTATGGGGGTGTGTCAGAACATTATAGCTTAAACATTTGTGTAGGCTGTAGTGGGGTAGCCCATAAGGGGTACAACCCAATTAGGGTTAGTACTTTTACCCAACTGTTTGCTAGTTCATTCATTCTCGTTCGTTAGTTTGACAGCCTTGTACTATTGCATCTCCTTATATTTGCTATATATCTGTATGTGGACTGGCCTTGTGGCCCCTTGCTTGTTCTTGGAGTGTGTGGTGACTTTGAGCTCCACCCTGAGATTTGTCTTGACCCTTGCTTGTTCTTGCTGACTGGTCATGTGACCCTTGCTTGTTCTCAGACTGTGTGTCTCCTTGAGACCCACCCTTGGATATGTGTTGCTTTCCACAGGACTACCGTCACCTAGACTATGGGGGTGTGTCAACATATCATTTATATGTTTAGTTTATGTTAGTCTAAGTGTAACATTTCCTCTTTGTTAGGGTTTGCTATATCTTCTTGTATCTCCTCATTCCTTTGTCAATTCTTCACGGTAGTTCATTCTTTGAAAGGAACCTCGTCGACGTAGGTGCCTGTGGACTTCCAAGAAGCCATCTCTCCATCCATGGCTGTCTGCCACTGAGAGGGGTACTCACCCGCGATCGCTTCAGCGTAAGAGCGCAGGGTAGGGATGTCAAGTGCATCCGGGTCTCCCTCAGGGCAAAGCAGCATGGATGCGAAACGAGGTAAAGCGGCCGCAAGACACTCAAGCTCAAACTGCCTATCCTCAAGGACGTCACTGCTAAGGGCAGGCTCACCCCCAATGGACAGAGGACAGACAGACTCAGACTCAGTAACAAGACTCGCGACGTAGTTGAGACGACTCCTAGCTGCAAAGTCAATTAGCTCAGCGACTAGGGCAAACGTAGCAGTAGACTCAAATTCAGGGTCAGTGACGACAGTAGCAAGGAGACAAGTGACAGTAGGACTGGCAGCACGAGCAAGGTCGGAATCAGGGTCAGGAACGTGCGGAAGAGAGGACGCGGGAGGCTCAGGCAGGAGAACACACTGTGGAACAGAGGAAGGACGAAGTGTCATACCGTGAGTGCCTGGGACAGCAGGAGGACGAGGACGGGCGACACGACGAGCACGAACAGGTGTGGAAGCACGAGTCTCAGGCTCACGTCGCTCTGTCAGGGACTCAGTCACCTCAGTGTGAGGAGTAGGAGCAGGCAGTGGGGAGCCACGCAGAAGCTGTGGCTGAGACTGGTCTGTCGGTGGACACAGGAGAGGTGGAGTGAGGCCAGTGGAAGACGGGAGACTAAGAACCTGGCGAAGGACCGAGTCATGCGGCGGCAGGGACGACTGCGGCTGCGGGTAGAAAAACAGTCGGCGCGGGGCAGTACCAGCAGCTCCAGCTCTTCCAGCACCAGCAGCTCCAGTAGCACCTCCAGCATCAGCAGCACCACGAGCTCCGGCAGCGCCAGCAACTCTAGCACCAGCAATACCTCCAGCACCTCCAATGCCAGCAGCTCCAGTAGCACCTCCAACACCTCCAACACCAGCAGCACCACCTGCTCCAGCAGCTCCAGCACCTCTAGTACGAGCACCTCCAGGACCAGCAGCTCCAGCACCTCCAGTACCTCCAGTACCTCCAGCTCCAGTGCCTCCAGCACCAGCAGTACCTCCAGCACCTCCATTGCCAGGAGCTCCAGTAGCACCTCCAGCACCGGCAGCACCACGAGCTTCGGCAGCGCCAGCACCTCTAGCACCAGTAGTACCTCCAACACCTCCAGTGCCAGCAGCTCTAGTAGCACCTCCAACACCTCCAGCACCAGCACCACCACCTGCTCTGGCAGCTACAGCACCTCTAGTACGAGCACCTCCAGGACCAGCAGCTCTAGCACCTCCAGTACCTCCAGTACCTCCAGTACCTCCAGCTCCAGTGCCTCCAGCACCAGCAGTACCTCCAGCACCTCCACTGCCAGCAGCTTCAGTAGCACCTCCAGCATCAGCAGCACCACCTGCTCCGGAGTGAGGAGCGGCGCGCTGCCGCCCCTCGATGCAGGGAAGGCACGGCGGGGCAGGCGAGCGCGGGAGGGTGGGCAGGGACCTGGGAAGGCCAGAGACAAGGAGACGAGAGTGCATGCTGCGGAGACGCGGCACCGAGGGGTGACCTAGGTGGTGGTGCCAGAGGAGAGTCTGGTGAGAGAGTACCCGACAAGAGAAAGACGCTGCAAGCTGACTAGATGCAGACACCTGACTCGACGCAACCACCTAACCTGACTCATCCACCTGTGCAGACGCAGTGGTCAGGGTGTACAGACTGGACCCAGGCTGACGAGTGAACGTAGCAAGGTGACGGCCAGTCCGTGAGCACTTACAGATCGCCACACGCTCTCCTCCAGGAATGAAGGTGTCAACCCATTCATCCTGGAGAACTGCGTTTCTCAACAAGTTCGTCAAGAATGCGGGGAGGTGGAGACCTAAGAGAGACCCGGAGGGGACTGCTGGACACGGGAGGACAGTGGAGGCTCGCACAACTACTGGGCCCCTAATGGGGTCAGCCAGTGAGACTAGGACAGGTGCTACGATTCGTGTGACTGTGGTGCAATCACGAAAGAAGCAACGTGACATGCCTGAGTCAAGCGTGAAAGTGTGCAAGGCCTCAGTTGAGGAAGGACATGTGGCAGTAGATGCACTAGCACCTAGAGCGTCGGCAGACTCACGAGCACCTAGAGCTGCAGCAGACTCACCAGCACCTGGAGCGACAGCAAACTCACTACAACCGAGAGCAGCAGCCTCTGCACGACCAGGGACGCATCGCTGAGAAGCACGGTCACGAGGTCGCTGAGGCCACATAAAACCAAAACCTCCACCACCAGGACAACCTTGCTGAATAACCCACTCACGAAGCTGCTGAGGGGTGGGGTCGTCCGGGAGAGGCACTGACCGCTGCTGTCCACTTCTAGCCGCTGCAACTGCCGTGATAGTGGCCATGACAGGCAGTGACGGTCAGTAGTAGGTCCAGCATCTCCAGCACCAGCAGCACCCCCAGTACTCCCAGCCGCACCTCCACCAGCAGCAGCAGTAGCACGAGCAGCAGCAGCAGCAGTAGTAGCAGCAGGGCGGCTTGGTGGGGCTGGGCGGCGGCTCCTCCAGCACTCCCAGCAGCACCTCCACCACCAGCAGCAGTAGCACGAGCAGCAGCAGCAGTAATAGTAGCAGGAGGGCGGCTCGGGCTGGGCGGCGCGGCTCGGCCTGGGCAGCGCTGCTCAGCAGGGCACAGAGCAGCAGTAGCAGCGTGTGCAGCAGCAGCGCGCTGGGTTTTTTTTATTTATTATTTATTATTATTATTTAGGGTTGCGGGGCGCGCTGGCGCGCTTAGCAGCAGGGCGCGCTGGCGCGCTTCGCAGTGGGGTGCGCTGGCGCGCTGGGCTGCGGGGCGCGCTGGCGCGCTTAGCAGCGGGGCGCGCTAGCGCACTGGGCTGCGGGGCGCGCTGGCGCGCTTAGCAGCGGGGCGCGCTATCGTGCTGGGCTGCGGGGCGCACTGGCGCGCTAGGCTGCGGGGCGCGCTGGCGTGCTTAGTAGCGGGGCGCGCTGGCGCGCTGGGCTGCGAGGCGCACTGGCGCGTTTAGCAGCGGGGCGCGCTGGCGCGTTTAGGGCTGCGGGGCGTGCTGGGCTGCGGGGCTGCTCGCGGGCAGAAGGGGCGCGTAGGGCAGGGGCTGCTCGCGGGCAGCAGGGGCGCTCGGGTCAGGGGTTGCTCGCGGGCAGCAGGGCGCGCGGGGCAGGAGCTGCTCGCGGGCAGCAAGGGCGCTCGGGGCAGGGGCTGCTCGTAGGCAGCAGAGCCGCGTGGGGCAGGGGCTGCTCGCGGGCAGCAGGGGCGCGCGGGGCAGGGGCTGCTCGCGCGCAGCAGGGGCGCGCGGGGCAAGAGCTGCTCACGGGCAGCAGGGGCGCGCTTGACAGCAGGGCAGCGCGCTAGGGCAGGCAGTGCGAGTAGCTGCAGGGCAGCGTGACATTGTGTGAGAGGGCCGGACAGCGCAAGGGCGCTTAGGGCAGGAACTAGCGGAACGATTGGTGGGCCCTAAAACTAACAGGTTTCCTGCTCTGAATACTATGTCTGAATCAACTGTGTAGGAATGATTGACTAGCAAGCAAGGATGAGTACAAGTACTAGGTTTGACCTAAAGTGTTGTACTCAGTAGAGGCTACCCCAGTACAGCCTACACATACAAGTGTAATTTGACACCCAGCACTCACATTATGGCACTTCGTCCTTCCTCTGTTCCAATGCGAGTTCCGCTGCCGTCTCCTCCTGCCGTCTCCTCCTGCGTCCTCTCTTGCTGACGGTCTGGACCCTAAGTCTGACTTAGTTCGTGCTGCCAGTCCTACTGTCACACTTCTTCTAGCCACTGTTGTCACTGACCCTTCGTTTGAGTCCGCTGCTGCGTCTGCCCTAGTTACTGAGCTTGTTGACTTTGCTACTGCCTGTCGTCTCGACTACGCTGCTAGTCTTGTTGCTGAGTCTGAGTCTGACTGTCCTCCGTCCGTCAAGGGTGAGTGTGCTCTTGGCATGGACGTCCTTGAGGACAGGCAGGAGGACTTTGAGTGTCTTGCAGCTGTTGTACCTCATCTCGTGTCCATGGTGCTTGCACCTGAGGGAGACCCGGATGCACCAGATATCCCGACCCCGCGCTCTTACGCAGAGGCGATTACGGGTCCCTACTCTTCTTAGTGGCAGACAGCCATGGACGCAGAGATGGCATCCTTGAAGTCCCACAGGCACCTACGTCGACGTAGTTCCCCCTCCTGGGGCGAACATAGTCGATGGCATGTGGATTTTCAGGGTGAAGCGGCCGTTGGGTTCTCCGCCTGTCTTCAAGGCTCGTTACGTTGCACTAGGCTTTAGTCAACGACAGGGAGTTGACTTCTTCCATACCTTCTCCCCTACCCCGAAGATGACCACTCTTTGGGTGCTGCTGCACGTCGCCGCTCAGCGTGACTACGAGCTTCACTCTCTTGACTTTAGCTCAGCTTTCTTACAGGGCAGCCTGCACGAGGAGATCTGGCTGCACCGCCCACCTGGCTTCACTGGGTCATCTCCTGCAGGTACCCAGTGGAGCCTCCGGCGGCCAGTCTACGGTCTCCGCCAGGCGCCTCGCGAGTGGCACGACACACTGAGGACGACGCTTGCGGCTCTTGGGATTGCTCCTTCAACTGCTGAACCGTCGCTGTTTCTACGCACCAACACTTCGCTGCCGCCGTTCTACGTCCTCGTCTACGTCGACGACTCGGTCTTTGCCACTGCTGACACGGAGGCACTGGCCCTTGTGAAGTCGGAGCTACAGAAGAGACACACCTGCACTGACCTGGGTGAGCTGCGCAGCTATCTTGGCTTGCAGATCACCCGGGACAGAGCACGGCGCACCATCACCTTGACTCAGTCGCACATGGTGCACCAGGTCCTTCAGCGCTTCGGCTTCCGGTACTCCTCGCCACAGTCCACTCCTCTTCCTACCGGTCACTCGCTCTCAGCTCCACCTTCGAACGAGGTCGTAGAGCCGAGTGGCCCGTATCTAGAGCTTGTGGGCTGCCTCATGTACCTGATGACCTGCACTCGAGCTGACCTTGCCTACCCTCTTAGCATCCTGGCACGCTACGTTGCGCCCGGGAGACGCCGACCAGAGCACTGGGAGGTCGCTAAGAGGGTGTTGCGCTACTTGTGCAGTACGTCGGGCATGGGGCTCGTGCTTGGAGGACGCACTCCAGTTGTCCTCACTGGACGCGCAGACACTTCTTGGGTTGACGACTTGGCTACTCAGCGGACGTCACAGGGTTACACTTTCAGCCTTGGCTCCAGCTCTGTTTCTTGGCGGTCTACCCGCTCGTGTTCTCAATTCCAGTTGTGAGACTGAGATCTACACAGGGGCCATGGCTGCACGGGAGCTACGCTGGCTCACCTACCTGCTGATCGACTTGGGAGAGCGGCCTCGTTCTCCTCCAGTTATGTACGTAGACAACAAGGCCATGGTCGCCTTGTGTCAGGAGCACATACTGGAGCACAGGACGAAGCACATCGCTCTGCGTTACTTCCTTGCTCGAGAGTTGCAGCAGCGTGGCCAGCTTCGTCTTGCTTACGTGGCCACTCGGGCCATCACTGCTGATATATTCACCAAGGCACTTCAGCCCGGTGATCATTAGCGTTTCTGTACTGTTTTAGGCCTTGTGCCTACTTTGCCCCACTTGCTCACTGCGTGACTTTGCTTGTACCATATTACCCCGGATAGTAGCGCATATGCGCTTATAATAAAACCAATTTTTTTAAGGGGGGCGCTTGAATTTGAATATCAGCCATAAGCGCCGGCGCTTATATAACGACAAATACAGAAATACAACTTAAACGCACCAAATTTTACATTTCAGTCTCGTAAGTTGACTCTGTCAGAATAGTGAACGAATGAATGGCTGAACTAGAAAGCAGGTGGGTACAAGTAGGAAACCTAAAAGTGTTGTACCCTATATGAACTACCCCACCACAGCCTAAACAGACTATAGCATATAAGTTTGACACACCCCCATAGGCAAAGTGGGGGAGAACAAGAGGTCACAAGACCAGTCAAGAAAGGCAAAGCAAGCTCAGGGTGGATCACAAAGTCACCACACATTCTGAGCACAAGCAAATGGCCACAAGGCCAGTTCACATGCAGAGTTATACAAGGGAGAACAAACAGTACAGTGATAAAGGAGAACAAGCAATACAGTGATCACAACCTAGCTAGTGTAAGCATGCAGGTATATGTATAGAGATCACAGTACAAGCAGAGTCAAGAAGTAAGCAAGTGAGGCACAGTAGGTACAAGGCCTAGAACAGTACAGAAACGCTGATGATCACAAGGCTGAAGTGCCTTGGTGAAAACATCAGCAGTGTTGGCCCGAGAGGCCACGTAAGCAAGACGAAGCTGACCACGCTGCTGCAACTCTCGAGCAAGGAAGTAGCGCAGAGCAATGTGCTTCGTTCTGTGCTCCAGTCTGTGCTCCTGACACAAGGCAAGCATTGCCTTGTTGTCGACGTACAGAACTGGAGGAGAACAAGGCGCCTCTCCCTTGTCGGTCAGCAGGTAGGTGAGCCAGCGTAACTCCTGTGCAGCCATGGCCCCTGCGTAGATCTCAACCTCACAACTGGAGCTGAGAACAGAAGACGAGCGGGTAGACCGCCAAGAGACAGAACCGGAGCCAAGGGTGAAGGTGTAACCCTGTGACGACCGCTGCGTAGCCAAGTCGTCAACCCAGGAAGCGTCTGCGTGTACAAGTAAGGACAACTCAAGCCCGTCCTCCAAGCACGAGCCCCATGCCCGACGTACTGCACAAGTAGCGCAACACCCTCTTCGCAGCATCCGAGTGCACCTTTCGGTGCCTGCCGGGAGCCACGTAGCGAGCCAGAAGGCTGAGAGGGTACGCGAGGTCAGGTCGTGTGCAAGTCATCAGATACATGATGTCGTAATAGTGGCATAAGTAGTTAGGTTTAAGTGGGCCTAGGCTTAGTAGCCTAGGCCAAAGGGGGTCGAGCTAGTTTGTGCCAAGTAGGGAGAGTCGAGAAAATGAGAGGAGAATGAATGTTCACTATAGCACTAGGGTACATATAGCAAAAAAAGAGGTGCACCACCTATAAAGTAAATATCTACACTACAGCTAGAACTACATGCAGGTATAAGAATATAATTCTGACACATGAGGCAGCCCACAAGCTCTGGATACGGGCCACTCGGCTCTACGGACTCGTCCGAAGGTGGAGCTGAGAGCAAGTGACCGGTAGGCAGAGGAGTGGACTGTGGCGAGGAGTACGTGAAGCCGAAGCGCTGAAGGACCTGGTGCACCATTTGTTGTTATAGTCACAATAGGCTTGAATGTGCCTAAAACGTAAGATAGAGAGCACAGACGGATTTCTGCACAGCGGCTTCAAACGTTGATAGCGTTCTGCTCACAGCTGCAAATGACTTGATTCAAATTGGATCTGGAGCGTCTTCACGTCGTCTACAATTAGCAATTTAGATTGCACGATTTGATAAAGAATTGACGACACAGCGTCGGTTTGAACGAACGGTACTGTGGCAGCCACTATAGTCTTATAACACAAGATAGGAAGAGTTACGAGTTGGGAATGACTCCCAGCTCCTACAAACCCCAAGAGCCGAGGTACAGTGATGTGGAACAGTGCCACACTGTCCCCAACCACGAAGGGTCTCGAAACTACCCTTCACTAGGGCCTACACCAAGTGAAATGTTACACTACACAAAGTAATGTAAATATCTTCAATATCTTGAGGTGTACCCTTTTTGGCGAGCTTCGAAATCACTTGAGGCTTGACACCAAGGCTCGGGCTCTTCATCACAAACTCATCCTTGAGTTCTTGATGGGTCTACTGCACACACCTGCGACACGCCGAACGTTTGACACAGGACAAAATAGAAACCGCGCACGACAAAATAGAAACCGCGCGCGAGACACAAACGACCGCGTAACACGCGTCTAGCGATAACTCGCTATTGACTCGACACACACACTCGACATCATGACTCAACATTCACACACAATTATAAGCATGAAATATATATTATCCCATGCCCTCATACCATTCCATACACACACACATTCACGCACACGGACAACAAGCCGAGTGCAAACCGTAGGGTTGCACCAACAAACTCCCCCTCGGATTGTTGGCCTTAGGATATGTTGCTCTCTCAGTTCAGAGCCATCCCAGCCAGCTTGCAACACTTCCAATGCTGCTGCTCCACCAGCCTCTTGGTCATCATGTCAGCCGGCTGCCCCGTGGTCTTCACGTAGCGCAACTCAACTTCACCCGCGGTTACCATGCTCCTCGTCCAATGCCACTTCACCCTCATGTGCTTCGTGAGTCCATGCAACACAGGGTTCTTAGCAAGAGCAATGGCACCCTGGCTGTCACAGTACAGTGGGGTAGGTCCTTGCTGCTCCTCCCCCAATTCAGCCAACAAACGCCGCTGCCACACAATCTCCCGTACGGCACGGAAGAGTGCCATGTACTCGGACTCCACCGAGCTCAAAGCTTGGTCAACCTGCTTCTTGCTCTCCCAAGCAGTTGGGCCTCCACCAACACAGCATATGAAGCCTCCCACACTTGTCATGTCCTCTGGTTCTGATGCATATGAAGCATCCGAGTAGGCGGTGAGGAACAAACGCCCGGATTCAACACCATCCGCGCCCTTTTGGCGCCTTTGTGCCGCCGCCGAGTATTGCAGCCCAACGGTCGGTGTTTGGCCAAGATACTTGGCCACCCTCATTCCAGCTGCTACCTGCTCCTCATTAGGGCATTGCACAACCCTAGCCAGCTGCCCGGTAGCAAACGCGACGTCCGGTTGGGTGTTTACCGCCGCATACATGAGGCTGCCCACCAACGAGTGAAATCGGCGCCTCTCCTCTTCACCAACGCTCTCCTCCTCTGGTCCCTTCACACACTTGAACCCAGAGGGAAAGGGTGTAGCCACATGGCCTTCACTCTGCCCAAAGTTGGCAGCCAATGCCTCCAGGTACTTTCGTTGATGCACCCGCATGCACCGCTTCTCCACATCTCGTTCGATGTGGAGCCCAAGGTAGAAGCTCACGTCACCAAGGGCCTTGCACTTGAACTTGTCTTGAAGCTTCAGCATCACCTCCTTCACAAGGTCAGAAGAGGGTGAGAAAATGAGGATGTCATCCACATAAACCACCATGAAACTCCTCTGCTCCCCCTCGCCAAGCATGAACAAGGAGTGATCGGCCGTTGAGGGAGTGAAGCCGATCCCCTCCAACACTTCGCGCAGCTTCATGTACCATTGCCTAGGGGCCTGCTTCAGCCCATAGAGGGCCTTCTTCAGCTTCCACACTCTGCCACTACCATCATCAAACCCCTCTGGCTGCGCCATAAAAATCTCCTCCTCAAGGATGCCGTTAAGGAATGCCGTTACGATGTCCATTTGCTTTACTACCCATCCTTTGATGGCGGCTCCCGCGAATAGGATTCGCAGCGTCGTCGGCTTCACCACAGGGGCAAACAGCTCCTTGAAGTCCACCTTCTCCTTCTGCTGGTACCCCTTGGCTACAAGCCTAGACTTGTAGCGCTCGATCTTGCCGTCGGCATCCGACTTGATTTTGAAGAGCCACTTGGACGTTATCGCCGTACGCCCCTCCGGTAGCTCCACCAATTCAAACGTGTCATTCTCCTCGATGCTCTTCAGCTCACTCTCCATGGCCTTCTTCCACTCCTCAGCATCACTACTCTCCAAAGCCTCCTTGAGAGTTGCTGGTTCTCCCGGCATCTCCACCGGAGAGAAGAACGCGAAGGCACACTCCTCGTAGTCACTCTCCTCGTCGTCTCCGACCATCATTGCCGCTCCGGCCAGGGCTGTCTTGCCCTGCTTTCCCGGCGCATCATAGGTCAGCCTATTAGGGGGTTGAACTCTCCTCTTCCCCCTTCCTTCCTCCTCAGCTGCAGGGACTTGAAGGCCTTGGCGTTGCTGCGGTGTGGCTCGAATCCGTGGAGCACTCGTAGTACGGGAAGGGAGTGACGGTGCACGCTCGCTCACTTGCTGCACCTCCTCCTCTTCTTCCTCTGCATCATTGGCCTCCTCTCCCCCATTCACAAGGGAGGATTGCCTTGTGGTTGTGCTGCCGGGTGCTCAGCTCCAAAGGCAGCTCCACATGCTCCAAACCGGAACTCTTCACCTCCCCAAACCGCACGCCTATCTTCGCCTCATTCTCCGCCTTCCAATCCTTGTACATGAAGTTCTCCATGAACTTGCAGTCCCTGCTCACCAAGAACTTCTTGGTGAATGGGTCCCAAAGAAGCCATCCCTTGCTGTTTTGAGCCATGCCCAAGTGCACGGCCCACACCGCCTTGGCACCAAGCTTGTTGTGCCGAAGATGCTTAGGCACGAGCGCCATGCACATGCACCCGAACACCCGAAGCATATCCACCTTTGGCTTCCTTCCTAGCCACTCCACATAGGGCACCCATTTGTCTGCTCCCACATGAGTCAAGGCTCTGTCCTTGGCCACACACGCGCTCCGCACCGCATCAGGCCAGAAATAGTCGGGTAGCCCGGCTTCAATGAGCAACCCGCGTGCCGCCTCCGTGATTGTGCGGTTCGCTCGCTCGGCGATGCCGTTCATTGCAGGGGAGTATGGCATGGTGAGGGAGTGCCAAATACCATTCTTCTTCAGCCACAACCCAAACTCCTTGCTCAGGAACTCTCCCCCTCGATCGGTGCGGATTGACTTGACTAGACGGTCTTGTTGCCGCTCCACCATCGGGAACCAATCCGTCTTCAACGTTTCAGCCACGTCGCTCTTCTTGGCCAGCACGTACACCCAAGTCATGCGGGTGTAGACGTCGACAATGGTGAGAAAATACTCAGCTCCAGCAGCTCCAAGCTTCAGGGGGCCCACCACGTCCATCACCACCTCATCAAGCGGTGCCTTTGCCGTTGCCTCCGAACTAGGGAACGGAAACCGGGTGAACTTGGCTTGAATGCACGTCGGGCAGCCAAGCACCTCATCGGGCTCCCCCTTCACACGTATGCCAGCAACCATCTCATTCTTCACTAGCTGCTGCAAGATGGGCAGGGCCACATGCCCCATGCGCCGATGCAAGGTGAGCCAATCACACTCCCCCGTAGCCGAAGTTGGATTGGAGAATGCCGCGCTCGCAATAGCGCCCCACATACTCTCTCCGTAGTCCTCCTCCGCTGCTGCCTCTGGGTTCTCCTCACCCTTTTGCTGCTCCTTGGTTGCTGCACCACTCTCCTTAGGTTCACTGAACTTGCTGGTCCCTCCAGGTTTGCTCTTCTTGAGCTCATTCTCCTTAGCGCGACCGTTCGCGCCATCGTCGCTACCGACCGCTCCATCCTTGGTGCTGATGCTTGCTGCCACTTGCCTCTCCTTAGGCATAGGGACCACTGGGATCTGCCACATCTCGTTGTAGACATCCCTGTCCTCATGAAGGTCCCAAAGAATTCGATCGCCAAGCCTTGCGGTGTAGGTCTTGGCTCCCTTCGAGTTCGTGTCCATGCCAGCCTTTGCCAACCGCCGCACGGAAATCAGGTTTGCAGCAAGGCTGGGCACCCAAAGCACGTTCTTGAGGCCCACCATCTTCCCATCAGCACCCTTGAACATGGCCTACGGTTTGCACTCGGCTTGTTGTCCGTGTGCGTGAATGTGTGTGTGTATGGAATGGTATGAGGGCATGGGATAATATATATTTCATGCTTATAATTGTGTGTGAATGTTGAGTCATGATGTCGAGTGTGTGTGTCGAGTCAATAGCGAGTTATCGCTAGACGCGTGTTACGCGGTCGTTTGTGTCTCGCGCGCGGTTTCTATTTTGTCGTGCGCGGTTTCTATTTTGTCCTGTGTCGAACGTTCGGCGTGTCGCAGGTGTGTGCAGCAGACCCATCAAGAACTCAAGGATGAGTTTGTGATGAAGAGCCCGAGCCTTGGTGTCAAGCCTCAAGTGATTTCGAAGCTCGCCAAAAAGGGTACACCTCAAGATATTGAAGATAGTTACATTACTTTGTGTAGTGTAACATTTCACTTGGTGTAGGCCCTAGTGAAGGGTAGTTTCGAGACCCTTCGTGGTTGGGGACAGTGTGGCACTGTTCCACATCACTGTACCTCGGCTCTTGGGGTTTGTAGGAGCTGGGAGTCATTCCCAACTCGTAACTCTTCCTATCTTGTGTTCTAAGACTATAGTGGCTGCCATAGTACCGTTCGTTCAAACCGACGCTGTGTCGTCAATTCTTTATCAAATCGTGCAATCTAAATTGCTAATTGTAGACGACGTGAAGACGCTCCAGATCCAATTTGAATCAAGTCATTTGCAGCTATGAGCAGAACGCTATCAACGTTTGAAGCCGCTGTGCAGAAATCCGTTTGTGCTCTCTATCTTTCGTTTTAGGCACATTCAAGCCTATTGTGACTATAACAAGTGGTATCAGAGCCCTTGGAGCAGTTTCGACAATGTCTGGACCTGAGGAAAGGGGTGGCAGAGGTGCTGGTGGCAGTGGAGAAGCTCAAGCTCAAGGCCAACCCCGTGATTCAGCCATGGCGCCCATGCAACCAAGTCTTGGCCCACCTAGGGATGAGCATAGGGTGTTTGGGCTTGACAAGTTCAACGGTGACAACTTTGCTGAATGGTCCTTCAAGATGGAGAACATCTTTGACCACTATGACCTGCTGGAGGTGATGGAAGGAACGGAGAAGCGCCCCGAGAACGACCCGGAGAAGAGCCCGTGGGTGCGGAAGAGCGCACAAGGCTATCTCTTACTTGGGCAAGCGTTGGGGAGCAGTCAGATCCGTCACATCAAGCCATTCCAGCGTGAACCAGAGAAAGGACCAAAGGCATGGGCTGCTCTCAAGGGTGTACATGCTCCTGCAACAGCGGCGGTAGCGGTGGTGTTGGAACGGCAAATAGCGGCACTACGAATTGAAGAAGACGAAGCGGTTGAAGAAGGGGTGCAGAAATTCTTCGACTTGTTGACGCGGCTTGAGGGAGCTGATTTGAACTACAGTGAGCTCCAAAAGAAGACCAAGTTGCTGGCCTTACTCCCAGAGTCATGGTCCTCGCTCATCATCAACCTTAATCGCGACTTGCCCCGCCTCTCGCTTGAAGACGTGAAGCGAGCTATCCTTCAAGAGGATTTCCGCCGCCGTGAGTTGGCGAGTGCGGATGGCGCTGGGGCAGCGAGCATCGGCCGTGGATATGGTCGAGGAAGAGGCAGAGGACGAGGGGGAGGAAGGTTTGGTGGCAGCAACTTCGGCGGAGGCCGCAGGAGTGGCGGTTACGGCAGCGACGACAAGAGCTACGGACGCGGTCGCGGCCGATTCGACGGCGAGTGTCACTATTGCCACAAGAGCGGACACATGTGGCGCGACTGCTACAAACTCCCTGATGGTTGGACCCCTGCTCAAGGCCAAGAGGGTAGAGGAGCAGGAGGAGGGAGAGGACGAGGCCGTGGAGGCCGTGGCGGTCGCGGTGGCGGAGCTGCAAACATGAAGAGCGGAGACAACGACAAGGACCCGAGCGACGATCGATACCCGGGTCTATTCTACTTCGTGTCGACGCAAGTACCGGCTGGTCCAGAGAAGGATGAAGGCTTTGAGGAGCCAGCAGCTGTGGGGAAGGTGACCCTACACCCCCTGGACTATTGGGTGATTGATAGTGGCGCTACCTATAGCATGACTCCTCGCCCGGACTTGCTCACCGAACTCGAGCCGTCACCGGTGAAGCATGTCACATCGGCTTTGGGGCAGCGAGCAGAGGTGAAAGGCATGGGCAAGGCCATGTTCAAGGGTGCTGATGGGAAGATGGTGGGCCTCAAGAACGTGCTTTGGGTGCCCAGCCTTGCTGCAAACCTGATTTCCGTGCGGCGGTTGGCAAAGGCCGGCATGGACACGAACTCGAAGGGAGCCAAGACCTACACCGCAAGGCTTGGCGATCGAATTCTTTGGGACCTTCATGAGGACAGGGATGTCTACAACGAGATGTGGCAGATCCCAGTGGTCCCTATGCCTAAGGAGAGGCAAGTGGCAGCAAGCATCAGCACCAAGGATGGAGCGGTCGGTAGCGACGATGGCGCGAACGGTCGCGCTAAGGAGAATGAGCTCAAGAAGAGCAAACCTGGAGGGACCAGCAAGTTCAGTGAACCTAAGGAGAGTGGTGCAGCAACCAAGGAGCAGCAAAAGGGTGAGGAGAACCCAGAGGCAGCAGCGGAGGAGGACTACGGAGAGAGTATGTGGGGCGCTATTGCGAGCGCGGCATTCTCCAATCCAACTTCGGCTACGGGGGAGTGTGATTGGCTCACCTTGCATCGGCGCATGGGGCATGTGGCCCTGCCCATCTTGCAGCAGCTAGTGAAGAATGAGATGGTTGCTGGCATACGTGTGAAGGGGGAGCCCGATGAGGTGCTTGGCTGCCCGACGTGCATTCAAGCCAAGTTCACCCGGTTTCCGTTCCCTAGTTCGGAGGCAACGGCAAAGGCACCGCTTGATGAGGTGGTGATGGACGTGGTGGGCCCCCTGAAGCTTGGAGCTGCTGGAGCTGAGTATTTTCTCACCATTGTCGACGTCTACACCCGCATGACTTGGGTGTACGTGCTGGCCAAGAAGAGCGACGTGGCTGAAACGTTGAAGACGGATTGGTTCCCGATGGTGGAGCGGCAACAAGACCGTCTAGTCAAGTCAATCCGCATCGATCGAGGGGGAGAGTTCCTGAGCAATGAGTTTGGGTTGTGGCTCAAGAAGAATGGTATTCGGCACTCCCTCACCATGCCATACTCCCCTGCAATGAACGGCATCGCCGAGCGAGCGAACCGCACAATCACGGAGGCGGCACGCGGGTTGCTCATTGAAGCCGGGCTACCCGACTATTTCTGGCCTGATGCAGTGCGGAGCGCGTGTGTGGCCAAGAACAGAGCCTTGACTCATGTGGGAGCAGACAAATGGGTGCCCTATGTGGAGTGGCTAGGAAGGAAGCCAAAGGTGGATATGCTTCGGGTGTTCGGGTGCATGTGCATGGCGCTCGTGCCTAAGCATCTTCGGCACAACAAGCTTGGTGCCAAGGCGGTGTGGGCCGTGCACTTGGGCATGGCTCAAAACAGCAAGGGATGGCTTCTTTGGGACCCATTCACCAAGAAGTTCTTGGTGAGCAGGGACTGCAAGTTCATGGAGAACTTCATGTACAAGGATTGGAAGGCGGAGAATGAGGCGAAGATAGGCGTGCGGTTTGGGGAGGTGAAGAGTTCCGGTTTGGAGCATGTGGAGCTGCTTTTGGAGCTGAGCAGCGGCAGCACAACCACAAGGCAATCCTCCCTTGTGAATGGGGGAGAGGAGGCCAATGATGCAGAGGAAGAAGAGGAGGAGGTGCAGCAAGTGAGCGAGCGTGCACCGTCACTCCCTTCCCGTACTACGAGTGCTCCACGGATTCGAGCCACACCGCAGCAACGCCAAGGCCTTCAAGTCCCTGCAGCTGAGGAGGAAGGAAGGGGGAAGAGGAGAGTTCAACCCCCTAATAGGCTGACCTATGATGCGCCGGGAAAGCAGGGCAAGACAGCCCTGGCCGGAGCGGCAATGATGGTCGGAGACGACGAGGAGAGTGACTACGAGGAGTGTGCCTTCGCGTTCTTCTCTCCGGTGGAGATGCCGGGAGAACCAGCAACTCTCAAGGAGGCTTTGGAGAGTAGTGATGCTGAGGAGTGGAAGAAGGCCATGGAGAGTGAGCTGAAGAGCATTGAGGAGAATGACACGTTTGAATTGGTGGAGCTACCGGAGGGGCGTACGGCGATAACGTCCAAGTGGCTCTTCAAAATCAAGTCGGATGCCGACGGCAAGATCGAGCGCTACAAGTCTAGGCTTGTAGCCAAGGGGTACCAGCAGAAGGAGAAGGTGGACTTCAAGGAGCTGTTTGCCCCTGTGGTGAAGCCGACGACGCTGCGAACCCTATTCGCGGGAGCCGCCATCAAAGGATGGGTAGTAAAGCAAATGGACATCGTAACGGCATTCCTTAACGGCATCCTTGAGGAGGAGATTTTTATGGCGCAGCCAGAGGGGTTTGATGATGGTAGTGGCAGAGTGTGGAAGCTGAAGAAGGCCCTCTATGGGCTGAAGCAGGCCCCTAGGCAATGGTACATGAAGCTGCGCGAAGTGTTGGAGGGGATCGGCTTCACTCCCTCAACGGCCGATCACTCCTTGTTCATGCTTGGCGAGGGGGAGCAGAGGAGTTTCATGGTGGTTTATGTGGATGACATCCTCATTTTCTCACCCTCTTCTGACCTTGTGAAGGAGGTGATGCTGAAGCTTCAAGACAAGTTCAAGTGCAAGGCCCTTGGTGACGTGAGCTTCTACCTTGGGCTCCACATCGAACGAGATGTGGAGAAGCGGTGCATGCGGGTGCATCAACGAAAGTACCTGGAGGCATTGGCTGCCAACTTTGGGCAGAGTGAAGGCCATGTGGCTACACCCTTTCCCTCTGGGTTCAAGTGTGTGAAGGGACCAGAGGAGGAGAGCGTTGGTGAAGAGGAGAGGCGCCGATTTCACTCGTTGGTGGGCAGCCTCATGTATGCGGCGGTAAACACCCGACCGGACGTCGCGTTTGCTACCGGGCAGCTGGCTAGGGTTGTGCAATGCCCTAATGAGGAGCAGGTAGCAGCTGGAATGAGGGTGGCCAAGTATCTTGGCCAAACACCGACCGTTGGGCTGCAATACTCGGCGGCGGCACAAAGGCGCCAAAAGGGCGCGGATGGTGTTGAACCCGGGCGTTTGTTCCTCACCGCCTACTCGGATGCTTCATATGCATCAGAACCAGAGGACATGACAAGTGTGGGAGGCTTCATATGCTGTGTTGGTGGAGGCCCAACTGCTTGGGAGAGCAAGAAGCAGGTTGACCAAGCTTTGAGCTCGGTGGAGTCCGAGTACATGGCACTCTTCCGTGCCGTACGGGAGATTGTGTGGCAGCGGCGTTTGTTGGCTGAATTGGGGGAGGAGCAGCAAGGACCTACCCCACTGTACTGTGACAGCCAGGGTGCCATTGCTCTTGCTAAGAACCCTGTGTTGCATGGACTCACGAAGCACATGAGGGTGAAGTGGCATTGGACGAGGAGCATGGTAACCGCGGGTGAAGTTGAGTTGCGCTACGTGAAGACCACGGGGCAGCCGGCTGACATGATGACCAAGAGGCTGGTGGAGCAGCAGCATTGGAAGTGTTGCAAGCTGGCTGGGATGGCTCTGAACTGAGAGAGCAGCATATCCTAAGGCCAACAATCCGAGGGGGAGTTTGTTGGTGCAACCCTACGGTTTGCACTCGGCTTGTTGTCCGTGTGCGTGAATGTGTGTGTGTATGGAATGGTATGAGGGCATGGGATAATATATATTTCATGCTTATAATTGTGTGTGAATGTTGAGTCATGATGTCGAGTGTGTGTGTCGAGTCAATAGCGAGTTATCGCTAGACGCGTGTTACGCGGTCGTTTGTATCTCGCGCGCGGTTTCTATTTTGTCGTGCGCGGTTTCTATTTTGTCCTGTGTCGAACGTTCGGCGTGTCGCAGGTGTGTGCAGCAGACCCATCAAGAACTCAAGGATGAGTTTGTGATGAAGAGCCCGAGCCTTGGTGTCAAGCCTCAAGTGATTTCGAAGCTCGCCAAAAAGGGTACACCTCAAGATATTGAAGATAGTTACATTACTTTGTGTAGTGTAACATTTCACTTGGTGTAGGCCCTAGTGAAGGGTAGTTTCGAGACCCTTCGTGGTTGGGGACAGTGTGGCACTGTTCCACATCACTGTACCTCGGCTCTTGGGGTTTGTAGGAGCTGGGAGTCATTCCCAACTCGTAACTCTTCCTATCTTGTGTTCTAAGACTATAGTGGCTGCCATAGTACCGTTCGTTCAAACCGACGCTGTGTCGTCAATTCTTTATCAAATCGTGCAATCTAAATTGCTAAATGTAGACGACGTGAAGAAGCTCCAGATCCAATTTGAATCAGGTCATTTGCAGCTGTGAGCAGAACGCTATCAACGTTTGAAGCCGCTGTGAAGAAATCCGTCTGTGCTCTCTATCTTTCGTTTTAGGCACATTCAAGCCTATTGTGACTATAACACCTTTGCCAACCGCCGCACGGAAATCAGGTTTGCAGCAAGGCTGGGCACCCAAAGCACGTTCT
Organism: Closterium sp. Naga37s-1; assembly: GCA_947471745.1. Lineage (NCBI taxonomy): Eukaryota > Viridiplantae > Streptophyta > Zygnematophyceae > Desmidiales > Closteriaceae > Closterium > Closterium sp. Naga37s-1. The sequence goes on from CANJKZ010000069.1 coordinate 5,566,933, forward strand.
TGAGGCCCACCATCTTCCCATCAGCACCCTTGAACATGGCCTTGCCCATGCCTTTCACCTCTGCTCGCTGCCCCAAAGCCGATGTGACATGCTTCACCGGTGACGGCTCGAGTTCGGTGAGCAAGTCCGGGCGAGGTGTCATGCTATAGGTAGCGCCACTATCAATCACCCAATAGTCCAGGGGGTGTAGGGTCACCTTCCCCACAGCTGCTGGCTCCTCGAAGCCTTCATCCTTCTCTGGACCAGCCGGTACTTGCGTCGACACGAAGTAGAATAGACCCGGGTATCGATCGTCGCTCGGGTCCTTGTCGTTGTCTCCGCTCTTCATGTTTGCAGCTCCGCCACCGCGACCGCCACGGCCTCCACGGCCTCGTCCTCTCCCTCCTCCTGCTCCTCTACCCTCTTGGCCTTGAGCAGGGGTCCAACCATCAGGGAGTTTGTAGCAGTCGCGCCACATGTGTCCGCTCTTGTGGCAATAGTGACACTCGCCGTCGAATCGGCCGCGACCGCGTCCGTAGCTCTTGTCGTCGCTGCCGTAACCGCCACTCCTGCGGCCTCCGCCGAAGTTGCTGCCACCAAACCTTCCTCCCCCTCGTCCTCTGCCTCTTCCTTGACCATATCCACGGCCGATGCTCGCTGCCCCAGCGCCATCCGCACTCGCCAACTCACGGCGGCGGAAATCCTCTTGAAGGATAGCTCGCTTCACGTCTTCAAGCGAGAGGCGGGGCAAGTCGCGATTAAGGTTGATGATGAGCGAGGACCATGACTCTGGGAGTAAGGCCAGCAACTTGGTCTTCTTTTGGAGCTCACTGTAGTTCAAATCAGCTCCCTCAAGCCGCGTCAACAAGTCGAAGAATTTCTGCACCCCTTCTTCAACCGCTTCGTCTTCTTCAATTCGTAGTGCCGCTATTTGCCGTTCCAACACCACCGCTACCGCCGCTGTTGCAGGAGCATGTACACCCTTGAGAGCAGCCCATGCCTTTGGTCCTTTCTCTGGTTCACGCTGGAATGGCTTGATGTGACGGATCTGACTGCTCCCCAACGCTTGCCCAAGTAAGAGATAGCCTTGTGCGCTCTTCCGCACCCACGGGCTCTTCTCCGGGTCGTTCTCGGGGCGCTTCTCCGTTCCTTCCATCACCTCCAGCAGGTCATAGTGGTCAAAGATGTTCTCCATCTTGAAGGACCATTCAGCAAAGTTGTCACCGTTGAACTTGTCAAGCCCAAACACCCTATGCTCATCCCTAGGTGGGCCAAGACTTGGTTGCATGGGCGCCATGGCTGAATCACGGGGTTGGCCTTGAGCTTGAGCTTCTCCACTGCCACCAGCACCTCTGCCACCCCTTTCCTCAGGTCCAGACATTGTCGAAACTGCTCCAAGGGCTCTGATACCACTTGTTATAGTCACAATAGGCTTGAATGTGCCTAAAACGAAAGATAGAGAGCACAGACGGATTTCTGCACAGCGGCTTCAAACGTTGATAGCGTTCTGCTCACAGCTGCAAATGACTTGATTCAAATTGGATCTGGAGCGTCTTTACGTCGTCTACAATTAGCAATTTAGATTGCACGATTTGATAAAGGATTGACGACACAGCGTCGGTTTGAACGAACGGTACTATGGCAGCCACTATAGTCTTAGAACACAAGATAGGAAGAGTTACGAGTTGGGAATGACTCCCAGCTCCTACAAACCCCAAGAGCCGAGGTACAGTGATGTGGAACAGTGCCACACTGTCCCCAACCACGAAGGGTCTCGAAACTACCCTTCACTAGGGCCTACACCAAGTGAAATGTTACACTACACAAAGTAATGTAAATATCTTCAATATCTTGAGGTGTACCCTTTTTGGCGAGCTTCGAAATCACTTGAGGCTTGACACCAAGGCTCGGGCTCTTCATCACAAACTCATCCTTGAGTTCTTGATGGGTCTGCTGCACACACCTGCGACACGCCGAACGTTCGACACAGGACAAAATAGAAACCGCGCACGACAAAATAGAAATCACGCGCGAGACACAAACGACCGCGTAACACGCGTCTAGCGATAACTCGCTATTGACTCGACACACACACTCGACATCATGACTCAACATTCACACACAATTATAAGCATGAAATATATATTATCCCATGCCCTCATATCATTCCATACACACACACATTCACGCACACGGACAACAAGCCGAGTGCAAACCGTAGGGTTGCACCAACATTTGTGACTGAGTCAAGGTAATGGTGCGCTGTGCTCTATCCCGGGTGATCCGCAAGCCAAGATAGCTTGTCAGTTCACCCAGGTCTATGCACGTGTGTCTCTTCTGCAGCTCCGACTTCACGTGGGCGAGTGCCTCAGTGTCAGCAGTAGCAAAGACGAGGTCGTCTACGTACACGAGAACGTAGAACGGCGGCAAAGTGGTGTCGGTGCGTAGAAATAGCGACGGGTCAGCAGTGGAAGGAGCAAAACCAAGAGCAGCAAGAGTCGTCCTCAGTGTGTCGTGCCACTCACGGGGTGCCTGGCGGAGACCGTAGACTGGCCGCCGGAGGCTCCACTGGGTACCAGCAGGAAACGACCCAGTGATGCCAGGTGGGCGGCGCAGCCAGATCTCCTCGTGCAGGCTGCCCTGTAGGAAGGCTGTGCTGAAGTCAAGCGAGTGTAGCTCATATTCACGCTGAGCGGCGACGTGCAGCAGCACCCAAAGAGTGGTCATCTTCGGGGTAGGGGAGAAGGTCTGGAAGAAGTCAACTCCCTGTCGCTGACTGAAGCCTCATGCAACGTAACGCGCCTTGAAGACAGGCGGAGAACCCGGCGGCCGCTTCACCCTGAAAATCCACATGCCACTGACGATGTTCGCCCCAGGTGGGGGAACATCGTTGACGTAGGTGCCTGTGGACTTCCAGGATGCCATCTCGGCATCCATGGCTGCCTGCCACTGAGAGGAGTAAGGACCCATAATCGCCTCTGCGTAAGAGCACGGGGTCGGGATGTCTGGTCCATCCGGGTCTCCCTCAGGGGCAAGCAGCATGGACACGAGATGAGGTACAGCAGCGGCAAAGCACTCAAACTCCTCCTGTCTGTCCTCAATGACGTCCGTGCCAAGAGCACACTCACCCCTGACGGACGGAGGACAGACAGACGCAGACCCGGACTCAGCAACAAGACTAGCGGCGTAGTCTAGACGACAGTGAGCAGCAAAGTCGACAAGCTCAGCAACCAAGGCAGACGCAGCAGTGGACTCAAAGGAAGGGTCGGTGACAACAGTGGACAGGAGACGCGTGACAGTAGGACTAGCAGAACGAAGTGAGTCAGACTCAGCGTCAGCAAGGGCAGGAAGAGAGGACGCAGGAGGAGACGGTAGAGGGACACGCTGTGGAGCAGTGGAAGGACGCAGAGTCATAGAGTGAGTGCCGGGGAGAGGAGGAGGACGCTGACGCGGAACACGACGACCAGTGCGAACAGGCGACTTAGGACGAGACTCAGGTGACGCAGGACGAGACTCAGGCGACACAGGACGAGACTCAGGCTCACGATGCTCCGTAAGACCTCTAGTCGGTCCAGAGTAAGGAGAAGGACCAGGCAGTGGAGAGGCTAGGTGTAACTGCGACTGTGACCGGACAGGTGGTGGACTCAGTAAGGGAGGAGGAGGACCAGTAGAAGGCGGGAGACCAAGAACCTGCTGAAGGAGCGGAACGTAGTACGGTCGCGGCCGCGCAGCGCCTCCAGAAACAGCAGAGACAGCACCAGTACCCTCAGCTCCAGGGTCTCCAGCTACAACTCCCGCAGCACCACCAGCTCCAGTACCTCCAGCAGCTCTAGCTCCAGCAGCACCTCCAGTAGCAACAGCTCCAGCACCTACAGCTCCAACTCCTACAGCACCACCAGCCCCAGTAGCTCCAGTACCTCCAGTACGAGCACCTCTGGGACCAGCTGCTCCAGCACCTCCAGCAGCTACAACACCAGCAGGACCTCGAGCAACAGCGCCAGTACCTCGAGCACTAGCAGCTCCAGCAGCTCCAGCACCAGCAGCACCTCCAGCAACTCCAGCTCCAGCAGCACCTCCTGCACCAGTTGTACCTCCAGCACCAGCACCTCCATGACCAACGGCTCTAGCAGCCCCAGCACCAGCAGCACCTCCAGACTCAGCACCCCCAGGCTCAGCACTCTCAAGCTCAGCACCCCCAGGCTCAGCACCCCCAGACTCAGCACCCCCAGGCTCAACACCCCCAGTCCGCGCACCCGCAGGCTCAGCACCCCTAGCAGCACCTGAGTCGACAGCTACCTCGACAGGCTCGACAGGGTCTACCTGGGACACACCTGAGGGGGCAGGACCCTGAGGGGGGAGGGGGTCTACCGAGGGAGCACCTGGTGCTAGGAAGAGTGGCGGGGGGGGGAGAGGGGCAGTGCGGTAGGGAAAGAGACGGTAGTAAGATACCGACTCGTCGAACGTGACGTTCTGAGAGGACAGAATACGACGCGAGGTGGGGTGGTAAAACTGCCACCCAGGTGCGTCAGGGGGGAAGCCAAGGAAGACGCAGGGAACGGCACGGGAGGACAGCTTGTCCGCGGAAGCATCGCGGACAAAAGCTCGAGATCCCCAGACACCTAACAAGGACGCATCGCCAACCTTCCCCGCCCACCGCAGAGTAGGTGTGGTCTCCGGCAAGGAGACACGAGGCTGAAGGTTGATCTGATGCGCAGCGTACTGAACCGCGAACGGCCACAAAAAATGGGGAGCAGCCGCATGGATCATGGACGTACAAGCGACATCCATGACCATGCCAATGCGGCGCTCAGCAATCCTATTTTGTTGTGGGGAGGCCGGAAGCGTGAACGTTTGGCGGATGCCCTCCGCACGAAAGAAGGCCCTCAGAAGGTCGGAGGAAAACTCACCACCTCTGTCTGAGTGCAGACGCAGAACAGGAAGGTCTGAGCCGAAACTCTCGCTGAGCTGGCGACGGGCACTGCGGATCCAGTCGATCAACACCTCAGTGACATCACCCTTGCGGCGCAAGGGGAAGACTGTGGTGTAACGCGAGTAGTCGTCAACGACCAGCAGGAAGTAACGCTCGTGACCCTGTCCACAGACGCGGGCTGGGCCCCACACGTCCATGTGGAGAGTTTGCAGGGGAGCCTCTGTCGGAGGGAACTCGGAGGAGTGAGGAGCGGCGCGCTGCCGGCCCTCGACACAAGGAACACAGGTAGGGGCAGGCCCCGGAGGAAGGGGAGGGAGGGAGCGGGGGAGACCAGAGACAAGGGTACAGGAGGCCATACCTCGAAGACGAGGCAGGGAGGGGTGACCAAGGCGGTGGTGCCAAAGGAGAGTCTCGTGTGACAGAGGACGACACGAGCAGGGGGGCGACGCTGTAGTAGACCTGGACGCGGCAGAAAACACCTGATCAGACGCGGCTACCTGACCAGACGCAGTAACCGGAGGAGACGCAGTATTCAGTGTGTACAGACTCGAGCCAGGCCGACGGGTGAACGTGGCCAGGTGGCGGCCCGTCCGAGAGCAAGTGCAATGGGTCACACGCTGACCTCCAGGGGTGAACTGGTCAACCCACGCGTCCTGGAGGTCAGCTCCACTCACCAAGTTCGTAGAGAACGAGGGGAGGTGGAGTCCCGACAGCAAGCCCAACGGGGCCGCAGGACACGGTAGAACCGTGGAAGAGTGCGCAAGGACTGGGCCCCCAGAGGGGTCAGCCAGGGAGACTGCGACAGGCCGACTGAGCGGCGTGAGTGTGGTGATGTCGCGAAAGAAGGGGCGCGAAGCACCAGAGTCAAGTGTGAAGTGTGCAGGGCCTCAGTAGGTGCAGTACTAGAGAGAGCAGACTCACCAGCACCTGGAGCAGCAGAATCACTAGTTCCTGGAGTAGTAGACTCACTAGCACCTAGAGCAGCAGCCTCAATGCCCGGGTCGGGCGGAACACACAGGTAACAGTCACCCTCGGCACTATCAGTCGCAGCATACATGGCAGCAAGGATAGCATCGAAATCAAGATCAAAGATAGCAACGTTCTGCTTAAGCAGATCACCCCAGCACGGGAGCTCAACATCGTCAGGAAACTGGGCGCGCCAAGCCTCAGTCAGGCGACCGAAGCAGCGCTGCGTAGTGTGTGGCAGCCCGCACGTCTGCCCACGGCGCCCGTCGGTGCGAAGAACGTAAGTGCAGGGACCAACACCCCCAGACCTCCCACGTCCAGCGTACCACTCACGAAGCTGCTGAGCCGACGGGGTCTCACTGGAACGCGGCTGCTGCTGGCGCTGGCTACCACCAAAGCCTCCACGCTGCGCGGCTTCACCACGACCAGCACCACCACCGCCGCCACCTCCACCACCGCTGCCGCTGCCTCCACCACCGCTGCCGCTGCCTCCACCACCCCCACCGCCGCCACCGAAGCCCCCACTCCCGCCACCACCCCCACCTCCACCGCCACCCCCTCCGCCTCCTCCACCACCTCCACCGCCGCCCCCATCGTCCCCTCCACCACCCTTGCCCCCCTTGCCCTTGCTGTTGCGGCGCCTCCCACTAGGAGCAGACGCAGCTCCGACCTCCTCAGTGCGAACGAGGTCGACATCAGCAGCAGAAGCAACAAAGTGGAGAAGGGGGACAGGGGAACACCCCTCAAAGAAAGGGGCGCGAGGGTCGCCGCAAGAAGCACCTACAGCTAAGATACTCTTCTCAGCTGCAGTGAGGCGCTCCTCTAGCAGGTCAACAGTGAGCTCGGTGGGGCAAAGGGAGAGAAAGTGGTCCCTGACTGAAGAAAGGGAGTCAGGGAGGCGGGTGACTAGGTAGTAAAGGGTGATGTACATAGGGGGGGGGTTCTTGGCACAGAACTCAGTGGGAAGCGCAGCTCGGTAGCGGGCGTCACTAGTGCGGAGGTGAGTAATGAGGTCAGCGACTGTGGCAAAAGCGGCAAGGTCAGGGAACAGGTACGGTAGCATGAGGCGACTGAGGGCAGCAGTGGAAGGGGAGGAGTAGCGCGCTACTACAGCGTCGTACAAAGACTGAGCAGTCTTGTACTGGCCAAAGTGCGCGCGCTCAGCAGATGGCAGGTGACTACGAACAGCAAGGCGAGCAACAGCGTCACGAGTGGTCCACTGTGAGCGAACCGTACTGTCAGCAGTGGCAGGAGGTGCAGTAGAGACACCGGACGTGTGATGGAAAAGGGATACCCCGTCCCTAGAGTCACACTGAAGAAAGAGCTGCAGGTCGTCAACCCACACGTCAAAGTCAATTGCACGCCCCTCAGCATCAAAGGTAAGAACAGTAGGGCTAGCCATAGCGGCAGTAGCAGCAGTAGCAGCAGTAGCAGCAGTAGCAGCAGTGGCAGCAGAAGCAGCAGTAGCAGCAGGAGCAGTGCAGGCAGGGCAGTGCGGCTCAGTAGGGCGGCGCGGCTCGGTAGGGCGGCGCGGCTTGGCAGGGCGGCGCGGCTCGGCTGGGCGGCGCGGCTCGGCTGGGCGGCGCGGCTCGGCTGGGCGGCGCGGCTCGGCTGGGCAGCGCGGCTCAGCTCCTGGTGGCGCGGCGCGGCAGGGCGGCGCGGGTGCTTACCAGGGGCGGGTGCAGGGCAGGGCCACAACCGGCGGTTTAGGTCAGGGCCGCGACTGAGGCGGCAGCAGGTCAGGGCCGCGACAGGGCGGCTGCAGGGCAGGGCCGCGACGGGCGGCGAAGGCAGGGCCGCAACTGGGGCGGCAGCAGGGTAGGGCCGCGACAGGGCGGCAAAGGCAGGGCCGCGTTTAGCGGCGACGGGCCAGCGACGGGCGGCTTCGGGCCGGCGACGGGCGGCAACGGGCCGGGATGGGCCGGCGACGGGCCGGGACGGGCCAGCGACAGGCGGCGAAAGGCAGGGCCGCGACAGGGCGGCTGCAGGGCAGGGCCATAGTGGGCGGCGAAAGCAGGGCCGCGATGAGTGGCTACGGGCCAGCGACGGGCGGCGACGGGCCGGGACGGACCGGGACGGGCTAGCGACGGGCGGCGAAGGCAGGGCCACGACGGGCCAGCTAAGGCAGGGCCGCGACGGGCCGTACTAGGGCAGGGCGCGAGGCGCGCTTTGGGCAGGGCGCGAGGCGCGCGTCCAGCAGGGCAGGAAAAAAATCGTGGTGGGCCCTAAAAAAACGTTCCCACTAGGGAACCTGCTCTGATACCATGTCAGAATAGTGAACGAATGAATGGCTGAACTAGAAAGCATGTGGGTACAAGTAGGAAACCTAAAAGTGTTGTACCCTATATGAACTACCCCACTACAGCCTAAACAGACTATAGCATATAAGTTTGACAGAATCGAATCGAAATTTTACAGGGTCCAGACTCAGAATCGCGCAAGGGCGATTTTCTGACGGTGCACAAAGCTTTGACACGTCATTTTGCCCGCGTGCCAACTCATACTGACTGGATGCGCAACCAGTAGGTCCTCAAAAGTTAAACAAAGTGAAAATGGGGGTGTTGACTTGATAGAAATTTGAAATTCGTTACCGTTTTAATCAGCATTGAAGAATAAAATTTGCATGCGCTTATAATATGTCGGTGTTTTACAAGGGGGCGATTATAATCGAATTCCGGCCATAAGTGCCATGCTCCAGATAGAAGCGCCGGCGCCTTTAATCGGGTGGTGCCTATATCCGGGGCCATACGGTACTGTGATCTATATACTGTACATATAGGGGTGTGTCAAACTGTTATAATATTTATATTGTGTAGGCTGTAGTGGGGTAGCCCATAAGGGGTGCAACCCAATTAGGGTTAGTACTTGTCAATTGTTAGGAGTGCAATTGAGTGAGCGAGCGAGGATTGCACTATCGAGACAAGATACAAAATGAGCGAAGGAATGAGCGAAGAATATATAGCGAAAATGGTGGTAATGGTAACGTGGGAAATTGGGGTGCGCGACGGGCCTAATGCCGAGGTTTGGGGAACTGTCGAGGCGGAGGTCCGGAGCGCGGGTTACCAACCGAACTGTGTGGTTAGGTCGCATCGTGAACAGTGGCGGGAATGGTGTCGAGGCGAGTGTCGCGAGTGGTAACGGAATGTTGTGGGGTGCTGTCAGTGTTGTACGCGCTGAGCAGGGACGCGAAGTAAGGAAATTGATTTTTCCTTACACTACCCCCCCCCTCAAGGAGGCCTCCCTTACGAGAGCGCGTGTATGTCCCGGAAATTTCTGCTGCGTAAGTAGTCGTTGAGGACGGGGTGGTTTTCGATTTTGTCCAAGGGAACCCAGTTGTCCTCGGTGGGTGTGCGGTCTCTCCAGCGTATTAAAAATTCGACCCTTCGGGCTCCTCGCGGGTCACGAACTCGGTGGATCAGAATCTTTTCGGGCGTGATGACTGGCTCGGTCGGTGGTCGGGTCATGCTGGCTGGGCGATGTCGGGCCAGTTGGCAGGTGGATGGGATGTAGGGGCGAAGTAGGCTGACGTGGAAGGAGGGGCTGACATACCAATCAGCGGGGAGGAGGAGGTGGGCGGTGACCGGTGTGACCATGTGGCTGATTCGGAATGGCCCACAATATCGGGGGCGGATTTTTCCCGTTATGGGCAGGCGGAGGTTTTGAGTGTCGAGTAAAATTAAGTCGTCGGGCTGGTAAGTGACGGGTCGGCGGTGGCGGTCGGCGTTGCGTTTAGCGATAACATTCGCTTTTTTAATTACGTCTGCTGCCCTGGTCCGTGCTTCCTGTAGGATTTCTGCGAACTGTTGTGCTCGTGGCACCGGGTTGTCGGGATTTGGGGTCATGGGTACTGTAGGGTCTTGTCCGTAGTTCAGGTAAAATGGTGACTGTTGGGTCGTGGCGGATGGCGAGTTGTTGTACGCGAATTCGATTAGTGGCAGTTGCTGTTCCCAGGTGGTGGGGTCGTCGCACGTGGCTCGGATTAACTGTTCCATGGTCTGATTTGTCCGTTATGTCTGTCCGTCGGTTTCGGGGTGGTACGAAGAACTGAACTGCAGCCTCGTGCCGAACTGCTGCCACAGGTTCCGCCAGAAATTGCTGGTAAACTTCGTATCTCGGTCGCTGATTATCGCTGCTGGTATCCCATGTAATCGAACAACGGTTGTGATGAAGAAGCGGGCCGTTTCTTCGGCTGTGATTGATTTCTTGCATGCTGCGAAATGTGCCATTTTTGTCAGTCGATCGACGACGACCAAGATCGCGTCGTTCCCACTTGCACCCGCCGGTAACCCCGTGACGAAGTCCATCGTCACCTGCTGCCAAGCACGCTCTGGGGGTGGTATCGGCTGCAATTGTCCTGCCGGCCGCTTCCGTGATGATTTCATGACCTGGCAGGTGGGACACGATGCCACGTGTCGTTGCACGTCGGTCAACATTTCGGGCCAGTAGTAGTACCGCTGCAGCTGCTGCCGTGTTTTCTCTACTCCGAAATGCCCTGAGGTAACTCCGTCATGTGCCTCCTGCAACAGTAATTCTTGTAGGAGCGTGTAGCCCTGTACCCAGATGCGATCAGTGCCGGCTTTTACGTAATAGACTCCTCTTGCTGCTGCAAACTGCTGCGAGTTTCCGCCTGTGAAAAATGGATCAGTCTGGTAACCGTGGGTAAATAGGCCTATTAACAGCGGGCTGGTTTGGGCGAGTGGTATTGCGTGAACTTGGGCTGTGGGTCGGGTTAATGCGACGGCGATGTTCGATGCCCCCTTTTTGTAGGTGACCGTGTAGTGAAAATTCGACTCTAGGTAGTCGAGCCAGCGGATTTGTCGTGGGTTGAGGTGGGGTTGTGCGCGGAGGTACTGTAGTGACTTATGATCTGTCCGTACTGTCACGTCGGCGCCGGTCAAGTAACAGCGCCACACTTTGAACGCATGCACGATCGCAAGCATTTCGCGATCGTGTATCAGATAATTCTTCTCGGGCGGATGCAGCTTTCGTGATTCGTAGGCGATGGGCTGTAACCTGTTGCCGAAGTCCTGTAGCAGTACGGCGCCGATGGCGATGTCGCTTGCGTCAGTAACCACTTCGAATGGGCGGTGTGGGTCAGCAATGCGCAGTACGGGCGGTGAACAGAGAACATGTTTTAGGGTGGAGAAGGCAGCATGCTCTTTCTCCCCCCACGTAAAAGTGACCCCCTTCCTCAGCAAATCCGTAAGCGGGGTCGTTAAGCGTGCCATGTCGGGGACGAACTGGCGCACGTAGTTAACAAAACCCAAAAAACTCTGCAGTTCCGTGATGTTCGTCGGGGGGTGCCACGCTTTTACCATGTCCAAATTCTTCGGGTCGATTTCTACTCCAGCCTCTGAAATAACGTGCCCCAAAAACTCTAGCCTGTCCTGAAAAAACTCGCACTTGGAACCCTTTGTCAGTAGTCTGTGTTTGTCTAGAACTGTAAATACTACTTCTAAATCTTCTAAGTGCTGCTGCTTATCTCGACTGTAAACTAGGATGTCGTCGAGGTAGATGATTACGCATTTATCTAAGAGCAGCCTAAACGCCTCGTTCATCGTCATCTGAAAAGTCGCCGGTGCGTTGGTCAGCCCGAAAGGCATCACCGTGTATTCGAACGACCCGTACCTAGTCCTAAAAGCTGTTTTGGCGCAGTCCGACGGTTCGACCCTAATCTGGTGGTAACCTCCCCGTAAGTCGATTTTCAAAAAGACTCGTGCTGTTCGCAGTTGATCTATCAGTTCGTCAGCTCGGGGGATGGGGTATCGCGATTTAACTGTAACCCTGTTCAGTGCTCGGTAGTCGATACACATGCGAAACCCGCCGTCCTTTTTCGGTGTGAACAGTATCGGTGCGGCGAATGGCGATGAGCTTGGTCGGATGATTTTTTTCTCTAACAGGTAATCTAACTGCTTCCTTAGCTCGTCGAGCTCGGGCTGTGTCAGTCTGAACTGTCGCTGTACGGTTGGCTGTGCCTCGGGCTCTAATTCTATTCGGTGATCGTGCACCCACTGAGGTGGCAGTCCCTCGGGTAAGTCGTCAGGGAAGATTCCCGGGAATCGCTTCAACAGTTCCTGTAGTTCCGATGGTACTGCCGCTAGTAGTTTCTGAAAATCACTCGGCTTGTCTGTTTCTTCCACTATCGCGATATCCACTGCGTACACGTCAGCTCCAGCGGCAACAGCGCGTTTCATCGTGATGGCGTTGACGTGGAAGACTCAGGCGACTGCCAGCGAGGTAGCTCCACCCAGTTACCGCTACTTCGCACAATGCAGCTGCCTGTCGTCCAGTCGATTCGTGGGTTGTATCGTCGCAGCCAATCACGTCCCAGTAAAATGTCGTGGCCATCCAATGTCGTCGCGAGCATTTCCTGTGTAAACCCGAAATTCCCCCCACAGCGGACTTTTACTCTTTCCACTTTCTCCCGTATGGCCAGCGGCGTTCCGTCAACTAAGCGTGCATCGATCTCTGGTAAGCACCGACTAAGTGTCAGTTGCAGCTTCCTTGCAGTCGCGGTATTAACTAAGCTGTGACTTGCACATCCCTGTATTTTCCCGTGAATCAGTACTGGGCAATCCGTCGCTGTACCCTCCTTATTCGTCCGAGTCCGATCGATAGCGTGAATCGGTACTGTGACTCGGTGAGGGTCGGTGAAGTTGGGCGAGCAGGCAGTCTCGTCAGTAGTTGGCCCAACTTCTACTGACTGCTGGCGTTTCCCGGCCTCTGAGACTCTCGCCCCTGCTCTGTTCCACGGCGCCTTAGCTCCTCTGGACATTCACTTTTGCGATGGCCCGGCCTATTGCAAGCAAAGCAGCGCCCCTGAAACGGTGCGGCAGCTGCATTCGTCGCAACGGCGTGTACGGTGGCGTGCTCGGTTGGTCCCCGAGGACGTTGTCCGTAGTAGGACCCCGGTCTCTGTCGCCGTAGGATGTCGATTTTCTCGGCGAGCGCGAGGATCTCGCTGAAATTCGAGAGCCCGCGTAGCATAATTTCGTGCGATATGTCCGGCTTTAGCCCTCCGACGTAACGGTCCACCCGCTCCGCTTCGTGCATATAGCCGACTTGTTCGCATAGTGCGAGAAAGCCGCTAGTGTAATCTTGAGCCGACCCGAGCTGCCGCCAAGTGCGCAGCTTCTGACGCGCCGAAATCGAGGCCGCGATCGGCTCGAAACGCGCCCGAAGCCCTGCGCACCACGCATCCCACGTGCTGTACTGGGCTGTCTCGCAGAATGAACTCCAGGTGACGGCTGGGCCCGTGGGCCTGTCTTCGTGCGACGGTGGCTCATAGGCGCGTGGCGACGTCACGATGACTCGCCGCCAGTCCATGGCAGGCCCCCTCAGCAGCGAAACAGCATAGCGAATCTTCGCTGCGTCCGACTCGACGTAATTGGCGTCGAAAAACACGTTCATCGTGAAGACCCACGACTGAACCGTCGGACCCCCACGCTGGCTCGGGTCGAAACAGGGTGGACGTTGCGGCTTGAGTGGCATTGGTGCCGTGACGACGTATTCGCCACTTGTCGCCGCAAATTCCACGTGCCGACGGGACTCGCGGGGCTCCCGTGGGCTTGGTGCGGTCCTGTTTCTCTCCATGCCCGGCATCGAATGAGCGGCGCCTTCACTGGCTGCGCCTGAGCGTTGTCCCACGCTGTCATTCTGTGTCGGTGTGCCGGAGGAGATGACAATCGTCTCCTCCGAATGTGCAGGTGCGTGTGTTGGCGGTGGTGCATTCACTGTCGATTGTTGGCAAGCAGAGTCGCGCTCCGCCGTGAGTGTGGCGATTTCAAGCGCCGATTCTTCGAGTTGGCGCATGAGCCGATCACATTGCTCCTGTGTCAGTGTCGCGACGTTGAGTTCTGCCATGGCGGGGGTGTCGGGCAAGCTCAGCGAGAGCCTCTGTCGTGGCCGTGCGTGCTTACGAGAGAGCACTACGAGCGGCGGTGCTTGATCGCTGAGAGACGTATACCCTCCCCCAAAAAAATTGATAGTGGGGAAGCGAAGGTGTGGGTGCGGTCCGAGAGAAGATCGTAGGCTCTGATAACCAAGTGTTACGAGTGCAATTGAGTGAGCGAGCGAGGATTGCACTATCGAGACAAGATACAAAATGAGCGAAGGAATGAGCGAAGAATATATAGCGAAAATGGTGGTAACGGTAACGTGGGAAATTGGGGTGCGCGACGGGCCTAATGCCGAGGTTTGGGGAACTGTCGAGGCGGAGGTCCGGAGCGCGGGTTACCAACCGTGTGAAAAAATAAACAGAAATGATTGAACTAGAAATGAGGTGGGTACAAATAGAGAACACAAAAGTGTTGTACCCTCTAGGAACTACCCCACTACAGCCTATATAGGCTAAGGCATATACATTTGACACACCCCCATAGGCAAAGTGGGGGAGAACGAGGGGTCACAAGACCAGTCAAGCAAAGCAAAGCAAAGCAAGCTCAGAGTGGATCACAACGTCACCACACAGTCTGAGCACCGGTTCAAAGGCCACAAGGCCAGTTCACATGCAAGTTCATATATAAAGGTAAACAAGCAAGTGCAGGTATATATAGATAACAGTACAAGGAAAGTCAAGAGGTAAGCAAGTGAGGCCAAGTAGGCACAAGACCTAGCATAGTACAGAAGCGCTGATGATCACAAGGCTGAAGTGCCTTGGTAAAGATATCAGCAGTGTTGGCCTCAGAGGCCACGTAAGCAAGGCGCAGCTGACCACGCTGCTGCAGCTCACGAGCAAGGAAGTAGCGAAGAGCAATGTGCTTCGTTCTGTGCTCCAGTCTGTGCTCCCGACACAAGGCCAGCATAGCCTTGTTGTCTACGTACAGAACTGGAGGAGAACGAGGCGGCTCTCCCAGGTCAGTCAGCAAGTAGGTGAGCCAGCGTAACTCCTGTGCAGCCATGGCCCCTGCGTAGATCTCAGCCTCACAGCTGGAGCTGAGAACAGAAGACGAGCGAGTAGATCGCCACGAAACAGAGCCGGAACCAAGGCTGAAGGTGTAACCCTGTGACGACCGCTGAGTAGCCAGGTCGTCAACCCAAGACGCGTCTGCGTGACCAGTGAGGACCACTGGACTCCGCCCTCCAAGCACTAGCCCCAAGCCCGAAGTACTGCACAAGTAGCGCAACACCCTCTTCGCTGCAGCCATGTGCTCTGGTCGGTGTCTCCCAGGAGCAACATAGCGTGCCAAGATGCTCAGAGGGTATGCTAGGTCAGGTCGAGTGCAGGTCATCAGGTACAGGAGGCAGCCAACAAGCTCTGGGTACGGGCCACTTGGCTCTACGGACTCATCCGAAGGCAGAGCTGAGAGCGAGTGGCGAGTAGACAGAGGAGTGGCCTGAGGCGAGGAGTACGTGAAGTCGAAGCGCTGAAGGACCTGCTGCACCATGTGTGACTGAGTCAGAGTAATGGTGCGCCGTGCTCTGTCCCGGGTGATCTGCAAGCCAAGATAGCTGCGCAGTTCACCCAGGTCTGTGCACGTGTGTCTCTTCTGCAGCTCGGACTTCACGTGGGCGAGTCCAGCAGTGTCAGCTGTAGCAAACACCAAGTCGTCGACGTACACGAGGATGTAGAACGGCGGCAGCAAAGTGTCGGTGCGAAGAAACAGCGACGGGTCAGCAGTGGAAGGAGCAAACCCAAGAGCCGCAAGCGTAGTCCTCAGTGTGTCGTGCCACTCACGTGGCGCCTGGCGGAGACCGTAGACTGGCCGCCGGAGGCTCCACTGGGTACCAGGAGGAAACGACCCAGTGAAGCCAGGTGGGCGGCGCAGCCAGATCTCCTCGTGCAGACTGCCCTGTAGGAAAGCAGTGCTGAAGACAAGGGAGTGAAGCTCGTAGTCACGCTGAGCAGCAACGTGCAGCAGAACCCGAAGAGTGGTCATCTTCGGGGTCGGGGAGAAGGTCTGAAAGTAGTCAACTCCCTGCCGCTGACTGAAGCCTCGAGCCACGTAACGCGCCTTGAAGACAGGCGGAGAACCCGGCGGCCGCTGCACCCTGAAATTCCACATGCCACTGACGATGTTCGCCCTAGGTGGGGGAACCTCGTCGACGTAGGTGCCTGTGGACTTCCAGGAAGACATCTCTGCGTCCATGGCTGCCTGCCACTGAGAGGAGTAAGGACCCTCTATCGCCTTTGCGTAAGAGCGCGGGGTCGGGATGTCTGGTGCATCCGGGTCTCCCTCAGGGGCAAGCAGCGTGGACACGAGATGAGGTAAAGCAGCAGCAAAACACTGGAACTCCTCCTGTCGGTCCTCAAGGACGTCCGTGCTAAGAGCACACTCACCCCCGACGGACGGAGGACAGACAGACGCAGACGCTGACTCAGCAACAAGACTAGCGGCGTAGTCTAGACGACAGTGAGCAGCGAAGTCGACAAGCTCGGTAACTAAGGCAGACGCAGCACTGGACTCAAAGGAAGGGTCAGTGACAACAGTGGCTAGGAAACGCGTGACAGTAGGACTGGCAGCACGAAGGGAGTCAGACGCCGGGTCAGCAAGAGCAGGAAGAGAGGACTCTGGAGGAGACGGCAAAGGGACACGCTGTGGCGCAGTGGAAGGACGCAGTGCCATCTGATGCGTGCCCGGGACTGCAGGAGGACGCGGACGTGGAACACGTCGACTAGTGCGAGCAGTGCGAACAGGCGACGCAGGACGCGACTCAGGCTCACGACGCTCAGCAAGACCTCCAGTAGGACCAGCGTAGGGAGAAGGAGCAGGCAGAGGGGAGACCAGCTGTAACTGTGACTCGGACTGGACAGGCGGAGGACACTCTAAGGAAGGAGCAGGACTAGGAGAAGGCGGAAGACCAAGAACCTGCTCAAGGAGCAGAACGAAGTACGGCTGCGGCCGCGCAGCACCTCCAGAACCAGCAGGGACAACACCAGTACCCCCAGCGTCAGCTCCAACTCCAGCAGCACCACCAGCTCCAGTACCTCCAGCAGCTCCAGCTCCAGCAGGACCACCAGCAGACACAGCCGCTCCGGCTCCAGTACCTCCAGTAGCACCCACTCCAGCAGCACCACCAGCTCCAGCTCCACCAGTAGCTCCAGCACCAGGAGCACCACCAGGCCCAGCAGCTCCAGTACCTCAAGTACGAGCACCTCCGGGACCCGTGGCTCCAGCACCCCCAGCAGAAGCAGAACCTCCAGTACCGGCTCCAGCAGCACCTCCAGCTCCAGAACCTCCAGCAGCAGCAGAACCTCCAGCACCGGCAGCACCACCAGCTCCAACAGCACGGCTCCAGCGGCGAGCAAACCACTCGCGCAGCTCCTGTGGAGAGGGAAGCTCCCGCCGGGACAAAGCACCCGAAGGACCGCCAGGTCCAGCACCGACAGGCTCCACACCCCCACTCCCAGCAGCCCCAGGCTCAGCACCCCCAGAAGCAGCACCCCCAAGCCCCGCACGCTCAGGCTCAGCACCCCCAGACCCAGCACCCCCAGGCTCCGCACGCTCAGGCTCAGCACCCCCAGACCCAGCACCCCCAGGCTCCGCACGCTCAGGCTCAGCACCCCCAGACGCACCAGAGTCAGCAGCTACCTCGACAGGCTCGACTGCATCTACCTGGGACACACCTGAGGGGGCAGGACCTTGAGGGGGGAGGGGGTCTACCGGGGGGGGACCGGGAGCGAGGAAGAGCGGCGGGGGGGGGAGGGGGGCAGTGCGGTAGGGGAAGAGACGGTAGTACGGAACCGACTCGTCAAACGTGACGTCCTGGGAGGACAGAACACGACGCGAGGTGGGGTGGTAAAACTGCCAACCAGGCGCGTCAGGGGGAAAGCCGAGGAAGACGCAAGAAACAGCACGGGAGGACAGCTTGTCCGCAGACAAGTCTCGGACAAAAGCTCGAGATCCCCAGACACGGAACGCAGACGCATCACCAACCTTCCCCGTCCACCGCAGAGTAGGGGAGGTCTCCGGCAGGGAGACGCGGGGCTGAAGGTTGATCTGATGCGCCGCGTACTGAACCGCGAACGGCCACAGAAAATGGGGAGCAGCCGCATGGATCATGGACGTACGAGCGACATCCATGACCATGCCAATGCGGCGCTCAGCAATCCCATTTTGCTGTGGAGAGGCCGGAAGCGTGAACGTCTGGCGGATGCCCTCCGCACGACAGAAGGCTCGCAGAAGGTCGGAGGAAAACTCTCCGCCTCTGTCGGAGTGCAGACACAGAACAGGAAAGTCCGAGCCGAAACGCTCTCTGAGCTGGAGACGAGCAACGCGGATCCAGTCGATCAACACCTCAGTGACCTCACCCTTGCTGCGCAAGGGGAAGACAGTGGTGTAACGCGAGTAGTCGTCAACCACCAGCAGGAAGTAACGCTCGTGACCCTGTCCACGGACGCGGGCTGGGCCCCACACGTCCATGTGAAGAGTCTGCAGCGGAGCCTCTGTCGGGGGAAACTCGGAGGAGTGAGGAGCGGCGCGCTGCCGCCCCTCGACGCAAGGAACGCAGGTAGGGGCAGGCCCCGGGGGAAGGGGAGGGAGGGACCGGGGGAGACCAGAGACAAGGACACGGGAGGCCATGCCTCGGAGACGAGGCAAGGAGGGGTGACCAAGGCGGTGGTGCCAGAGGAGGGTCTGGTGGGACAGGAGGCGATACGAGCAGGGGGCAGACTCAGGACCTGACCGAGACGCTGCAGCAAACACCTGACTCGACGCAGCTACCTGACCAGACGCAGCAACCGGAGGAGACTCTGTGGTCAGTGTGTACAGGCTCGACCCCGGTCGACGGGTAAACGAGGCCAAGTGGCGGCCCGTCTGAGCACACGTGCAGTGGGTCACTCGCTGACGTGCAGGAGTGAACTGGTCAACTCCGGCATCCTGAAGGTCAGCACCACTCACCAAGTTCGTGGAGAACGAGGGGAGGTAAAGACCAGACAGGGAGCCTGACGGGGCCGCCGGACACGGGAGGACAGTGGAGTAGCGAGCAAGGACAGGACCCCCAGAGGGGTCTGCCAGGGAGACCGCAACCGGCCGACTGAGCGGCGTAAGGGTGGTGCGGTCTCGAAAGAAGGAGCGGGAAGCACCCGAGTCGAGGGTGAAGGTGTGAAAGACCTGAGCCGACTCGGTACCTGAGAGAGCAGACTCACCAGCACCTAGAGCAGCAGACTCACGAGTACCTGGAGCAGCAGACTCACTAGCACCTAGAGCAGCAGCCTCAATACCAGGGTCAGGCGGAACACACACGTAACAGTCACCCTCAGCACTAATAGACACAGCATACATGGCAGCAAGAATAGCATCAAAGTCAAGATCAAAGATAGCTACCCCCGACCTTAGCAGATCTCCCCAACGAGGGATCTCAGTGGCGTCCGGGAACTGGGCACGCCAGGCGTCCGACAGGCGACCGAAGCAGCGCTGGGTGGCGTGCAGGCCGCCACACTGCTCTCCAGTGCGGTCACCGGTGCGCAGGACGTAAGTACAGGGACCAGCACCCCCAGACCCCTAGCGCCCCGCGTACCACTCACGAAGCTGCTGGGGCGAAAGGGGTCTCACAAGAGCGCTGCTGCTGCTGGGGTCCCCGCTGCACAGCTCCGCCTCTGCCAGCTCCACCTCCGCCGCCGCCGCCTCCGCCTCCTCCACCCCTCCCGCCACCGCCACCGCCGCCTCCACCTCCACTGCCGCCACCGAAGCCCCCACCTCTACCACCACCCCCACCCCCACCCCCTCCTCCGCCTCCACCGCCACTACCGCCGCCCCCACCACCTCCTCCAACTCCCTTGCCCCGCTTGCCCTTGCTGATGCGGCGCCTCTCACTAGGAGCAGACGCAGCACTGACCGACTCGGTGCCAACAAGGTCGACAGCAGCAGCAGAGGCAACAGAGGGCAAAAGAGGAACGGGGGAGCACCCCTCAAAGAAAGGGGTACGGGGGTCACCACGAGAGGCGCCTACAGCGGTGATACTAGTCTCTGCTGCAAGGAGGCGCTCCTTGAGGAGGTCGACAGTGAGGGTGGTAGGGCAAAGAGAGAGGAAGTGGTCCTTGACCGAGCGGAGAGTGTCAGGGAGTCGAGTGACTAGGTAGTAGAGGGTGATGTACATGGGGGGGGGGTTCTGGGCGCAGAACTCAGCAGGAAGCGCAGCGCGGTAGCGAGTGTCACTAGTGCGGAGGTGCGTAATGAGGTCAGTGACTGTGGCAAAAGCAGCGAGGTCAGGGAACAGGTACGGTAGCATGAGGCGGCTAAGCGCAGCAGTGGCAGGGGAAGAGTAACGTGCAACTACTGCGTCGTACAGAGTCTTAGCACTCTTGTACTGACTAAAGTGCGCGCGCTCAGTAGACAGTAGGTGACTACGCACAGCAAGGCGGGCAGCAGCATCGCGCGTGAGCCACTGCGAGCGAACGGTACTGTCAGCATCAGCAGCAGGGGCAGTAGAGGCGCCAGACGTGAGATCAAACAGGGAGAGACCATCCTTGCTATCGCACTGAAGGAAAAGCTGCAGATCATCTAGCCAGACATCAAAGTCAACCGCTCGACCCTCAGCATCAAAGGTGAGAAAACTAGGACTAGCCATGATAGGAGCAGCAGCAGACTAGCAGCGGCAGCAGTGCAACTGAGCGAGGCAGGACAGTGCGACTCGGCAGGGCGACTCGGCAAAGCAGTGCGGCTCGGCCGCGCGGCTCGGCCCGGCTAGGCGCTTACCAGGGGCGGAGCCGACAGGTCCGGGACTGGGTCGGGGCCGTGACAGGGCCGGGACAGGGTCGGGGCCGAGCAGGGTCCGGGACGGGGCAGCAACGGGGCCGGGACAGGGTCAGGGTCGGGGCAGGTCCGGGACAGGGTCGGGGCCGAGCAGGGTCCGGGACGGGGCAGCAACGGGGCCGGGACAGGGTCGGGGCCGGGGCAGGTCCGGGACGGGGTCGGGGCCGGGGCAGGTCCGGGACGGGGCCGAGGTAGGGCCGGGACAGGGTCGGGGCCGGGGCAGGCGGGACGGGGTCGGGGCCAAGGCAGGTCCGGGACGGAGTGGAGGCCGGGGCAGGTCCGGGACGAGGCCGAGACGGGGCCGGGGTAGGGCCGGGACGGGGCCTTTTAGGGGCGGCGCAGGGGCCGCGTCAGGTACGGGGCCGGGTCGGGCCGTTTAGGGGCCGCGTAGGAGCCGCGTAGGGGCGGCGTAGGGGCCGCGTAGGGGCCGCGTCAGGGACGGGGCCGGGTCAGGCCGTGTAGGGGCGGCGTAGGGGCCGCAGAGGGGCCGCGTAGGGGGCCGCGTAGGGGGGCCGCGTAGGGGCCGGGTAGGGGCCGCGTAGGGGCCGCGTAGGGGCCGGGTAGGGGCCGTGTAGGGGCCGCGGAGGGGCCGCGTAGGGGCCGCGTAGGGGCCGCGTAAGGGCCGCGTAGGGGCCGCGTAGGGGCCGGGTAGGGGCGGGGCCGCGTCAGGGACGGGGCCGCGTCAGGTACGGGGCCGCGACGGGGCCGTTTAGGGGCGGCGTAGGGATCGCGTAGGGGCCGCGTAAGGGCCGCTAGGGGCCGCTAGGGGGCCGCGAGGGGGCCGCGAAAAAAAAAAATTAGGGCAGGGCGCGAGACGCGCTTCGGGCAGCTAAAAAAAAAGGTTGCTTATGGTGGGCCCTTAGGAAGGAACGGTCCCATGAGGGAACCCGCTCTATACCATGTGAAAAATTAAACAGGAATGATTGAACTAGAAATGAGGTGGGTACAAATAGAGAACACAAAAGTGTTGTACCCTCTAGGAACTACCCCACTACAGCCTATATAGGCTAAGGCATATACATTTGACAAACCGAACCGTGTGGTTAGGTCGCATCGTGAACAGTGGCGGGAATGGTGTCGAGGCGAGTGTCGCGAGTGGTAACGGAATGTTGTGGGGTGCTGTTAGTGTTGTACGCGCTGAGCAGGGAAGCGAAGTAAGGAAAATGATTTCCCCTCCCATTCCGTCGCCCTCCCCTTCTCACGTTCTTTGGTCCTCGCTCCCATTCTGTCGCCCTCCCCTTCTCACGTTCTTTGGTCCTCGCTCTCGATTTCTCTGCTCTCCTCCCTTGGCTCTCACTTTCTCTTCTCTCTTCCCGTCGCTCTCACTGTCGCCGCTCTCCTCCCGTCGCTCTCACTTTCTCCGCTCTCCTCCCGCCGCTCTCGATTTCTCTGCTCTCCTCCTGTCGCTCTCACTTTCTCCGCTCTCCTCCCGTCGCTCTCAATTTCCCCGCTCTCCTCCCATCGCTCTCACTTTCTCCGCTCTCCTCCCGTCGCTCTCAATTTCTCCGCTCTCCCCCCGTCGCTCTCACTTTCTCCGCTCCCATCCCGTCGTTTTCACAATTTCCCTTCCCATCCCGTCGCTTTCGTCCTTTCCCTTCCCGTCCCGTCGCTTTTGTCCTTTCCCTTCCCGTCCCGTCGCTTTCGTCCTTTCCCTTCCCGTCTCGTCCTACCGTCTTTCTGGTGTTCTTCGCTCCCCTCCCATCGCCCTCGATTTCTCCGCCCCCGTCCCATTACCCTCGCTGTCGTCTCTCCCTTCCTATTGCCTTCCCTCCCCCCGTATTTCCCCTTACCTAACCCGTCGCTCTTGCTCTCTCCCCTCCCTTCCCGTCGCTCTTGCTCTCTCCCCTCCCTTCCCGTCGCTCTTTCTCTCGTCGCTCCCTTCCCGTCGCTCTTTCTCTCGTCGCTCCCTTCCCGTCGCTCTCTCTCTCGTCGCTCCCTTCTTGTCGCCCTCGATGCACGCGTCCTCTCACACCCCCCATCCCCCACCCCATTGCCTTCCTGCTCGTCACGAAACGCCCTCCCATCCCCCACCCACTTTCTCCTCCCATCGCCTGCCTCGTCGCCTTTGCACTCGCCCTCAAATGCGCTACCCGCGCCCTTCCTCTCTCCCTTCCTCTCGCCCTTCTCCCCCCCTCTCCTGTCGAGCTCGCTTTCTCTCCCCGTCTCCCGTCGAGCTCGCTTTCTCCCCCCCTCTCCCGTCGAGCTCGCTTTCTCCCCCCCCTCTCCCAACATAACAATACTTGTCCCTATCGGCCTCTCTCCCACCCGTAGCGTCACAATTCCCGTCGCCCCCTCCCTCTCACTCCTCTCGCCTCCCCTCCGAAACACCCTCACGTCGCCCACCCCGTGTCTTTCCTCGCTTCCCATCGCCTCCGCGCTCTCCCGTCCCGTCCCGTCGCCCTCGTGCCTTCCCTCCTGCTCCCGCGCTATCGCACTCGCCCATCCCATGCCTTCCCGTCGCCCTCGTGATCTCCCTTCCCGTCGCCTTCGCGCTCGCCCTGAAACGGCCAATCGCGCCCTGCCTCTCTCCCTCCCATCACCCACCTCGTCGGCCTCGAGCTCGCCACGAAATGCCCTCTCATCTTCTTTTCATCTCTCACCTCCCATCCCGTCGCCCTCCTCACGTTCTCCGTCGTCCCGTCGCCTACATGTCCCCCGCTTAATCCCGCCCCCTTCGTGTCCCCGCTCGTCCGTCACCCTCATTTTTCCCCCTTCTTCCCGTCCTCCTCGTTTCCCCTCTCGCCCCGTCGCCTTCGTGCTCTCCCCTCTCGTCCTTCCCTTCACCTTGGAACTCAAGGTTTTTCCCCGCGTATGTTTTTTCCCGCGTATGTTTTTTTCCCATGGCAGTTGTTCCGTGTGAATTGCACATGCTACCACTCGATGTGAATTTGTCACTTGCACAATGAGAATTGCATGTCGCAACGATGCGATACATTTGCACATGCTTGCGACGCCTAGGGTATCGAAATTGAAATGACAGACGGGAAAAAAAAAAAAATCACAAGTCAACACTTCCAACTTTCCAAAACAACACAAAGTATGTTTCAGATTCCTAGTGGACCCAACTAGAAGGGGGGGGGGTCACTATTTTGCCTACGGGCTTTAACAGTTCCTCCTGACATTGTACCTTACATTACACAGTGTCATACAGACTTGGTTTACAGCAATACACAAACTATAATGGTGCTCGGCCGGCTGAAGGTGTGATATACTACAGCCCGTTACCAGCATGAAGAACAAACAAATCGCTTCCTGACAGGCTAATGCACGTGACAGGTTGGGAACGTGTGGTCATCACCAGGTGCATATGACCCTGCCTAAACACAAATGTCAGAAATATTCCTACTGAAACACCCCACCCTCGCCCAAGACCATATCAGTCAGGGCCTGAGGACAGTATAAAACAACACTCGGGTCATTGGCGGTTCATGGAGTCAAAAAAATCGCTAATGGCGCCGTTCATCGAACCAAACGCATCCGACCTGCCCCTCTCCTCCGCTTTCTCTGCTACCTCACCGTTCACCACCCTACTGTTTGGCTTGCCGTTGACTTTCCCCGTCACTCCTGCTGCATCGTTCACATCCCTCAACCCACTCGTATCAGCAGCGCCAGCATCACTGCTTGCCCGTTGTGCTCTCAGCTCCCTCCTCCTCCGCCTCTCCTCCAGCCGCCACAGCCGCTCTGCTGTGTTCTCTATATCCCACTCCGTCAACCGAGCCTCGCTCTGCTCCTGCCGAACCTCGTCCCACTCACACGCCTCGTATCCGGTACTTTGCTCACGCTTACCCTGCTGCTTCGGCGGCGACCAGTCACTTACAGGAAAGGCTCGGATGCGAATCTCAGGTTCGGCATCTGAGCCAGTTCCGTCCCTGGCAGCTGCAGACATGTCATGAACAGCATTCTTCCCTTCCTCCTCCTCTCCTGCCCTATCAGCATAAACCTCGTCACTAGTCCTGTTCCTTAGCACGCCCCTCACACTCTCAAACATCCACCCAGCTGCTCCAGCCACGGCGCCTCCTGCTGCCCCTACCGCTCCTCCCACAGCCCCTGCCGCTCCTCCCACAGCCCCTGCAGCACCAACCACCAACCCCTTTGCACCGCTCAGCACCCCACCCACAGCTGCCACCGCCCCTGACCCCACCACTCCTGCCACACTCACCAACGACGGTTTCCTCTCCTCCACCTTCCCCTCACCAGTCCCCACACTGCTCCCCTCGCCCCCCTCCGCCGCCCTTACTTCCGCCTCATTACTCGCCACCACCTCAGTAATGCTATCCTCAACAATCTTATCCAGCCCCTTCTGCTCCCGCTCCTGCTGCAGTGCCTGCAACGCCTCTTCATCCACCTCCCCCTCCGCCCCTCCCTCCACTGCCGTCCCCTTATCACTGTCCGAGTCACTCTCTCCAAACACTTTAATGTAAGCGATAGGGGCGGTGGGTGCCGGAATAGCGGTTGTTACCGCGTTACCACCAGTGTTACTAAACGTGGAGGATTCGTCGCGGTCAACGTACGACTTGTAGGTGAGGAGAATGCGGATCTCGCCCTGTGCTGCTGGCTTGACGCCGAAGGGGGCGTCTTGTAACAGTGGTAACCACATGGAGAGCGGCACACAGTCCTGCAGTTGCCAGATGGGCACCTGGTATTGTGTGGGGCAAGGGGGGGTCGTGTGGGGTGGAGGTGCATCAGCAAAGGCACCAGCATGTTACGGCGCGACGACTTCAAGTGGAATGGTACACTGCCAGAGGGAGAGGCGTGGCAGGCGCCTGAAAACGGCAGAACGACAATCATCAACAGCATCAGAACTCAACCATGCCAGCCAGCACATCCCATCCGGTCCCAGCCTCAAGTGCCGCTCCACTCGCCGCGCATACAACGCACCTCGACAAAGCCAATGTTGCGGTTGAGCACCATCGAGTCTCGGAGCATGTCGGTGAGCTTCTGCCCCAGCACTCATACACCCCCCATGCTTGATCCTCCCAGACCCAGTGCCGCACAACTCAGTGCCGCACAACACAGTGCCGCACAACACAGTGCCGCACAACACAGTGCCGCACAACACAGTGCCGCACAACAAAGTGCCACAACACATTGCAGCACAACTTACCTCAACGAAGCCAATGTTGCGGTTGAGCGCCATGGAGTCTCTCAGCATGACGGTGAGCTTCTGCCCCACGGGGTCCTCCACCCAGAAGTGGAAGTCCTGATTCCACACCGGGTCCCTCGCTCCCGACGGGTGTGACGTCTCACTGTTGCGCTTGCTCTCTACCATCACATCGCCCACCATCAACCGACAGTACGGGTTGCTCCACACTGCACGCATAGGCACACACACCGACACACACGCATGCACATGTCCAGACACGGGACACAGGTCAGTTAGGGTTGCTACAACGAGAATGCGAGGCACGACAGACAAGGCCCATATGGTGCCCTACCTCCGACCTGATAAGCCATATGGCGGCACACAGCTGATAAGCCCTAGGACAGCACACCCACCTGATAAGCCATAGGACGACAGGTTGCGCGCCTCGCAGAGGGTGACAGAGAGCTCTCCCACGAACGAGTCGCTGGGCTCCATGCGCGTGGGCACGAGCCCTGACACCCATCTGATAGCCCATAGGACGGGCACCCACCTGAGAGGCCATAGGAAGGCAGGTTGCGCGCCTCGCACAGGGTCACTGAGAGCTCCCCGACAAACGAGTCACTGGGCTCCATGCGCGTGGGCACGAGCCCTGACGCTGCTGATGACGGCCGCTGCCCCGCCAGCCCCGTGAGCGTCTCCGATTTAAGCAGATCCAGTACCATCGCGGATGCTGCTGCTGCCATGTGCTGCTGGGGGTCCTCCCCGGCCGGGAGGAAGTCGAAGGTGATGTGACGTGGCAGCACGAGCAGACGTGGCAGGTCGACTGTGAGTAGCTTGGAGAGGAAGCTGAAGGAGATGAGGGCGGGTGGGGCGTGGGATGGACAGGAGACGGTGTGAGTGTGGTGAGTGGTGAGCGTGTGGTGGGAGTGTGGTGGGAGAGTGGTGGGAGTGTGGGACATGGGAAAAGCACAGGGTGTCACTCAAGCTAGCAGAAAACAAGAAGATGGCGGGGGAGGAGGGGAGGGGGGGGAAGCGTGGTTGGGGGAAAGCGGGTTACAAGGAGCGAGCGACAGAACGATGGGCTAACCTGGAGAGGAACGGAATGGCTGCTCACGGCGTTGAACGACGGCAATCCCAAGACCGTGAGACGCGGGGAGCGACGGACCCGCGCGAAAATACCAAGGAAAGGGGGAAACGAGAGGAGACGGGAAGAAAACGTAGGTGAGTTGAGGAAGCAGAGCTCGCACGATCGAGCAAACAGAGAAGGCGCGGCAGGTCAGGGGTGCGAGAAGAAAGGGCAAGCAGAGACAACACGGACGTTGACAGATACGTCGGTCCTGAAGCAACCAGAGACGGGGGCTCGGCGCGCAGCGCACTCACCGAAGAGGTTGACGATGCGGAAGGGCGCGAGGACGAGCTTGATGGTGGGCAGGCGCACGAAGGCGATGGAGAGCGTGCCGACGTACGGCTTGCGCGGCGTGAGGCGCAGCTTCACCCAGAGCTCCGCGTCCACGTCCAGGTCGTGCACACCCACCGGCACCGCGAAGTCGACTCCCGCCACGCGCAGGTGCAGCAGCAGCAGACACCGCGCGTCGCCCGTGTAGCGCAGCGCCACGTGGTACCTGGGAGGGGTGGGGTGGGCGGGATGGGGACGGGTGGACGGGGTGGGTGAGGCAAGGGGAGGGGAAGAGGAACGTTATTGACACGGACGCAGGCGGAATTGCGGCAATTGGCACGGGCATGGGAACAGGTATGGGCACGGGCGCGGGCAAGAGCAAGGAAGGAAACTCACTGGAGGTCGTTGGCGCGCCGGCTAGCGCGGCGCTGCACGTTGCGGACGGCGAGCGGTTCGTAATCCAAACTGAACTCGGCAATCTCGACGCGCGTGACGACGGCGGGCAGCGGGAGCGTATCAATCGCCGGCTGTAGCAGCCCGACGAGCCATGCCTCAATGGAGCGGCGATACACCTTCCACATCTTATGCAGCACCATGTTTACCCACTCCACTGACTCCTTGCCGCTGCCCACGCCCGCCTCCGCGCCGCCCATTGCGCTGCTGGGATCCGCCGCCGGGGGGACCTCGGGTAAGGCCGCGGGGCCCCGCTCCTTGGCTTCCGCGAGAACCTGTGGAGATTCAGAAAGGGCGCGAGGCGACTTTATGGTGGATCCGAAAACCAATCAATCGACGACAACTCAGCGAATTTTGCACGCAGGAGAACTCGGCGCTGAAGGAGGATGGTATGGAACAGCTGGCATGGCATGGCTGGCATGGCATGGCTCGCTTCGATTGCGTGGGGGGAATTAGCCCCCCCTTAGAATCGGCAATCCGCGTACCTTGGACTCTTTTCGCTTCGACAGCCACGCGATGCACCCCGACGCCATGAGAGCCGTCGCGGCGCCGATCGTCGCGAACAGCATGTCGCGGAGCGGCCCTTCCACGTCGTGCATCGAGATTGGCAGAGCTCTCGCCACGTGCGACCGAGAGCGCGACCGCTTTCCGAGCAACAAATCCCTGCCGGGATGTGCGGCCCCCTGCTGCGACTCCTCCCGTGGAGCATCGTCGATAATTGAAGAGTCGCTGACCGGTTGGCTCGAGGCGTGGCTAGCAACGGACGGTCTAGATGACGCAGTGGAAGTATGGAAGGCCTGTCCGCTGCACGATGGTGGCACGAGAAGCGGTCGACAAGCGTGGACTGCGGTGGAGTGTCGCAGGTGCGACTGGCGAAGGAGGGAGGGCTTCACGGGAAGAAACGACGTCGTTAATTTCGGACTACATCGCGGCTCTGACGGCGTTGGCGCAGCGGGCGGCGACTGCCGTACAGCTCGTGACTTGGGCTGCTGAACGCGGGGACTCGAAAGCGGGGAAAGCAGAGCATGGCTCGCTAGCGAACTTTTGGCGGCCATGGCCGGGGCTTGCACTGCATGGTCCATGTGTCTGAAGGAGGCCACTAGTATCCAAGCCTCCACACGCCTACGTCGCAATTCACTAGATTTCAGACGGGCGTTGACAATTCTAAAAGATGATCTCGAAAAAACGGATTGGTCTTGCTCTGCAAGTTCGGGCATGACCTATACCTCCCTAGAGAGAAGTTTGACAGCATAGAGACGTGGATGTGAGGTGGGGCAAAGAAGCATGACTGTCGGCTTCGCTTCTTGCTTCCTCGCGTTGTTCGACCCTTCACTCGCACTTTCTCCTCCGCCCACCAACCTCCTAGATTTCATCCTTGCGCGCGCTGGTGCAAATCTGTGCCTCGCGGTCACCCATGCCGCACCTTCCGCGCGGACAGCCTGCCCGCGCCCCTCTGCTGCCATCACCATCATGCTTTCTGCCCGTGCGTTGCCCTCACACGAACGGAGAACGTCGCTTTTTCTAGGCAGCGCCTCCTCAAATTTTAATACCTGCCCTGAGCCGTTGTCCTAGGTTCTGCTCCGTGGCGCACCGAGCCCTGAGGAGCAAACGGGAGAGAAAAGTGACCTAGGGGGGGAAGCGGTGGTCCCACCACCACCCGCAACTTTTTCTTTCGTGAGAACTTCGCACGCGTCTGCGGTGACGGAGAATTCGCCACATGACGTATGGATCTGACCACAAGTTTTTTTCCGCCCCAGCGAACGGCGTGGTGGTACATACCGGTCCGGGCAGTTTTGCACTTTTCATCAGCTTGCCCCCCAACTATTGGAAGCAGACACACAGCCAGTGCGATTGGCTGGGTGAGGAAAAATTGCATCCTTGCTATCATCGATCTGGCCCTTGGGACCGTCCAATCAACACCCCAGGCTGGTCAGCCACGTCAGGGATTTGAAAACCGTGTTGGCGGCAACGGAATGGCTGCTCCAGTTTGCGTACCTTTTGTGGTTGCCGCCTCCCCAATGGCAGGGTGATTCCAGTTCTCCGTGCCTGAATTCGAGGGGATTTGGTGAGCAAACTATCGGTTTTGCTGGGAAACATTGAGCAGAACAAGGAAGATAGTTTGGGAAACGGTGTCTACACCCTAAAGTAAATTGACACCAAATGTAACTTTAGGTGCCTGAGAATTTTGCACTATTCCTTCCATTTCCATATCGATATTTTAATCATATTTACATAAGCACGTACCCAATTATGATGTATACTTGTGATATGTACATGACTTAACACATTAGCCAGAATCAGCCCCACCTCCAAAGGCCTGCTTATCATAGTCGACAGCTTTGAGGTGTTCAACATCGGCCCACCGTAAGATGGTCCACTTATTGGGAGGAGTTACTCTAACAATGCCAATTGATGTGTTGTACACTTTCTTCGCATGCCTGTTTCCTGATGCCTTCATCTGAATGCAATTGCACACTCCACCGTGAGTCACCAGCAGCACCCTTTGGCCTGCAAACAGGTTTCGAAAGCCATCACTTACACAGATGTAAAAGCAAAGAAACTTGAATAGTGCTGCTTTCCTGCTCTTACCGAGGTGATCCTTGGAAATGCGATTGACGGTTGCTGTCACCCTCCCATACATGGCTTCCAAGCTCTCTCCCCCTCCCTTGTGTTCACACGAATCAAATAGAGATAGAAACAAGAGGGCAAGCAACCCACTAGAGCGTGAGAGGGGCAGAGAAGGCACAGTGAGGGCAGGCCCCACAACAGACAAAACCAATGATGGAGTTGAGGAGAAGAGACGGCAAAGGAGTGGCATACAGGAATGGGTTGACTCCAGTCCTTCGAGGTAAGTGTGCTGTAGGCCTCAGGGTGCTTCCGAGAAGCTTCCTCCCGAACGAGGCCCTCCAAAACCCCCAAGTTGCGCTCTCTGAGCCCCGGCAGCTGCACCACCTGCTCTCCCCGCATGCCCACCGCCTCTGCCACCGCCTCCGCCGTCTCTGCCGCCCGCCTGAGGTCCGACGAATACAGCGCTGTGAACGGCAGGTCACCCCCGGCAAAGCGAGCTGCCAGCTGGCGAGGGGAGAGGGGATGAAGAGGTGACGGGGAAGGCATGGAGAAGGCATGGAGAGGGGAAGGAGGAAGGAGGGGGTATGAGAACAGGAGGAGCGCATGGCAGCCTGAATGCAGCTTCACCGTGACTGGAGCTGCAGTTTCACCATGACTGGAGCTGCAGTTTCACCATGACTGGAGCTGCAGTTTCACCATGACTGGAGCTGCAGTTTCATCATGACTGGAGCTGCAGTTTCACCATGACTGGAGCTGCAGTTTCACCGTGACTGGAGCTGCAGTTTCACCATGACTGGAGCTGCAGTTTCACCATGACTGGAGCTGCAGTTTCATCATGCAGGACGATGGAGAATGACATGCATGTGAATGGGCATGTAACGAACGGGCGTGGAGGCGGGAAGACGAGGGGAGAGGACGAACGACTCATTCGGAAGACCAGCGTGAGGGGTGAGGCGGGGCGCACCGCGCGGGCCTGAGCGCGCCCCGCGTCGCTGAGGTCGGACTCCGTCTGCCCCTGCATGCGGTTCTCGCGATTCCACGTCGTCTCGCCATGCCGCACCACCACGATCTCCGCCACGTTACGCGGAATGAACGGATTCGATCGGTACGTCCACGTGGCTTGCGTGGCGCCTTCGGCTGACGATTCCACGCGTGACGTGGTGGCATCAGTGCTGGTCGCTGCCGTGAATCCCGGATCACCGGCTGCTTCTGCCCCCCCCGGCATTGTCACACTACGAGATGAAACGAGGCCAATCAGCGATCGTGGGACGACAGTCGACGAGGCAACCAGTTTCCTGAATTGCGATGGCGAAGGAGAACGGTGAGCACCGCGGCGTGCGTCGAGCAGCGAAGTGCGAAAAAGTCGAAGTGAGGGCATGAAGAGGTGGCGACGGCAACGGCGGCTGCGGTCGAAAAAGTACTGCGAGGAATGAGCGGTGGTGGTGGTGAATGGCTTTCGTACCCGCTACAATGGTTTTCAGAGCTTAGAGATGGAGAAACATTATAATATATTTTCCAGCTGAATCCACAAAATATTGATCCGATCACTGACTTCTAGCCCTAAAACAGCCCGTCAGTCTGTTTCTTGCACCGAATTGTGTTGGTCCGTCCCCGTAACTAGTTGTTGCAACTGCAACTCTCGCAATACGTCGCACGTTCCTGGGGCGGTCGTCAAGCTTTTGCACGCTACGAGGGAGAGGAAAAACGAAAATCGCCTTCACCGCCGTGCGGCGAGGAGCCGAATGGCGCACGTGCTGCTCAAGCGCACGTCGGCACCTACCGCCGCCGCGGCACGGCGAGACGACGGGTCGGATCGCTCCTCAGGGCAGGTGAATCCTTTCTTCTCGCACCCGCGCCCTCGTAAGTTTCACGCCTTGACTGCGGGCCCGTCTCCCCGTGTCTTTACCGGAACTCTCCGTTTTGGCGCCTCGGTCTAGGCTTGAAATCGCGATCTTACTCTTCACCCTAATCGCTCCTTTTTTTGACATGCGGCTCCACGTTGCACCACTTTGCACCGCACTGAACCGCAGATGGAACACCTCCAGCGCTATGAAGAGGAGCAGATGAGCCAGCTCCGCTATTGGTCACGTGCTCCCGCCAGAGCTGACGTGGCGCATCCAGATCCTCTCGCTGCTGACGTGGACGATCTGTTGGAGATTGCAGCGGCAATAAGACAAGTGGATTCGGATAAGAGCCTTGCCAGCCAAGTCAGCGACACGGGGAGCCAGCGATTGCAGCTGACTCAGCAGCACCAGCCAACGCATGGAGGACACGTGGCAGCGGCAACAGCCTCGGAGGCGGCAAGGAGTGGGATGGATGAGGAGAGGAGTGCACGGAGCAGTGAGAGGGGAGGGGCCGTGGGGCAGGACAACTGGGGCGAGGGGGTGGTGGTGCATGCTGGGAGCATGGGAGGCGCGGTGGGAGCAGCAGCAGCGACAGCCGCTGCGACTGAAGCTGCAGCGGCGCTCATTCGACCCCGTGGGCTGTACGCTGCCGGCCAATCAGGGCGCAGCTTTGGTAGGGGAAGGCGACAAGCCAGGCACGGTGAGCAGCATCAGCAGCATGGGGAGGCGACGAGGGGAGGTGGTTGGGGAGGAGGAAGATGGGAAGGAGTAGGAGAAGGAGAGGTTGGAGGAAGGGAGAAAGGTGGAGAGGGAGAGGGAGGGGCGGTGAGGGCAGTGGACAGTGTGAGTCTGCTGCATCAGCAGCAGCCGCTGCTGCCAGAGGGGGCCTCAGAGGACCACCTTCGCCGCTTCGGCTCCATCACTCGCTCCCTCTCCCTCTCCTCCTCCTCCTCCACCCCCACTGCCGCTGCTGCTGCTGCTGCTGCTGCTGCTGCTGCTGCTGCATCTGCTACGGCTGCTGCGGGAGGGATTGAAGGCGTCAGAGGCTCCCCAAGCTCCCTCCACCCTTCTCCCTCCCCCATCTTTTCCTCCCAAGCCTCAGGGGCAGGCTTGGCTCAAGCTTTGCTGTACAGGACTAGGAGCGAGTGTGGACGTGTGGGGGATGGGGGTAGGCGTGTGGGGAGTGAGGGCGCTGCTTCTCCTAGCCTCTCTGCCACGGGGTCAGCACACACTGCTGCCACGTCAGCATGGGAAAGCTGTTCCGATGGGTCAGTGGGGGCATTAGAGAGTGCCCACGAGGCTCTGGTGACGAGCAGGAGGGGCGAGCGGCAGTGGTGGTGGAGCAGCATGAGTAGTGTGAGTGAGGAGATGGGAACGGGCGTGTGGAGTGCGAGTGAGGGAGTGGGCATGGGGACGGGGCGTGGAAGTGTCCTGGGGAGGGGGCATGGGGTGGCACCACATGAGGTGGAGGGGCGGTGGGGGTCGGAGGGCGGGTATGTGACGCGGAGGGAGATGCATGCAGTGCTGGCAGGCATGGCTCAGCTGCAACACACTGTGGATGGTGTGCTCCTGCACCTGCAGCAGCAGCAGCAGCAACAACAACAACAGCAGCAGCAAACGGGGCAGACACAGCAGCAGCAATCTTCAGGGGCAGCAGCAGGCAGGAGCAGGGATCCAGGCAACGAGCAGCAAAGTCCGCAAGGCCATGAGTCATTACGGAGTGGGTCTGCAGTGCAGCAGCATGGTTCATGGGCAGGAGAGCAGGGCGTGGGGGGCAAGGAAGCACCGCTGCTGCTGCCGCTGCCTGCGGTGCTGCTGCTGTCCGCCCTGGTGGCCCTTGTCCATGCGCTTTGGTCCACCTGCAAGTGGGGCGTGGGGCTCGTGTGGCCGCTGTGCCTGCTGCTGCCGCTCATGCACCGCTTGGAGCACCACTGCCGCCTGCACTGCCAGCTTTGGATTGGAGCTGTGGATGGCCCGAACCGGGAATGAAGGGCTTTTTGCTGTTTGGGGCGTGGGGCTCGTGTGGCCGCTGTGCCTGCTGCTGCCGCTCATGGACCATATGGAGCACCACTGCCGCCTGCACTGCCACCTCTGGACTGGAGCTGGAGATGGCATGGACCGAGAATGAAGGGCTTTTTGCCGTGTATGCTGTGCTGTCCATTTGATTGGTTGTGGTAGGAAGGCTGCTCAATTGTGGTTTGCTTCGCCTGATTGCTTGTGGGTCGAATGTGCGTTTCTGTGGAGTATGGAATGGCGACTTGGCGTGTTGTAACTTGTAAGCAATTACAGAACACACAAGAATGCATCACTCAGGAAGGCATGATGCGTAGAACAACCTGCTAGAAAGGCATGATGCCGGTGTAGCGGAAGCCTTGATTGTAGAAGAGAATAGCAAGAGAACCATGCAACTGAATAGATTGATTATGAAACCTCACAGCAAGGAATTTATGCTATCAGCTACCCTGCCCACACCTATCCATGCACACTAATAATTGTACCACCAATAATGGCAACTCCAATAAAGGAGTACCAATAATTCCACCCCCAAACCTCTAGAATCCAATAATTCTGGCCCTACAATAATTGTACAATTATTGTAGGACCTGGAGTCTTATAAAGGAGACTACAGTAAAAATCTAATAGCATATATAGTTCCTCATGTTTCTTTTTCCAACACTCCCCCTGCTGTAGATTTTACTATAAACCTACTGGGGTGCATTTTTGTGGAGGGTAGGAGTATAAGGTGGTACCGTACCTGTTGGAAACAAGTGATTTATAATGCCTCTGTCGTATCGAAGCTGAGACACAAAACGGAACCGACTACAGCGAAGAAACACGCGAGTCAACTATCGGAGGTTACGCGAAGGTCAAAGGTCCCCGACCTTTGACCTGACGAAATGCACAGTGCGACAGCAATGACATATTACAGAGCAGTTACCCGAGTCGGCACTGTATCGAACCGCAACAGCAAAACAGTTAAAATACCTAGAACCTCTCATATTCCTTGTAATCATATAAAAGCTTGTATCTCTTTGTTATTATTAACTTATCTTGTTCTCACAAACTAGCACAAGGTGGTTCACGTCAACTCTACATTAAATACTTCCGCTGTTACAACTCTACATTGTTCTATCCTTGAATTCTGTCCTGCAAAGATCCTAAGGGCTTTCTCAGCCCAACATGGTATGAGAGCAGTCAGGACAATTTCAACTACGATCAAGACACCTGCAACATCACAAGACATGGCAACGCAAAAGGAGAGAAGCTCCTCTAACGGCTCTCCCGGTACTACTCCTACTCCACCTCCTGCCTCTGGCCTACAAACAGAGGAGGGTACGACAACAAGGTCAAGAGCAACATCTTCAGAAACTCCCGCAAATCAAGCCGCGGCCTTCGATCAAGACATGATGGAGAAGTTTTTCTCCTTCATGTCCTTCTACGAACAACACCAGCAAGGGGCACCTGCACAGTCAAACAACAGCAACAACAACGCAACACCGATGAGCCTCGACGGTTCATCCTACGCACGTGGAAATCAACAGCAACGGCCTACCTTTGCTCCGTACGAGCCCCAGCATGGCTCCGTCAGCTTTATGCCACACCCGCAGCCTGCACCTGGACAAGAAAAGACACTGGACGCACTTCAAGTTCAGTCGCAGTTCGCGCACGTCTTAATATTACAAACGACAAGGCCTTTCGACGGAAAAGACTTCTTTACCTGGTCATTCGAGTTCGAGCTAATGATGGAAGGCGCACAGATCCTTGGCTTCTTCGACGGGTCCCTGTCATATCCAACACACGGCACACAGTACGACAAGCAGCAGTACACGTATCAGTCAATGATGGCGTACACAATACTACTAAGAAATATTACTCCGAATCAGCAGCAGAATATACGGTCTTACCGGGGATACGGCAACTCTGCAGAGCTCGCGTACAACCACCTGAAGAACCTGTATCAAGCAACAGACAGCGTCAATCAAAGTCGGTTAATGGCGCAATTGACGACAGTCGAAATGAAACCAGGCGAAAAGGGGATGGCGTATATCAGCCGTTGTCGCGAATTGCGCGACAAACTCCTTTGATGCGGAGGGTCGATTTCAGAAGACGCCTTCGTCACCGTCATCATCGGCGGCCTCGGTCCTCAGTGGCGCTCCACCCGCGCCATACTCCGAGCCCACGGAAAGATATTGTCAGAATGTTATGTTTTGTCTAGCCTGCAGTGGGGTACTCAATAGTGAGTACAGCCCAATTTAGGGTTTGCTATATGTACTCAACTGCTTGCTAGTGAAACCCCCTCTTTCTCATTTCTAACTTCCTTTGGTTTCTAACATGGAATCAGAGCAGGTCGACCCTCACGGGTCGATCCTATGCATGGGCCCACCATTATCTTCCGCTGCTATCCTACCTATCGCGCGCCTCGGGCGCGCGCTATCTTCCTGCCTGCCGCGCGCCCATGGCGCGCGGCCTTTTTTCTTCCCGCCGCGCGCTAGGGTCGCGCGGCGGTTTTCTGCCCGTCGCGCCGCCCTCTGGGCAGCGCGACGCCCTGCTCTGCCCGTCGTGCGCCCCGCGGCACGCGACGGTTCTCTGCCCGTCGCGCGCCCCGGGGCGCACGGCGGTTTCGTCCCCCGGGGGGGCCCGCGCGGCCCCCTTCCCCCCCTTCGTCGCCCGTCGCGGCGCCCTGGGGGGGGCCGCGCGCGGCCCCCCCCAGGGTCGCCTCGACAGGCGACGGGAGGGGCGACTAGAGGGGGGCCGCGCGTCGGCCCCTCCCGTCGTCGTCCCGGCCCTGCCCCGTCCCGGACCTGCCCCGGCCCCGTCGCGGCCCCGTCCCGGACCTGCCCCGGCCCCGACCCTGTCCCGGCTCTGCCTCGGCCCCGTCGCGGCCCCGTCCCGGACCTGCCCCGGCCCCGACCCTGTCCCGGCCCTGTCCCGGACCTGCCCCGACCCTGCCCCCCCCCCGCCTTTTCCCGTCGCCAGTCGCGGCGCCAAGGGGGGGGGGGGGGGGGGGGGGGGGGGCGCGCGTCGCCCCTCCCGTCTTCGTCGCGGCCCTGCCCAGCTGCCGCCCCTGCTGCTGCCCTGCCCTGTGTTGGGGTTTGGGGGTGGCGAGTGTGGGGGTGCCGGATGTAAGTGGTCTCCCCTACTCCTCCTCCTCCTCCTCCGTCTCCCACTGCTGCAGCTGCCGCTGAGGGGGGTGGGTGTGTGGGAGCCGATGGAGTGGTGCTAGTGGGTGGAGTATGAGTAGTGCTAGAGGTGCAGCAGGGGGTGTGTGAAAGTGGGGTGAGACAGTTAGAGGATGTTGGGCGGAGGCAGCTGTCGTGTCGCCAGCAGCGCCAGTAGTCCGGAGGCTACAATCTCCGGTAGCCCAGCGAGCCTGCTGCGCCAGTCGCCCGTGGGTCCGTTGCTCCTGCAGCTCAGAGTTAGTCGCGGAGGCAGTTACTCCAGTAGTCCGGAGGCTACAATCTCCGGTAGCCACAGTGCGCGCCGCTCCTGTTGCCCGTGTGTCTGCAGCTTCACCTGTCGTCTCCTATCTCTTCTCCTCTCACAGTCCCTCCTCCTCCTCACTTACCATCTGTGACTGCCTCTAGCTTTGCTTATATTTGTGAACTATAAACTGCTACTTCTTGTACTTGTGCTCAGAATGTGTGGTGACTTTGTGATCCACCCTGAGCTTGTTTTGCTTTGCTTGTTGTGCTGATTACACCCCACAATGGCTATGGGGGTGTGTCAGAATGTTATGTTTTGTCTAGCCTGCAGTGGGGTACTCAATAGTGAGTACAGCCCAATTTAGGGTTTGCTATATGTACTCAACTGCTTGCTAGTGAAACCCCCTCTTTCTCATTTCTAACTTCCTTTGGTTTCTAACAGATATCAGAAGCAGCACTCTGCGCCGAGATCCACACTGAACAGCAAGATATGGACCTGCAAGAAGCACGACACAAAAAGAAGGCATCAGTGCCCGAATTCGCATTTCACACTCAACGACGCTACAACAACGGCAACCGGCATCAACCGAAATCAGTACCTCCGTTCTGTCATCTCTGCAAAACGTCAGGGCACCCCCGTACACAGTGCCCAAACCGGCTGCTTCGCCCTTCAAGCAGTCAAGTCGCCTCAACGCAAGCAAACCCGACTTCTCAAGTACAAGCCTCAACGACGTCGACGGGACAACCTGCGCAAGGAACAAGAAACATCATCAGTTGCATGACACGACTGACCGATTCCTGCATCACAAAGTCACCACCATATTACTCACCGGAAGAACAACTCGACAACAGCACGCCTCGCCGCGAGTCACTTCAACCAAACCCGACATATGCAGCTATTGCTCAAAGCGAACCGTCCGGGAAGGATACGTGGTTCTTGGACAGCTGCTGCGGACAACATATGTGCTCTTCAGGACGTTTTGTTCAACGTGAACACCAACTTCAACGCGAGGTCGTCATCACCGTCGCCAACAATCAAAACCTGCGCACATGACGACAAGGCGTAGTGCAACTTCAGTCACGAGAGACAAACGTCATACTACAAATGTCAAAAGTTTTACATAGCAGAAGGACTCGGCTACAACTTACTGAGTGTCAGTCAACTGATGGCGAAGGGGATCCATCTTGAGGCAGACAACACCACACAGGAATTCAAGCTCTTCCACGGTCGAGGAGGACTCTACATCGGCAGAGCAGTATTGAAGAACAACGTCTTCGTCCTCGACTTCGTACCAGATCAAGGAACGGCCGATAGCGACGCCATCGTCAACTTCGCACCCTGGACGCACCCACCGGACCTCGACCCCGACTTCAGCCCCGGAGGGTTCTGGTATTCACATACCATACCTGAAGCAGAAAGAACACGAGCATTAGCAACAATCCGACAAGAAGCAACAACATCGACAGTAGCAGAGACAACATCGGCAACACCAACAACACTTACAACACCAATCGCGAGCTCTTAAACGACATCGCCACACATCGACAACACTCCACCGACTTCTGCGCAGCAGTTAACTCCCACTCCTCGCGAAGTTCACAGAAGCGCCAACTTCACCGCCGCCTTTTACTCCAACT
This sequence comes from Closterium sp. Naga37s-1, assembly GCA_947471745.1. NCBI lineage: Eukaryota > Viridiplantae > Streptophyta > Zygnematophyceae > Desmidiales > Closteriaceae > Closterium > Closterium sp. Naga37s-1. The sequence goes on from CANJKZ010000069.1 coordinate 5,605,906, forward strand.
CCGATTCGTATCGTCGCTCACCCGGACATCGCGCCAGCGAAGACATCTGGCACGCACGAATGGGACACCCAAGCAACACGGTGTTAAACAATACAATCCGAGCAGGCGTACTCGATAAAGATTCACTACTCTTAACGGATGGAAGCGAACTTCGACGAGCGCGCGGAACATATTTTACCTGCCCCGAAGCTGACTTACCACATCGGCCTTTTATTTCTCACCACAACCCCAGCGCACCAGCTTACGCACCACTTGAAAAGGTGTACAGCGACATTCTGTACAATCGCGAACCTGGACAAGGAGCATACAGCTACACCATCACGCTCATCGATGCCGCTACGCGTTACGTTTGGCACCTCAATCTTCCGAGCAAGGACATGGCTTTCGAAGCCTTCATCGCTTGGCTCCCAGTAGCAGAACGAGAATCAGGCGTAAAACTCAAAAGCTTCCAGTCAGACGGAGGAGGAGAATACTCCTCACAGAGGTTCAAGCAGTTCTTGGCAAAAAGGGGAATCAAGAGGCTCATCTCGCTTCCTTACGCCCATCAACAGCAAGGCGTGGCGGAACGGATGAATCGAACTCTCCAGCACACCATGCGCAAATTACTGCGTGGCATGCGACTGCCCAATCACCAGTGGCTTGAAGCGATGGACCACGCTGTCATGCTGCACAACTTGCTTTCGTCGTCGTCACTACCGAACAACGCATCACCGCATCTGCTGTGGACAGGAAAATAGGGCAGCACAAAAATGTTAAGAGTTTTCGGCTGCATGGTCCAGTACCGACCCCCATCTGCACGAGCCGGCCGATTTTCCCAACGCGCACAGTGGGGACTACACCTGGGCATCGAAAGAAATTACAACGCGTGGAAGATTTTCGACGTCCACTCCAAAGAAACAGTAGCAGCACGTGATGTCATTTTCTACAAACGACTCACCCATCCGACATATCTTGCCAACCTGGAAGAAGATCGGGATCCCACAGGTGGCTTCCGTGGTGATCGACACTTCGCCTCGGCAGCCGACGAAGCTGACTGGGACGAGCAGAATGTGGATAACGCCTCGGACGAAGCAGGACCACTCCCATACTGCTCCGTGCCTATCCCGATGGACGACGAAAATCCTCGCGAAAGCGTCAACGCCGAAACTTATTTCGACCTCGTCGACACCGGTTACGTTACACCTGCAGAAGTCAACACCAACGAAGCAGAACGCATAGGGCCCAACTTCATACCTGACCCAGAAACGGGTGACGAAGCAGCTTATCCCGCGGACACAACATTCCCCCGCTACACACAGAGTGGCCTTCAGATACTCGGCCTAGTCACCGCGGTCCACGGCACCGAAACTCCTAAGGAGCCTGCCACAGTTCAGCAGGCTCTGGGGGGGGAGCATAGGGAGAAATGGCGTGAAGCCATGGACAAAGAACTCGAAGCACTGAAGGAGCGCAACACCTGGAAAGTGGTCCCTATCGGCGTAGCAAGAAACAAGACAATACTCACCGGGAAGTGGGTCTTCCGTGTGAAGACGAAAGCAGACGGCACCATTGACAAATTCAAGGCACGATGGGTCGTACGCGGCTTCGACCAAGAGCACGGACGTGATTTCACCGAGACATTCGCCCCGATTAGTCGACACACCTCACTACGGATTCTTCTCGCGATCGCCGCTATGAAGAAAAGGAAACTGCGGCAAATCGACGTCGCCAATGCTTTCCTTTACGCACCTGTTGACGCCGAAATCTATGTCGAACTTCCACACGGCTCCCACGGAGAGCCCAACCAAGTCTGTCAGTTGCAAAAATCCCTATACGGGATCAAACAGGCCCCGAGACTGTGGCAGCAGTACCTACACGCTCGACTTACCCGCATCGGATTCCGACAGCTACCACACGACCAAGGCATGTACCGACTTACGAAAGGCGACGACTACATTCTACTGATCGTCTACGTAGATGACCTACTCTACATCGGGTCGACCGACAACGTTACTACCTGGTTCGAAAGGGAGTTACAGAGAGATCTCACACTCACAGTCTCATCTACCGTCACACAATACCTCGGCCTCAATATCCAGGAAGGAGAAAGCGCGATCTACCTCAACGCTGCGAAATACGCCGACAACATCGCCAAACGCTTCGCACTAACACCAACTACCATCTCCACGCCATACCGCTACACGCCAGGAAACAACAAAGCAGAATCTGCTCCACTAAAGCCTGCCGGCATACGTGACTACCAAAGAAAACTGGGATGTCTTCTCTTCGCAGCTGTTACCTGCCGCCCAGACCTATCATACTCCGCAAGTCAACTCGCCACCTACCTCAAAAGACCTGAAGCTGAACACATGACGGAATTAGACCGCGCTCTTCACTACTTCGTTAGTACTCCAACGATCGGTTTAACTTACCACAAGAACGGAACTACGGAACCCAAACTAATCGGCTACGTCGACGCCGATCACGCCGGAGATTCTGACAACAGACGCTCGCGCACAGGCTACATCTACCGCCTCGAGCCTATCGGACCTATCTCGTGGCAGTCGAGTAAGCAGGAATTAATCGCTCTCTCCTCAGCCGAAGCAGAATATATTGCACTCTGCTCAGCCACCAAGGAAGGATTGTACCTTCGCGAAGGAGGAAGCGAAGCTGGCTCAGTTACCCAGCTTCTCCTTGTTATGCGACAACCAGTCGGCAATTCGCATCGCCAACAAAAACGGATTCGCGAATAGGACGAAACATATCGCCCTGCGATATTTCTTCGTAAAGGACGAGATCGAGAAGGGGATACTTGAGCTGTCTTACTGCCCTACATCCGAGATGGCAGCTGATTACTTGACTAAGAAGCTCGGAAAGTCGAAGTTCGAATATTGCATGCTGCTGACTGGACAAGGACACGTCATCAGCAACGACACTCCAGAAGCGAAGGGGAGTGTTGGAAACAAGTGATTTATTGCGCCTCTGTCGTATTGAAGCTGAGACACAAAACGGAACCGACTACAGCGAAGAAACACGCGAGTCAACTATCGGAGGTTACGCGAAGGTCAAAGGTCCCCGACCTTTGACCTGACGAAATGCACAGTGCGACAGCAAGGACATATAACTGACTCATTACAGAGCAGTTACCCGAGTCGGCACTGTATCGAACCGCAACAGCAAAACAGTTAAAATAGAACCTCTCCTATTCCTTGTAATCATATAAAAGCTTGTATCTCTTTGTTATTATTAACTTATCTTGTTCTCACAAACTAGCACAAGGTGGTTCACATCAACTCTACATTAAAGACTTCCGCTGTTACAACTCTACATTGTTCTATCCTTGAATTCTGTCCTGCAAAGATCCTAAGGGCTTTCTCAGCCCAACAGTACCGTTGGTGACACAGGTAATTGCGGATGATTCCGGCGAGGATTGCGGAGCTGTTGAAGATGACAGCGTTTGTCAGAACATATATATAGCTTATGCTGTTGTGTAGGCTATAGTGGGGTATCCCATAGGGGGTACAACCCAATTAGGGTTTCCCATATGTACTCACTTCATTCATAGTTCATTCATTCTCGTTCTACTCTTCTCATGGTATCGAGCAGGTTCCCTCGTGGGAACTGTTCCTAGGGCCCACCGTTTTTTTTTTCCTGCCCGGAGCGCACTCTGCCCCTACCCGAGTCGCGCTCCCCTCTCTCTTGGCCCCTAGTGGCCCCTTTAGCCGCCCGTCACGGCCCTTAGCCGCCCGCGCGCCGCCCGTCCCGGCCCCTTAGACGCCCGCGCGCCGCCCGTCCCGGCCCCTAGACGCCAGTGCGCCGCCCGGCCCGGCCCCTAGACGCCCGCGCGCCGCCCGTCCCGGCCCCTAGACGCCCGCGCGCCGCCCGTCCCGGCCCCTAGACGCCCGCGCGCCACCAGTCCCGGCCCCTCGACGCCCGCGCGCCGCCCGTCCCGGCCCCTCGACGCCCGCGCGCCGCCCGTCCCGGCCCCTCGCCGCCCGTGAGCCGCCCGTCCCGGCCCCTAGACGCCCGCGAGCCGCCCGTCCCGGCCCCTAGACGCCCGCGCGCCGCCCGTCCCGGCCCCTCGACGCCCACGCGCCGCCCGTCCCGGCCCCTAGACGCCCGCGCGCCACCCGGACCGACCCCTAGACGCCCGCGCGCCGCCCGTCCCGGCCCCTCGACGCCCGCGCGCCGCCCGTCCCGGCCCCTCGACGCCCGCGCGCCGCCCGTCCCGGCCCCACGCCGCCCTACCTGCGGCCTACTCGCCGCCCTAACTGCGGCCTGCCCGCCGCCCTACTTGCGGCCCTACCGCCCCCCTACCTACGGCCCGACCGCCGCCCTACCTGCGGCCCAACCGCCGCCCTACCTGCGGGAGCCGCCTAGCAGCAGAACCGCCGGGAGCCGAGCCGCCCTGCCGCCGAGCCGCCCGGGAGCCGAGCCGCCCTGCCGCCGAGTCGCCCGGGAGCCGAGCCGCCCTGCCGCCGAGCCGCCAGGGCGCCGAGCCGCACTGCCGCCGAGCCGCTGAGCAGCCGAGCCGCCCTACTGCCGGGCCGCCCGACCTGCCCTGTCCGGTGAGCACAGCCCCACTGTCACTGCGTGCCCTTCCCCTACTGCTTGCACTGCTCGTCTGTCGTCGTCATGGCTACCCCTAGCGTCCTCGCTTTTGACGCTGAGGGTCGAGCCATTGACTTTGAGGTCTGGGTCGACGACCTGCAGCTGTTCTTACAGTGCGATAGGGCGGACGGTCTTTCCCTCTTTGACCTCACCTCTGGCGCCTCTCCTGCCCCTGCTACTGATGCTGACCCCACTGTTCGCTCTCAGTGGGCCACCCGCGATGCTGCTGCACGTCTTGCTGTGCGTCGCCACCTGCCTACCACTGAGCGCGCGCACTTTAGTCAGTACAAGAGTGCTCAGACCTTGTACGACGCTGTAGTTGCGCGCTACTCTTCCCCTGCCACTGCTGCCCTGAGCCGCCTCATGCTACCGTACCTCTTTCCTGACCTTGCTGCCTTTCCCACTGTCGCTGACCTCATTACGCACCTCCGCACTAGTGACACTCGCTACCGCGCCGCCCTTCCTGCTGAGTTCTGCGCCAAGAACCCCCCCCCCATGTACATCACTCTCTATTACATCGTCACACGCCTCCCTGACTCCCTTCGCGTAGTCAGGGACCACTACCTCTCGGTCTGTCCCACCACTCTCACTGTCGACCTCCTCGAGAAGTCCCTCCTGGCGGCGGAGAAGAGCATCGTCGCTGTAGGAGCCTCTCGTGGTGACCCTCGCACCCCCATCTTTGAGGGGTGTTCTCCTTCCCCCCTGCTGCCCTCTGTTGCCTCTGCTGCTGCTGCCGACCTGCTTGGTCTTGAGTCGGTCTGCGCGGCGTCTGCCCCTAGCGGGAGACGCCGCCCTGGCAGGGGCAAGGGGGGCAAGGGCGCGGGTGGAGCTGGCGGGGGCGGTGGAGGAGGCGGTGGAGGCGGAGGAGGGAGTGGGGGTGGCGGTGGGAGTGGTGGCGGGGGCGGTGGTGGAGGTGGCAGCAGCGGAGGAGGAGGCGTCGGTGGCGGCAGCGGTGGGAGCGGAGGCAGCGGTGGTGGTGGAGGTGGAGGCAGCGGTGGCGGAGGGGGTGGAGCTGGTCGGGGTGGTGCCCCGCAGCGTAGCGGCCCTGGTGGTGGCCAGCGTCAGCAGCAGCAGCAGCAGCAGCAGCGTTCGCGGGACATCCCCCCGCCCCAGCAGCTCCGTGAGTGGTACACGCAGCGTCAGCGGGGTGGGGGTTTTGGTCCATGCACCTACGTCCTTCGTTCCGGTGACCGAGCGGGTGAGCAGTGTGGGGGTGCGCACCCCACTCAGCGCTGCTTTGCCCGCCTGACGGACGCTTGGCGTCAGCAGTTCCCCGAGGCCAGTGAGATTCCCCGTTGGGGAGAGCTGTCTAGGGCTGGCGTAGCTGTCTTTGATCTTGACTTTGATGCTATCCTTGCTGCCATGTATGCTGTGACTATTAGTGAGGAGGGTGACTGTTACCAGTGTTTCCCGCCCGACCCGGGCATTGGTACTGCTGCGCCAGGTACTTCTGCGGCTGCTGCTCTAGGTGCCAGTGCGTCTGCACTCTCAGGTACTGGTGAGGCTGCGCTCTCAGGTACTGCGTCGGCTTCGGCCTCCCTCACCTTCACACTTGACTCAGGGGCTTCTCGCTCCTTCTTTCGAGACCGCACCACACTCACGCCGCTTGGCCGGCCGGTTGCAGTCTCCCTGGCTGACCCCTCTGGGGGTCCTGTCCTCTCTCACTTCTCCACTGTCCTCCCGTGTCCGGCTGCCCCCTCGGGCACCTTGTCTGGTCTGTACCTCCCCTCGTTCTCGACGAACTTGGTGAGTGGTGCTGACTTGCAGGATGCGGGGGTTCACCAGTTTACTCCTGCGAGTCAGCGGGTGACCCACTGCTCGGATGCCCGCACAGGCCGACACCTGGCCACGTTCTCGCGTCGGCCAGGGTCGAGTCTCTACACACTGACCACTGCGTCTCCTCCTGTCCCTGCGTCTGGCCAGGTAGCTGCGTCGGGTCAGGTGTTTGCTGCTGCGTCCAGGTCTGGTCCTGAGTCTGCCCCCTGCTCGTGTCGCCGCCTGTCTCACGAGACTCTCCTGTGGCACCACCGTCTTGGCCACCCCTCCTTGCTTCGTCTTCGGGGCATGGCTTCCCGTGTCCTTGTCTCTGGTCTTCCCCGGTCTCTCCCTCCCCTCCCTTCGGGACCCGGACCTTCTTGTGTCCCCTGTGTCGAGGGGCGGCTCCGGGCTGCCCCTCACTCCTCTCAGTTTCCCCCGACAGAGGCTCCTCTGCAGACGCTTCACATGGACGTGTGGGGCCCCGCCCGCGTCCGTGGGCAGGGTCACGAGCGCTACTTCCTGCTGGTGGTTGACGACTACTCGCGTTACACCACAGTCTTCCCCTTGCGCAGCAAGGGTGATGTCACTGAGGTGTTGATCGACTGGATCCGCGCAGCTCGTCTCCAGCTCAGGAGGAGCTTCGGCTCGGACTTTCCTGTTCTGCGTCTGCACTCTGACCGAGGTGGAGAGTTCTCCTCTGGCCTTCTGCGAGCCTACTGTCGTGCACGAGGCATCCGCCAGACCTTTACGCTTCCGGACTCTCCACAGCAAAATGGGATTGCTGAGCGCCGCATTGGCATGGTCATGGACGTCGCTCGTACGTCCATGATGCATGCGGCTGCCCCCCATTTTCTGTGGCCGTTTGCGGTTCGGTACGCGGCGCATCAGATCAACCTTCACCCCAGGGTCTCCCGGCCGGAGACCTCCCCAGCTCTGCTGTGGACGGGGAAGGTCGGCGATGCGTCTGCGTTCCGTGTCTGGGGATCTCGGGCGTTTGTCCGCGACTTGTCTGCGGACAAGCTGTCCCCTCGTGCTGCTCCCTGTGTCTTCCTCGGCTTCCCCCCTGACGCTCCAGGGTGGCAGTTCTACCACCCCTCCTCTCGTCGTGTTCTGTCCTCCCAGGACGTCACGTTCGACGAGTCAGTCCCCTTCTACCGCCTCTTCCCCTACCGCACTCCTTCCCTCCCCCCGCCACCGCACTTCCTTGTGCCAGGTCCCCCCCCGGTAGACCCCCTTCCCCCTCAGGGTCCTGCCCCTTCAGGTGTGTCCCAGGTAGACGCAGTCGAGCCGGTCGAGGTTGCTGGTGACTCTGGTCCTGCTGCGGGTGCTGAGCCTGGGGGTGCTGAGTCTGGGGGTGCTGAGCCTGGGGGTACTGCGACTGGGGGTGCTGAGCCTGGGGGTGCGGAGTCTGGGGGTGCTGAGCCGTGGGGTGCTGCTACTGGGGGTGCTGAGCCAGGGGGTGCTGCGTCTGGAGGTGCTGAGCCTGGAGCTGCGGAGCCTGCGGCCACTGGACCTCCCCTTGTGGCGTCTGGCGGTGCGGGACCTGGCGGTTCTCCGGGTGCTTCGCCTCGGCGGGAGCCCCTCTCTCCACAGGAGCTGCGCGAGTGGTTTGCCCGGCGCTGGAGGCGTGCTGCTGGAGCTGGAGGTTCTTCGGCTACTGAGGGTGCTGGTGCCGCGGGTCCCGGAGGTGCTGGAGCTGGAGCTGCTGAGGGCGTTGGCGCTGAGGCTACTGCTGTCGGTCCTGGAGGCGGTCCTGCTGGGGGTGCTACTGGTGCTGCTGGAGGTCCTGGAGCTGGAGGTGCTACTGGCGCTGGTGCTGCCGCTGGGGGTACTGGTGCTGTCCCTGCTGTGTCTGGAGTCGCCGCGCGGCCTAGACCGTACTTCGTTCCGCTCCTTCAGCAGGTTCTTGGTCTCCCGCCTTCTACTGGTCCTCCTCCTCCCTTAGAGTGTCCACAGCCTGTCCTGTCACAGTTACAGTTACAGCCGGCCTCCCCACTGCCCGCTCCTTCTCCCTACACTGGTCCTACTGGAGGTCTTGCTGAGCGTCGTGAGCCTGCGTCTCGCCCTGCGTCGCCTGTCCGTGCTGCTCGCACTAGTGGTCGTGGTTCGCGTCAGCGTCCTCCTCCTGTCCCTGGCACGCACCGGATGTCTCTGCGTCCGTCCACTGCTCCTCTGCGTGCCCCTTTGCCTTCTCCTCCTGAGTCCTCTCTTCCTGCTCTTCCTGACCCGGAGTCGGACTCTCTTCGTGCTGCCAGTCCTGCTGTCACACGTCTCCTTGCTACTGTCGTCACTGACCCCTCTTTTGAGTCCACTGCTGCGTCTGCGCTTGTTGCTGAGCTCGTCGACTTTGCTGCTCGCTGTCGTCTAGACTACGCTGCCGGTCTTGTTGCTGAGTCTGCGTCTGTCTGTCCTCCGTCCGTCGGGGGTGAGTGTGCTCTTGGCACGGACGTCCTTGAGGACAGGCAGGAGGAGTTCAGGTGTCTGGCTGCTGCTTCACCTCATCTCGCGTCCGTACTACTTGCCCCTGAGGGAGACCCGGATGCACTAGACATCCCGACTCCGCGCTCTTACGCGGAGGCCGTAGAGGGTCCCTACTCCTCTCAGTGGCAGGCAGCTATGGATGCAGAGATGGCGTCCTGGAAGTCCACAGGCACCTACGTTGACGCGGTTCCCCCTCCTGGGGCGAACATCGTCAGTGGCATGTGGATCTTCAGGGTGAAGCGACCGCCGGGCTCTCCACCTGTCTTCAAGGCGCGGTACGTCGCTCGTGGCTTCAGTCAGCGGCAGGGAGTTGACTACTTTCAGACCTTCTCTCCCACCCCGAAGATGACCACTCTTCGGGTGCTGCTGCACATAGCCGCTCAGCGCGACTACGAGCTCCACTCTCTTGACTTCAGTACTGCTTTCTTGCAGGGTAGCCTGCACGAGGAGATCTGGCTGCGCCGTCCACCTGGCTTCACTGGGACTTTTCCTCTTGGCACCCAGTGGAGCCTCCGACGGCCAGTCTACGGTCTCCGCCAGGCACCGCGTGAGTGGCACGACACACTGAGGACTACGCTTGCGGCTCTTGGGTTTGCTCCCTCTACTGCTGACCCGTCGTTGTTTCTGCGCACCGACACTTCTTTGCCGCCGTTCTACGTCCTCGTGTACGTCGACGACTTGGTCTTTGCCACAGCTGACACTGCTGGACTAGCCTACGTGAAGTCCGAGCTGCAGAAGAGACACACGTGCACAGACCTGGGTGAACTGCGCAGCTACCTTGGCTTGCAGATCACTCGGGACAGAGCACGCCGCACCATTACCTTGACTCAGTCACACATGGTGCAGCAGGTCCTTCAGCGCTTCGGCTTCACGTACTCCTCGCCTCAGGCCACTCCTCTGTCTACTCGCCACTCGCTCTCAGCTCTGCCTTCGGATGAGTCCGTAGAGTCGAGTGGCCCGTACCCAGAGCTTGTTGGCTGCCTCATGTACCTGATGACCTGCACACGACCTGACCTTGCATACCCTCTTAGCATTCTTTCACGCTATGTTGCTCCTGGGAGACACCGACCAGAGCACATGGCTGCAGCGAAGAGGGTGTTGCGCTACTTGTGCAGTACGTCGGGCATGGGGCTAGTGCTTGGAGGGCGGAGTCCAGTGGTCCTCACTGGGCACGCGGACGCTTCTTGGGCAGACGACCAGGCTACACAGCGGTCGTCGCAGGGTTACACCTTCAGTCTTGGTTCCGGCTCTGTCTCGTGGCGGGCTACTCGCTCGTCCTCTGTTCTCAGCTCCAGTTGTGAGGCTGAGATCTACGCCGGGGCCATGGCTGCACAGGAGCTTCGCTGGCTCACCTACCTGCTGACTGACCTTGGAGAGCCGCCTCGTTCTCCTCCAGTGTTGTACGTAGACAACAAGGCCATGCTGGCCTTGTGTCGAGAGCAGCGCTTGGAGCACAGAACGAAGCACATTGCTCTCCGTTACTTTCTTGCTCGTGAGCTGCAGCAGCGTGGTCAGTTGCGACTTGCGTACGTGGCCTCTGAGGCCAACACTGCTGATGTGTTCACCAAGGCACTTGCGCCTTGTGACCATCAGCGCTTCTGCACCCAGCTGGGTCTTGTACCTGTCTTGCCTCACTTGCTCTCTTCTTGACCTTGCTTGTACTGTCACATATATATTCCTGCTCTTGCTTGTCTAGCTCTATATATATATGTGTACTCCTGCATGTGAACTGGCCCTGTTGCCCTGTCGTTGTGCTCGGACTGTGTGGTGACTTTGTGATCCACCCTGAGCTTGCTCTGCTTTGCTTGACTGGTCTTGTGACCCCTTGTTCTCCCCCACTTTGCCTATGGGGGTGTGTCAGAACATATATATAGCTTATGCTGTTGTGTAGGCTATAGTGGGGTATCCCATAGGGGGTACAACCCAATTAGGGTTTCCCATATGTACTCACTTCATTCATAGTTCATTCATTCTCGTTCTACTCTTCTCAGCGTTGATTGCGGAGCAGACCACGTTAGGGTTTCAAAGTTCCGTTGACGCGTTGGAGAGTTGGGTCGGTTGTCATGTAGCAGATTTCGTGCACGTTCCTCGTCAGGTGTACACTTGGTCCCGACTTTCGGATCTCAGGTGTTTCTTGTTTCGTTGCTTTCACATTGGTGCTGCGCCCTGGTGCTCCTCTCTCCTTCCCACAGCTCTTGCAACCTCGTCGAGCAGGGGTCCTCCAGTCTTGTCATTTGCTCGCTTTCAGATGTCCCTTTCGAAGCTGTTTCTCTAGCGATGAGTGCTGCTGGCGAAATTATGGCGAAATTATGGCTTAGCTGCTAGCGCGCGACCTAGCAGCAGCCCGAAATGCTCCCCGATCCGCGTTACCTGCTTCCATTGCGCGTCAGCTGTTGTATGTCGCGATATCCGGCAGCATCAGCTGGTGCGCGTCACTAGCGCTCGTGATGTCACGGCTGGCGCTCGGTGACAATAACGCACGTGACGACCTGCAGCGCCGGATGTGTCAGATTTATATGACATAGCTACTGTAGGCTATAGTGGGGTAGCACATATGGGGTACAGTTTTCTAGGGTTTACATTTTGTACCCAACTTTCCCTTAGTCATTCTCATTCCTCGTTTCTTCTCATGGTATCGAGCAGGTTCCCTAGTGGGAACGATTCCTAGGGCCCACCACCACGATTTTTTTTTTTCCTGCCCGTAGCGCGCTTCGCTCCGGCCCGAGTCGCGCCCTGTGTGCTCTCCCTACCGTCGCGCCCTCGCTAGGCCCCTCACGGCCCCGTCGCGTCGCCCTTAGCGGCCCTCTCACGGCTCCCTAGCGCCGCCCTTACGGCTCGTCGCGCCGCCCTTACGGCCCGTCGCGCCGCCCTTACGGCCCGTCGCGCCCGTCGCGCCACCCTCACGGCCCCTCGTGCCGCCCTTACGGCCCGTCGCGCCGCCCTTACGGCCCGTCGCGCCCGTCGCGCAGCCCTCATGGCCCCTCGTGCCGCCCTTACGGCCCCTCGTGCCGCCCTTACGGCCCCTCGCGCTACCCTTACGGGCCCTCCCGCGGCCCCTTCGGCCCCTCCCGTCGCCAGTCGGCCCCTTACGGCCCCCCCTCGCGGCCCCTCGAGCCGCCTTCCGCGGCCTTCTCACGGCCTGTCGCCGCCCTCGACGGCCCCTCGTGGCGCCCTTCACGGCCTCTCCGCCGCTCTTCGCGGCCCCTAGCGGCCGGCAGCCGCCGTCCCTGAGGCAGCAGCCGCAGCCGTCTCTGCAGCAGCAGTCGCCACAGCTTCTGCGACTGCTGCCGCGGTCGTCACCAACCACACCAGCCGCCGAGCCGCCCAGCAGCCGAGCACCCGAGCCGCCGAGCCGTCCTGCAGCCGAGCAGCCGAGCCGCCGAGCCGCCGAGCCGCCGAGCCGCCCAGCAGCCAACCGCCGAACCGCCCGGGCCGCCGAGTTGCCGAGCCGCCCGAGCCGCCCGAGCCGCCCGAGCCGCCGTCCTGCCGAGCCGCCGAGCCGCCGAGCCGCCCGAGCCGCCCTGTCCGGTAAGAGCAGCGCCTCTATCACTGCACTGCCCTTACCCTACTGTTCACACTGCTAGTCTACTGCTGTCATGGCTACCCCTAGTGTCCTCGCCTTTGACGCTGAGGGTCGGGCCATTGACTTTGACGTCTGGGTAGATGACCTGCAGCTTTTCTTACAGTGCGATAGGGCAGACGGTCTCTCCCTCTTTGACCTCACCTCTGGTGCCTCTCCTGCCCCTGCTGCTGATGCCGACGCCACTGTTCGCTCACAGTGGGCCACACGCGATGCTGCTGCACGTCTAGCTGTGCGTCGCCACCTGCCTATTTCTGAGCGTGCGCACTTTAGCCAGTACAAGAGTGCTCACACCTTGTACGACGCTGTAGTTGCGCGCTACTCCCCTGCCACTGCTGCACTGAGCCGCCTCATGCTACCGTACCTCTTCCCTGACCTTGCTGCCTTTCCCACAGTCGCTGACCTCATTACGCACCTCCGCACTAGTGACACTCGCTACCGCGCTGCGCTTCCTGCTGAGTTCTGCGCCAAGAACCCCCCCCCCATGTACATCACCCTCTACTACATAGTCACCCGGCTCCCTGACTCCCTTCGTGTAGTCAGGGACCACTTCCTCTCAGTTTGCCCCACCACTCTCACCGTTGACCTCCTCGAGAAGGCCCTCCTAGCAGCAGAGAAGAGCATAGTCGCTGTAGGAGCCTCTCGTGGTGACCCTCGCACCCCCGTCTTTGAGGGGTGTTCCCCCTCCCCCCTTTTGCCCTCTGTTGCCTCTGCTGCTGCGGCCGACCTCGTTGGTCTCGAGTCGGTCGGCGCTGCGTCTGCCCCGAGCGGGAGACGCCGCACCGGCAAGGGCAAGGGGGGCAAGGGTGCTGGAGGGGCTGGCGGGGGTGGCGGAGGTGGCGGTGGCGGAGGTGGCGGTGGCGGCAGTGGAAGGGGTGGGGGTGGTTGTGGGAGTGGTGGCGGGGGTGAAGGTGTCGGTGGCGGCAGTGGAGGCGGCGGCGGCGGTGGCGGTGGGAGCGGAGGTGGCGGAGGTGGCGGCGGTGGAGGAGGCGGCGGCGGAGGAGGTGGAGCTGGTCGGGGTGGCGCTGGGCAGAGGGTCGGCTCCGGTGGTGGTCAGCGCCAGCAGCAGCAGCAGCAGCAGCGGCAGCAGCGCACTCGTGACATCCCCCCCCCTCAGCAGCTCCGTGAGTGGTACGCTGCACGCCAGCGGGGTGGGGGTACTGGTCCGTGCACCTACGTCCTACGCACCGGCGACCGCGCGGGTGAGCAGTGCGGGGGTGCGCACTCCACCCAGCGCTGCTTTGGCCGCCTGACGGACGCTTGGTGTCACCAGTTCCCTGAGGCCACTGAGATCACCCGCTGGGGCGAGCTGTCTAGGGCGGGTGTAGCTATCTTTGACCTTGACTTTGATGCTATTCTTGCTGCCATGTATGCTGTGACTATTAGTGATGAGGGTGACTGTTACCGGTGTTTTCCGCCCGACCCGGGCATTGAGACTGCTGCTCTAGGTACTGGTGAGGCTGCTGCTCTAGGTGCTAGCGAGGCTGCTGCTCTAGGTGCTCGTGCGTCTGCTCACTCAGGTGCTGGTGAGTCTGCTCTCTCAGGTACTGCGTCGGCTTCGGCCTCCCACACCTTCACTCTTGACTCGGGGGCTTCTCGCTCCTTCTTTCGAGACCGCACCACACTCACGCCGCTTGGCCGGCCAGTTGCAGTCTCTCTGGCAGACCCCTCTGGGGGTCCTGTCCTTGCTCACTTCTCCACTGTCCTCCCGTGTCCGGCGGCCCCCTCTGGCACCTTGTCTGGTCTTTACCTCCCCTCGTTCTCTACGAACTTGGTGAGTGGTGCTGACCTACAGGATGCGGGGGTTCACCAGTTCACTCCTGCGAGTCAGCGGGTGACCCACTACACGGACGCTCGGACAGGCCGACACCTGGCCACGTTTACACGTCGGCCGGGGTCGAGCCTGTACACACTGACCACTGCGTCTCCTCCAGTCACTGCGTCTGGTCAGGTAGCTGCGTCGGGTCAGGTGTTTGCTGCAGCGTCCAGGTCTGGTCCTGAGTCTGCCCCCTGTTCGTGTCGCCTCCTGTCGCACGAGACTCTCCTCTGGCACCACCGCCTTGGTCACCCCTCCCTGCTTCGTCTCCGAGGCATGGCCTCCCGTGTCCTTGTCTCTGGTCTTCCCCGGTCCCTCCCTCCCCTTCCTCCGGGGCCCGGCCCTACCTGCGTCCCTTGTGTCGAGGGGCGGCAGCGGGCTGCCCCTCACTCCTCCCAGTTTCCTCTGACAGAGGCCCCGCTGCAGACGCTTCACATGGACGTGTGGGGCCCGGCCCGCGTCTGTGGACAGGGTCACGAGCGCTACTTCCTGCTGGTGGTTGACGACTACTCGCGTTACACCACGGTCTTCCCCTTGCGCAGCAAGGGTGATGTCACTGAGGTGTTGATCGACTGGATCCGCGCAGCTCGTCTCCAGCTCAGGCAGAGCTTCGGCTCGGACTTTCCTGTTCTGCGTCTGCACTCTAACAGAGGTGGAGAGTTCTCCTCTGGCCTTCTGCGAGCCTACTGTCGTGCACGAGGCATCCGCCAGACCTTCACGCTTCCGGACTCTCCACAGCAAAATGGGATTGCTGAGCGCCGCATTGGCATGGTCATGGACGTCGCCCGTACGTCCATGATGCATGCGGCTGCCCCCCATTTTCTGTGGCCGTTTGCGGTTCGGTACGCGGCGCATCAGATCAACCTTCACCCCAGGGTCTCCATGCCGGAGACCTCCACAGCTTTGCTGTGGACGGGGAAGGTTGGCGATGCGTCTGCGTTCCGTGTCTGGGGATCTCGGGCGTTTGTCCGCGACTTGTCTGCGGACAAGCTGTCCCCTCGTGCTGCTCCTTGTGTCTTCCTTGGCTTCCCCCCTGACGCGCCAGGGTGGCAGTTCTACCACCCCACCTCTCGCCGTGTTCTGTCCTCCCAGGACGTCACGTTTGACGAGTCGGTCCCCTACTACCGCCTCTTCCCCTACCGCACTCCGTCCCTCCCCCCGCCACCGCTCTTCCTTGTGCCAGGTCCCCCCCCGGTAGACCCCCTCCCCCCTCAGGGTCCTGCCCCTTCAGGTGTGTCCCAGGTAGACGCAGTCGAGCCTGTCGAGGTTACTGGTGACTCTGGTGCTGCTGAGGGTGCTGAGCCTGGGGGTGCTGACTCTGGGGGTGCTGAGCGTGTGGGTGCTACGCCTGGGGGTGCTGAGCCTGAGGGTGCTACTACTGGGGGTGCTGAGCCTGGGGGTGCTGAGCCTGGGGGTGCTACTACTGGGGGTGCTGAGCCTGGGGGTGCTACGCCTGGGGGTGCTGAGCCTGGGGGTGCTACACCTGGAGGTGCTGAGCCTGGGGGTGCGGAGCCTGAGGGAGCTGGGCCTGCTCGTGTGGCGTCTGGCGGTGCTGAGCCTGGAGGTTCTCCGGGTGCTTCGTCTCGGCGGGAGCCACTCTCTCCACAGGAGCTGCGAGAGTGGTTTGCCCGACGCTGGAGGCGTGCTGCTGGAGCTGGAGGTTCTTCGACTGCTGCGGGTGCTGGTGCCGCGGGTCCCGGAGGTGCTCGTACTGGGAGTACTGGAGCTGCTGGGCCTGCGGGTACGCCTGGAGCTGGAGCTGCTGAGGGTGTTGGCGCTGAGGCTACTGCTGTCGGTCCTGGAGGCGGTCCTGCTGGGGGTGCTACTGGTGCTGCTGGAGGTACTGGAGCTGGAGGTGCTGCTGGCGCTGGTGCTGCCGCTGGGGGTACTGGTGCTGTCCCTGCTGTGTCTGGAGTCGCCGCGCGGCCTCGGCCGTACTTCGTTCCGCTCCTTCAGCAGGTTCTTGGTCTCCCGCCTTCTACTGGTCCTCCTCCTCCCTTCGAGTGTCCACAGCCTGTCCCGTCCCAGTTACAGTTACAGCCGGCCTTCACACTGCCCGCTCCTTCTCCCTACACTGGTCCTACTGGAGGTCTGGCTGAGCGTCGTGAGCCTGCGTCTCGCCCTGCGTCGCCTGTCCGTCTTGCTCGCACTAGTGGCCGTGGTTCGCGTCAGCGTCCTCCTCCTGTCCCTGGCACGCACCGGATGTCTCTGCGTCCGTCCACTGCTCCTCTGCGTGCCCCTTTGCCTTCTCCTCTTGAGTCCTCTCTTCCTGCTCTTCCCGACCCGGAGTCGGACTCTCTTCGTGCTGCCAGTCCTACTGTCACGCGTCTCCTTGCTACTGTCGTCACTGACCCTTCCTTTGAGTCCACTGCTGCGTCTGCCCTAGTTGCTGAGCTCGTCGACTTTGCTGCTCGCTGTCGTCTAGACTACGCTGCTAGTCTTGTTGTTGAGTCTGAGTCTGTCTGTCCTCTGTCCGTCGGGGGTGAGTGTGCCCTTGGCACGGACGTCCTTGAGGACAGGCAGGAGGAGTTCCAGTGTTTGGCTGCTGCTTCACCTCATCTCGTGTCCGTACTGCTTACCCCTGAGGGAGACCCGGATGCACTTGACATCCCGACTCCGCGCTCTTACGCGGAGGCGATAGAGGGTCCCTACTCCTCTCAGTGGCAGGCAGCTATGGACACAGAGATGGCTTCCTGGAAGTCCACAGGCACCTACGTTGACGAGGTTCCCCCGCCTGGGGCGAACATCGTCAGTGGCACGTGGATTTTCAGGGTGAAGCGACCGCCGGGTTCTCCACCTGTCTTCAAGGCACGTTACGTGGCTCGTGGCTTCAGTCAGCGGCAGGGAGTTGACTACTTTCAGACCTTCTCTCCCACCCCGAAGATGACCACTCTTCGGGTACTGCTGCACATAGCTGCTCACCGCGACTACGAGCTGCACTCTCTTGACTTCAGCACTGCTTTCTTGCAGGGCAGCCTGCACGAGGAGATCTGGCTGCGTCGCCCACCTGGCTTCACTGGGTCTTTTCCTCCTGGCACCCAGTGGAGCCTCCGGCGGCCAGTCTACGGTCTCTGCCAGGCACCGCGCGAGTGGCACGACACACTGAGGACTACACTTGCGGCTCTTGGGTTTGCTCCCTCTACTGCCGACCCGTCACCGACACTTCTTTGCCGCCGTTCTACATCCTCGTGTACGTCGACGACTTGGTCTTTGCCACAGCTGACACTGCTGGACTCGCCCACGTGAAGTCCGAGCTGCAGAAGAGACACACGTGCACAGACCTGGGTGAACTGCGCAGCTACCTTGGCTTGCAGATCACCCGGGACAGAGCACGCCGCACCATTACCCTGACTCAGTCACACATGGTGCAGCAGGTCCTTCAGCGCTTCGGCTTCACGTACTCCTCGCCTCAGGCCACTCCTCTGCCTACTCGCCACTCGCTCTCAGCTCTGCCTTCGGATGAGTCCGTAGAGTCGAGTGGCCCGTACCCAGAGCTTGTTGGCTGCCTCATGTACCTGATGACCTGCACACGACCTGACCTCGCATACCCTCTTAGCATTCTCGCACGCTATGTTGCTCCTGGGAGACACAGACCGGAGCACATGGCTGCAGCGAAGAGGGTGTTGCGTTACTTGTGCAGTACGTCGGGCATGGGGCTTGTGCTTGGAGGGCAGAGTCCAGTGGTCCTCACTGGGCACGCAGACGCTTCTTGGGCTGACGATCAGGCTACGCAGCGGTCGTCACAGGGTTACACCTTCAGCCTTGGTTCCGGCTCTGTTTCGTGGCGGGCTACCCGCTCGTCTTCTGTTCTCGGCTCCAGTTGTGAGGCTGAGATCTACGCCGGGGCCATGGCTGCACAGGAGCTTCGCTGGCTCACCTACCTGCTGACTGACCTCGGAGAGCCGCCTCGTTCTCCTCCAGTGCTGTACGTAGACAACAAGGCCATGCTGGCCTTGTGTCGAGAGCAGAGACTGGAGCACAGAACGAAGCACATTGCTCTCCGCTACTTCCTTGCTCGTGAGCTACAGCAGCGTGGTCAGCTGCGGCTTGCGTACGTGGCCTCTCAGGCCAACACTGCTGATATCTTCACCAAGGCACTTGCGCCTTGTGATCATCAGCGCTTCTGTACTCAGCTGGGTCTTGTGCCTACCTTGCCTCACTTGCTCACCCCTTGACCTTGTTTGTACTGTTGCATATATATATACACCTGCTCTTGCTTGTCTAGCCTTATATATATATGTAATCCTGCATGTGAATTGGCCTTGTGGCCTTGAACTTGTGCTCGGAATGTGTGGTGACTTTGTGATCCACCCTGAGCTTGCTTTGCTTTGCTTGACTGGTCTTGTGACCCCTTGTTCTCCCCCACTTTGCCTATGGGGGTGTGTCAGATTTATATGACATAGCTACTGTAGGCTATAGTGGGGTAGCACATATGGGGTACAGTTTTCTAGGGTTTACATTTTGTACCCAACTTTCCCTTAGTCATTCTCATTCCTCGTTTCTTCTCAGGATGCGCGTTTTCGGCGGCTGCGGCCAGATCCGTGACTGCTGCTTCTGTCGCGTTACTGCTTCCTCTGTCGCGCGGCTGCAGTAACCTTCTCGCTTGACGTCCTGCACGCTGCAGCTCCTTGCGCGTGACTGCTGTTCACGGCGCTCTGCGACATCGATGCCCGTGGTCATCGGCAGCAGCGGCTGGCGCACGTCTGGAGCATCATGCGCGCTGCTGCATTATATCGCATGTGGCGGCTTCTACTGGTGCGCGCCCTCCCCTTGCCATTTCGGACGACCTGGCGCCCCTGCAGCGCCTCGCGCATGACGCCACTGCCCACGACTGCAGCGACGGCCGCACCTGTGGCGAGCTGCAGCACCTGTGGCGCACGGCAGCACCTGTGACGCACGGCAGCACCTGTGACGCACGACTTTCTCCTTCCTGCCGAGGTGAGAATGCTTAGTAGAACCTGACTGTTTCACCCATATTACCCTGTTACCCTGTGATGTTACCTTGTGCTGCTCCCCTTGACCCTGTGCTGCTCCATGTTGCCCTGTGCTGCTCCCCCTATACCAGGTGGCGTACGGGAGCAGCTGCAACTGGTACACAAGCACCTGGCGGCTGCTCCTGCACCTGTCGGCTGCTCCTGCACCTGGCGGCTGCTCCTGCACCTGGCGGCTGCTCCTGCACCTGGCGGAAGCTGCACCAGCAGCGGTTGACGAGTGGCGGCCGCATCAGCAGCTTGTGCAGGCCAGCTTCTCGTGCCGACCAGCAGCTTCAACTTCAACGGCGTGCAGCAGGGGTCGCACATCAGCAGCACTACCCGGTGCTCGGCAGCAGCATCAGCGTATTGCAGTAGCGACACACTCGCGGAAGTAGCGGCGGGTGAGCTGGAGACGACTAGCAGCAACGGGCTGCTGACCCATTCTTCTGCCGAGGTGAGGTGTTCCGTTTGAGCGAGTGTTGTGCTCTCCTCTCTGCCGCACCCAAGTCCTGACTTCTTGCACCGTCGTATCTTATGCACCCTTGTGAGTGAGGCTCCAGCTTTCTACCCTGCCTCATGCCATGGTGCCTTACACCCCGTAAGCCTCGTCTTGTTCTGGATGCAGAGTCAGTCATGCCTGCTTTCACTTGTGATGCTATCCCCTTGTCACACCAGCAGGCGCACGGGAGCAGCTGCGGGCGACTGGCCATGGCGGCTGCAACATTTCCTGCCCACCGGAAGCATCACTTGGCCGCTTGCAGCAACATCGGGCCTGCTGCAGCAGATGGCGGCAGAAGCACTCTGCACCAGCACTCTGCCTGCAGCTCCCCTTGACGCCCTTAACCAGAAGCTATGCGGCCTGCAGCAACTATTGTGGCTCCAGCATGTCTTGGTACGCTACTGCTGCTCCAGCACACGTCCATCACATGTAGCTTGCCTTTTATCTTCGATCAGCAGTAACAGCCGCTTATCCATTCATGATTGTGTAATCCTCCACTGACTCTTGCTGTCGTGTTTCACTCCCCCTGAAACCAGCAGGCATTTGAAGAATTCAGGAACGGCTGCTGGAGTTGGCGAGTGATTGTGACCGAGTAGCAGCAGCGACTGTCCAACAGAATATGTTATGGCTGCTCTTGTCACTAATTGCAGTAGGTCTCTTCATGATGCATGTGTTGACTCTTGTGATGACGAAAATGAAGGATGGTCTTGAAATCAAATCCCGAGTTGTTGTACCCCAAGATGCTCTGCACCCCACTTCCTCTCTCACTCGTGTGTTTGTAGTTATGCACATGTGTGAGCACACACAGCACCAAACACGAGTGAGATGTGTGGAGCTACGGGATGCCTTGGTGTCCACCGCCCCTTAAGAAGCCCGAACATGTAAGTGCACCTCCAGCGTCGTCAATCTGCTGACTTGTTGCAGGCGGTGGTCCAGGCGGAATTGGTTGGAGACCGCACAAGAGGCTGCAGGTGAGATGTTGCTTTGCTGTGATGGGCTTGGTGAGGTAATCAGCCGCTTGCTGTGCTGTCGGGCAATACTCCGGCCACACAACACCGTCGCGAACTGCCTTCCGCGTCCAATGGTAACGGACTTCCATGTGTTTTGTGCGTTGACTCATCTGCTCCCCTGTTGCAAGCGCAATTGCGCTCTGGTTGTCCACAAAAAGGACAGTGGGTTCTTGCTGTGGGAAACCGAGGTCGTCACACAAGCGTCGAAGGTATGTTGCTTCCCTTGCCCCTTCGAACATTGCAATGTATTCCGCTTCAGCTGTGGACGTGGCAATGACTGTTTGGCGCTTAGTCCTCCAACTGACAGCAGCTCCTCCCAAGGTAAACACGTAGCCTCCAACCGAGTGACATCCCACTTCGTTCGCATAGTCCGAATCCGTGTATCCTCGGAGCACCAAGTCCCCTCCTCCATAGACCAGCCCCACGTCCGCAGTGTTCTGTAAGTATTTGAACACCCTTTGGATTCCAAGCACTGTTGCTGCTGTTGGCTTGCTTGCTTGTCTGGCCAGCACATGCGTTGCATATGTTATATCCGGTCTCCCTGCTGTTGAGATGTATAGTAATGTCCCCACTTGTTTCAGCACCAATTGACTGTCAATCTCGTCTGGTGGTTCTCCTTGTGGTCCAGTTTTCTTAGTGATTGGCGTCCTGATTCCGGAGCGACTGCCTTCCATCCCGAAGGTCGCCAAAGCCTGTGAGATGTACTTTGTGAGTCCGAGCGAGATCGAGTCGTTGTCAGCAGTGACGTTGAGCCCCAAAAACTGCGTCATGGTCTTGCTGATGGTCAAGGTAAATTTCTGCTTCAGGTGCTGAATCACAGCTTCAATGCCTTCGTCGTCATGAGACTGGATGAGGATGTCGTCAACGTAGGTGAGTAGCCACACCGTGTCCTTTCCTTCTCGTTTCCAGATAAAAAGGGACGGGTCAGATTCGGATTGCACCATGTCCAGCTCCAACAAGACACCCCGTAAGTGCTGATGCCACAAACGTGGTGCTTGTTTCAGTCCATACACACTTCTTTTGAGTTTCCAGACTTTGTCTCCGTCCCGCCTTGGTTCTGGTGGTCGTACGTATATATCCCGGTCGATTGGAGCGTACAGGAATGCGTTGGAGATGTCCAGTTGCACCACCTTCCGCTTTGTAGTAGATGCACCAGCAACGAACATGCGAGAGGTAGGTCCTTGGCTGACTGGTGCATACGTCCCATCGTATGTTCCCCATGTCTGCCCACATCCCTTGACCACCCAGCGCGCTTTAAACCGGTTTGGCTGTCCGTGCTCATCTCGTTTCACCCTTAGAACGACTCCTTCCGTCAGCACCGTCGTTCCTTTTGGTACGTCCGCTCTGTCCACCACTTCGTATGCGTCCAGCTCATCGAATTTAGCCAATTCTGCATCCACCGCGGCTTGCCAAAGAGGTGCGTACGGGTCTGTTGTCATGTCCTTGAGCGTTTTGGGCTCCTTGTACGTCAAGTCCACCATGGGGATGCCGGTTGCTGCACATCCTAGCACGTGTTGTTGCACGTTGAACGCTTGTGTTGCCCGTTGTTTCCCAAACAGCACGTCCAATCCTGTCATGCCGTCCGTCCCTTGTTCTTCTCTTCCAAGCACAGTCACCATTGGGTTGAAATGAACCCGTCGTGGAGTTGCGTCATGAGCTGCCAGCTCAATTCCATCAGGTGGGTACGCAAAGTCATAGAGATGACTTGCCTCATTCTCCATGTTGCTTTCAGCAACTTCAGGAATAGAGACGCCTGCTGGAGGTAAGTCACTTGCTGTAGCCCCTTCTCCTGTTTCGGCTGCATCATCAATGGGTGAGTCCTCTTGAGTTGCGTCAACTTCCTGTCCTCGTGCGGTTGTAGGCGATGTAGGCGATGGTGGGGATGCGGGAAAGGAGTCAAACCTGGAGCCAAAGCCTTCTCCGCCTGAAGTCCAGCCGTCAATGTGCGGTGAGACTTCTTCCAAGTAGCGTTGGCATTCGAGTACTGATTCAGCGTCCGGTAACATGAGGTCATCAAAAAAGCGAGCGGAGCGTGTGTCAGTGTCAACGTCGCTTGCCAAGTCCCGCACGATCCATGCCTTTCGTGAGTTAGAGAGGCCGAGAAACATGCCTGTCCGACCTCTCTGCTCAAATTTCCCGAAGCTGCCTTGGGGAGGGAGATAGTAGCACAGGCAGCCAAAGGTCCTTGCTATCGAGACATCTGCCGCCTTTCCCGTCATCATGAAGTACGGTGAGTGTGCCGATGGGTTGCTGCTGCAGCTGATGCGGTTGTGTAGCCATGCTGCATATTCCAGCGCATAAGGCCAGAACTTAGAGGAAAGGCTGGCCCCAGTAGTCATTGCGTGCACTCGGTCCATGAGTGTACGGTTAACCCGTTTGGCGACTCCATTCTGCCGTGGCGTGTGTGGCAAGGACGTTTGGTGATTGATGCCGTGAGAGCTCAGGTAATTCGTGAAAGCATTCGCGGTATACTCCCCCCCATTGTCCGTGCGCAAGGCAGCCAGCGGCTTCGTGGGCAATTTGGTCTTCATCTCGCGATGCCATGCCGAGAAAACAGTTGCCATGTCGGACCGGCGAGCCAACGGTGCCACCCACAGGTAGTTGGTGTAGTCATCCTTGAGCGTCACCACGTAGCGAAGTGAAGGGTGGATCGTCACCCAAGTCCATGATATCGCTATGCACGAGCTCCAAAAGTCGAGTTGTGCGCTTGTCTCCACCTGTGGGAAATGGGGCTTTGCTCATCTTCCCTCGAAGACATGAGTCACACGGGGGTTTGAGGGGACTTGTCTTGTCGGATATGGAGAGTCCTTCAACATCTCCATTGCGAAATGTTGCGTCCATGGATGTGTATGATGGGTGACCCAAGCGTTTGTGGGCCATGCGATATGTGATCGATGCATGAGCAGACTGCACATTCAGCCCTCCAAGACCAGGTTCATTCGATGCTTCATTCGGATGATCATGACCAGATTCATGGGCAGATGTAAGTGCAGGCTCATATTGCATCATGAGCACACCATGCATGATCATCCCAATCCCAATGACCACATGCTCATCTCCAGCTGCCATAGTGATCTCAATGTTGCCATCATCACGTGTGCGAATCCGAGCTCCCTTCTTGTGCAGTTGGCAATAAGAGAGCAAGTTGGACTTCAATCCGGGGACATAGAGCACGTCGGTGAAGCATACGGTTGTTCCATCAGGTGCCGTTGCTCGAATTGTTCCCGCCATCGAGCTCAACAGGTGGCTCGCGTCAGCAAGCTCCACGTACACAGGTTCGTTCAGCTCCTCTACACCCTCAAACCAATCCTTTTCTGAAATCATGTGTTGGCTGCATCCGCTGTCCAGCAACCACATCGATCCTCCGGCTGATGGTAACGTTGCTTGTGACGATCGAACTGTTGCAACGCATGTAACGGTTCGTTTGTTGTCTCCCCGGGCTGCCCCTTGCTGTTTTGTCGCTTGGTTGTCACGTTTCGGACTTTCACTCCTTCGAGGCGAGGACGAACGGCTACTCCAGGTGTGCTGGTTTGTTCTCCCTCTGTTTTGTGGTTCCCAACCTGGTGGTGACCAACCCGGAGGCGCCTTGTGACACTTGTAGAACGGGTGGCCGGATTCCTTGCAGTACCAACACACAAGGTTAGACCGCCCTCCTTTTCCTTCGTTGCCTTTGAATTTGTCCCCAACCGGCGCATGCTGCTCTCCCGTTGACCTTGTCGCATTCTGGTTGCCCTTTGTCTCGGTCCTCTCCTTTGCTGGTGAAGTATCTCCACGTGCTTGACCAGCCATGCGGGGAGGACGTTTGTCACGGTTGGTCTTGCTAATGAGGTCTTGGTAACGTTGTTCCTGAATCATCATTCGCTGTAGTGTGTAGCTGTCCGAGATGTCGTGTAGCATTGCTGAATGCCTTAGCTCCTCCCAATGCGGCGGCAGCCCAGTAATCAGATTCAAGGTGAATGAATCTTCATCCACCATTTTTCCCGCCATTGCCAACTTGTCACGAATTGCAGTTGCTCGGTTGATGTATTCTTCCACTCTTTCTTGACTCACCATCTTCAGGTTGTCCAATTGCCTTTGGAGAGATGCCTTTGCCACCGAATCCTTTGCCTGGTAAGTCTCCATCAGGTACTCCCATGCTTCGAATGCCGGACTGTATGACTCTTGGAACACATCCAGTTGCAGCTGAATCGTTGCGCTCACGCTATGTAGTAGTACCCAAAAGGCCAGCGTAGCCCGTTGTGAGTAATCTGCTTGCAGAACTTCCAGCCGTTCCATTGCATCTCGCATGTCTCCATTCGCCATTGTAACCGGGTATTGTAGTGTCACGAAAAACTCCCACAGATTTGTCACGCGCGCGTTCATGCGAAACCGAAGAGCCCACTCTCGGAAGTTAGTCCCGTCGAACGGGGTTGTTGTGAACGCTTTGTCCACTGCTGCTCCCACCATCTTGCGTGACAACCTGTCCTTGTCTTCTTCCGTGTACTCTCGTGGAGACGGGTCGAAGAGCGTAGGCACGTTAGATGGTCGAGGTAGTTGTACCGTGCGATGTGTGCCTTCACGTTCCACCACTTCCACTTGATCACGTCGCATGACACCACTTGACTGCATCCCGTGCCCCATGCGTCCCATGCTTCCTGCAGGTACAGCTTCCATTTGAGACCGTGGCGCACGAGGAGGTATGACGTTGTTGCCCAAAAGGTGAGATCTGCCAATGGGATGGGAGTTAGTACCAAGACGTCGTAGTGGGGGAGCACCAATAGTGTAGGATTCGAATCCCACACCTTCCATGCCCACATGACTGGTTCGACCACTCCCTTCACCAATCTGTCCTCTCATGTTTCTTCCCATGCCGATCCCATCACCATGCTCCATCACATTCGTTCCACTCCCGTACGCATCATCCCTCTCCGTTGCTTCCCTTTGCATGGTTGATTGAGGTTCGGGGTGGGAGCTCCCCTCTCCTTGGAAGGATGCATCCTTCCTTTGGGATGACTCTCCTCCTTGGGGTAAGCTTCCCTCTCCTTCACCTTCAATCTCTGCATCCATATTTGAAGCATGGGTTTGGTTAGTACGCGGAGTGTTTGGGTTGCTGAAATCTCGAACTTGGGCTGGCATGTTGAATTTTGCTCTTAATGACGCTTGGAGTGTCGGTGGTGCCCTTGCAATCATGTTCTCCAGATGCTCATGTTGAGCCATGATGGCTTCTTCAAACGCCTCGTATCCAGTATCGACTTCATCGTCGAACCGCGCCATGCCTTCAATCCAAATGTTGTCACTTGCTGTGCGAGTTTGCTAATATGTCAGTCCAATGTGAATGCTGATAAGGTTCTGACAAAATTTCGGCAGCATGCCCCCTAGAGTAGCTCTGATACCATGCTAGAAAGGCATGATGCCGGTGTAGCGGAAGCCTTGATTGTAGAAGAGAATAGCAAGATAACCATGCAACTGAATAGATTGATTATGAAACCTCACAGCAAGGAATTTATGCTATCAGCTACCCTGCCCACACCTATCCATGCACACTAATAATTGTACCACCAATAATGGCAACTCCAATAAAGGAGTACCAATAATTCCACCCCCAAACCTCTAGAATCCAATAATTCTGGCCCTACAATAATTGTACAATTATTGTAGGACCTGGAGTCTTATAAAGGAGACTACAGTAAAAATCTAACAGCATATATAGTTCCTCATGTTTCTATTTCCAACACAACCTACCCTACCTAACAACCACCTGGTACAGTGACAACCCCCAGCTCATTGCTGCTGCCCTTCCCTGCATGCCCACATTCGGTCCCTATCCACCTTTACCCGTGCTGGGCTGGGCTCTCACCATGGGGGGGCGCGAGGGCCTCTTCCTCCCCGGTGTGCCTCGGCCCCTCAGCACCCCCTTCACCCATCACCCTTCACCCTTCACACAATGCTCTTTGCCGCTTGCTTTATCGCTCCAGGGGGTGGGGAGGCAGGCAAAGGGCGCAGGAGGTGGGGAGAGAGTGGATGAGGAGGAGAGAGGGGTGGTGGGTATGGGAGGGTGAGGTGGCAGGAGGCAGTTGCGAGGTCCCAGTTGTGTTGGATGAGGAACTTGGTGTTGTTGACCCCCACCAGGTTGTAGCGTGCTCCTGATGGGTCCATGAGAATGGGGGCGAACCTGCAGAGGCGAGGCAGAGAGAGACAGGAAGAAGGGCAAAGTGGGGGGAAAGAGGGGGAGTGTGGTGGTGGGGAGGAGGGGAGGAAATTGGAGGCGTTGTCCCCACCAGTTTGTATTTGATAGAGGGGCCTGTCCGAATTGGAGAGAACCTGGATGGGGGAGGGCAGTGCACAAGGTAGGGGAGGGTTGGGCCTGCATTTTCTCACTTATGTATGTTGGACTAAGTGGAGGCAGAGGGCCCCATGCAGACATGAGAGACGCAGAAACAGACCATTAGGAAGCAGCAATCGTTGAATTCCGAGACGTCTCAAAACTGACACCGGTATAAGCAAACATGAGAGGCACTGTGAGCTCACGTCCGGGAGCACTTGTCGGCGTTCTCCTCCCCGTCGCTGTCAAACCACATGGAGACGAAGGGGATGGCTGCTGGCATGGAGTGGTACCAGGATGTGCAAACACGAGGCACTGAGCACTCACGTCCACGAGCACTTATCGGCGTTCTCCTCCCCGTCGCTGTCAAACCACGTGTAGACGAAGGGGCTGGCAGCCGCCTCTGCAAGCTCGTGGGCCAAGACAGACACGAGGCCATCCATGCCGGGGTCGCCCGTGGGGGATAGAGACGCGTTGCTGCGGGTGTCCGCTGCTATGCACGAGGTAGGGCACTGCAGCGGTGGGTGAGGGAGACGCAATTGGGGTGAGGAACAATGGAGGCTCCAAGGAGGGTTAGACATGTGAGGCGGGGGGCCACAGAGGCGTTGCCGAGCCAAAGAAGTGCCACCCGCAGAACGCCACACAGAAGCGATCCGCCTGGGGATTCTCGCTGTCCGCCTGCGCCACGCTCGCGTCCGACAGCACGAAGTACACCCCATCTGCGTCATAAGGCAGCCTCTGGCTCGTGATGGCGTCGGCGATGAGCGCCGTAACGTCAGCGTCGTAGAGCGTGGCGCCTCGGGATTATCCTGCGTCATCCGTCTCACCGCACCACGTGACGGTTTCCGTCACCCGCCGCCCCGCCTGATCATGGTACTGCCGGTTCACGATCCACCACAGCGGCCTTGTGTTAGGCCTTGTGCCTACTTTGCCTCACTTGCTCACTACTTGACTCTGCTTGTACTGTGATCTATATATATACCTGCATGCTTACACTTGCTAGGGTATGATTACTGTATTGTTTGTTCTCTTTTATATAACTCTGCATGTGAACTGGCCTTGTGGCCCTTTGCTTGTGCTCGGACTGTGTGGTGACTTTCATGGTGATCACCAGGCGGAAGTGCCTTGGTGAATATATCAGCAGTGTTGGCCCTAGTGGCCAGACGAAGCTGGCCACGCTGCTGCAACTCTCGAGCAAGGAAGTATCGTAGAGCGATGTGCTTCGCTCTGTGCTCTAGTCTGTGTTCCTGACACAAAGCAATCATGGCATTGTTGTCTACGTACACAACTGGAGGCGAACGAGGCTGCTCTCCCAAGTCATTCAGCAGGTAGGTGAGCCAGCGTAACTCCTGTGCAGCCATGGCCCCTGCGTAGATCTCAGCCTCACAACTAGAACTGAGAACCGAAGACGAGCGGGTAGACCGCCAGGAAACTGAGCCGGAACCGAGGCTGAAGGTGTAACCCTGTGACGACCGCTGCGTAGCTGAGTCGTCAACCCAAGAAGCGTCTGCGTGACCAGTGAGGACAACTGGACCCCGTCCTCCAAGCACGAGCCCCATGCCCGACGTACTGCACAAGTAATGCAGTACCCTCTTCGCAGCATCCCAGTGCATCTTTCGGTGCCTACCGGGAGCCACGTAGCGAGGCAAGAGGCTGAGAGGGTACGCGAGGTCAGATCGTGTGCACGTCACCATGTACATGAGGCAACCCACAAGCTCTGGGTACGGACCACTCGGCTCTACGGACTCGTCCAAAGGTGGAGCTAAGAGCGAGTGGCCGGTAGACAGAGGAGTGGGCTGTGGCGAGGAGAACTATAAGCCGAAGCGCTGAAGGACCTGGTGCACCATGTGTGATTGATTCAGGGTGATGGTGCGCCGTGCTCTGTCCCGGGTGATCTGCAAGCCAAGATAGCTGCGCAAATCACCCAGGTCAGTGCAGGTGTGTCTATTCTGCAGCTCCGACTTCACAAGGGTCAGTGCCTCGGTGTCAGCAGTGGCAAAGACTAGGTCGTCGGCGTAGACGAGGACGTAGAACGGCGGCAGCGAGGTGTCGATGCGTAGAACCAGCGACGGGTCAGCAGTAGAAGGAGCAAACCCAAGAGCCGCAAGTGTAGTCCTCAGTGTGTCTTGCCACTCGCGAGGCACCTGGCGGAGACCGTAGACTGGCCGCCGGAGGCTCCACTGGGTACCTGCAGGAAACGAACCAGTGAAGCCAGGTGGGCGGCGCAGCCAGATCTCCTCGTGCAGGCTGCCTTGCAAGAAAGCTGTGCTGAAGTCAAGAGAGTGCAACTCGTAGTCACGCTGAGCAGCGACACCCGAAGAGTAGTCATCTTCGGGGTGGGGGAGAAGGTCTGGAAGTAGTCAACCCCCTGTCACTGTTTGAAGCCTCGAGCAACGTAACGCGCCTTAAAGGCAGGCGGAGAACCCGGCGGCCGCTTCACCCTGAAAATCCACATGCCATTGACTATGTTCGCCCCAGGTGGGGGAACCTCGTCGACGTAGGTGCCTGTGGACTTCCAGGATGCCATCTCGGCATCCATGGCTGCCTGCCACTGAGAAGAGTATGGACCCGTAATCGCCTCTGCGTAAGAGCGCGGGGTCAGGATGTCTGGTGCATCCGGGTCTCCCTCAGGGGCAAGCAGCATGGAAGCGAAACGAGGTACAGCAGCTGCAAGACACTCAAAGTCCTCCAGCCTGTCCTCAAGGACGTCCGTGCCAAGAGCACACTCACCCCCGACGAACGGAGGACTGGCAGACACAGACTCAGCAACAAGAGCAGTGACGTAGTCTAGACGACAGGCAGCAGCAAAGTCAAGCAGCTCATTAACGAGGGTAGACGCAGCAGCAGACTCAAAGGAAGGGTCAGTGACAGCAGTGGCGAGGAGACGAGAGACAGTGGGACTGGTAGCACGAGCGCGGTCAGACTCAGGGTCAAGGACAGCAGGAAGAGAGGACTCAGGAGGAGCAGGCAGAGGAACACGCAGTGGAACAGAGGAAGGACGAAGTGCCATAGCGTCCGTGCCGGGGACAGGAGGAGGACGCAAACGAGGAACGCGACGAGCAGTGCGAACAGGGGAGACAGGACAAGACGCAGGCTCACGACGCTCTGTAAGACTGCCGGACTGCTCAGTGTAAGGAGAAGGAGCAGGCAGTGGGGAGGCCTGCGGTAACGGCAGCTGCGACTGGTCAGGCGGTGGACACAGGAGGGGAGGAGTAAGGCTAGTAGAAGACGGGACACCAAGAACCTGTTGAAGTAGGGGAACGAAGTACGGCCGCGGCTGCACAGTGCCTCCAGGGTCAACAACTCCAGCTCCTCCAGCTCAAGCGCCTCCCGCGCCAGTGCCTCCAACTCCAGTGCCTCCAGCGTTAGTGCCACTAGCTCCAGCGCCTCCCGCGCCAGTGCCTCCAACTCTTGCTCCTCCAGCTCCAGCGCCTCCAGTGCCAGTGCCACCAGCTCCAGCTCCTCCAGCTCCAGTGCCAATAGCACTAGAGCCTCCAGCTCCAGCAGCTCCAGGCTCCGTAGGGTCTCCAGCTCCAGCGCCCCCAACACCACCAGTCCCGGCAGCTCCAGTACCCCTGGTACGAGCACCTCCAGGACCAGTAGCCGCAGTACCTCTAGTACCACCAGCTCCAGTAGTAACTCCAGCACCTCCAGCTCCGGTAGCTCCACTCCGAAGGCGTGCGCGCCGAACAAGCCACTCACGCAGCTGCTGCGGAGACAGTCTCGGCGAAGCACCAGCAGGACCTCCAGACGAAGCAGCACCCTGAGGCTCAGCACCCCCACACTCCGCACCCTCCGACTCAGCACCCCCAGGCTCAACACCCTCAGGCTCAACACCCCCAGGCTCCACAGCCACAGGCTCAGCACCCCCACGCTCCTCACCCTCAGGCTCAGCACCCCCAGGCTCCTCACCCCAGGCTCCGCACCCCCAGACCCAGCATCATCAGACTCCGCAACCCCCGGCTCCGCACCCCCAGACGCAGCACCCTGAGCAGCACCTGAGTCGACAGCTACCTCAACAGGCGCAGTACTAGGGAATGGGTCTACCTGAGACACACCTGAGGGAGCAGGATCCTGGGGGGGGAGGGGGTCTATCGGAGGGGGACCTAGAGCAAGGAAGAGTGGCGGGGGTGGGGGAGGGGCAGAGCGGTAGGGGAAGAGACGGTAAAAGGGAACCGACTCGTCAAACGTGATGTCCTGAGAGGGGAAGACACGGCGCGAGGTGGGGTGGTAAAACTGCCAGCCAAGCGCGTCAGGGGTAAAGCCAAGGAAGACGCAGGGAATAGCGCGGGCGGAGAGCTTGTCCGCGGACATATCGCTAACAAAGGCACGAGAACCCCAGACCCGGAACACCGATGCATCGCCAACCTTCCCCGTCCAAAGCAATGTAGGCGAGGTCTCCGGGAAGGAGACACGGGGCCAGAGGTTGAGCTGATGCGCAGTGCACCGGACTGCAAACGGCCACAGAAAATGGGGAGCAGCCGCATGGATCATGGAGGTACGAGCGACCTCCATGACTAAGCCAATGCGGCGCTCAGCAACACCATTTTGCTGAGGGGAGTCCGGAAGCGTGAACGACTGGAGAATGCCCTCCCCACAACAAAAGTCTCGCAAGAGGTCGGAGGAGAACTCACCACCTCTATCAGAGTGCAGACGCATGACAGGAAGGTCCGCACGGAACCGCTCGCAGAGCTGGAGACGGATTGCGCGGATCCAAGGGATCAAGACATCAACGACCTGACCCTTGCTGCGCAAGGGGAAGACCATGGTGTACCGCGTGTAGTCGTCAACAACCAGTAGCGCTCGCGGCCCTGTCCACTTACGCGGGCTGGGCCCCACACGTCCATGTGGAGAGTCTGCAGGGGAGCAGTCGTCGGGGGAAACGAGGAGGAGTGAGGAGCGGCGCGCTGCCGCCCCTCGACACAAGGAAGGCAGGGCGGGGCAGACGAGGGCGGCAGGGGAGGCAGAGACCTGGGAAGACCAGAGACAAGGAGACGGGAGTACATGCCACGAAGGCGTGGCAGGGAGGGGTGACCAAGGCGGTGGTGCCACAGAAGAGTCTGGTGCGTCAGGAGGCGACACGAGCAAGGTGGTGCTACCGGACCTGACGCGGACACCTGAGCAGACGCAGCTATCTGAGGAGGCTCGGTAGCCAGTGTGTACAGACTCGACCTTGGCCGACGAGTGAACGTGGCCAGGTGACGATCCGTCCGTGTACACGTGCAGATCGACACATGCTGACCCCCAGGAGTGGTGGTAGTGACCATCACATCGTGGAGGGCAGTGGTACTCACCAAGTTTGTAGAGAACGAGGGGAGGTGAAGACCTCACAGTGAGCCGGACGGAACCGCCGGACACGGGAGGACAGTGGAGGAACGGGCAACGACCGGGCCCCTGGAGGGATCAACCGGTCGGACCGGGACAGGTGCAGGGAGAGGAGTGAGAGTGGTGCTGTCACGAAAGAAACAACGTGAGGCACCTGAGTCCAGCGTGAAGGTGTGCAAGGCCTCAGCAGGCGCAGTACCAGGGAGAACAGACTCACTAGCACTTAGAGCAGCAGCCTCTATACCTGGATCAGGCGGCACACACCGGTAACAGTCACCCTCAGCACTAGCAGACAAAGCATACATAGCAGAAAGAATAGCATCATAGTCTAGGTTAAATATCGCAACACCAGACCTAGGCAGCTCTGCCCAGTGGGGGCGCTCGACCTCGTCTCCAAACTCAGCTCGCCAAGCGTCGTCGAGACGGGAGAAGCAGCGGTGCTGCGTGTGCGGCTTCCCGCATGTCTGACTAGCACGGTCACCCGTGCGAATGACATACGGGCAGCTCACACTACCCCCAGACGCCCCACGCTGAAACAACCACTCACGAAGCTGCTGAGGCGAAGGGGTCTCGCTCCGACGCTGCTGCCGCTGGCGCTGGCCTCCTCCAAAACCTCCACGCCGAGCTCCAGTCCTACCGTCACCACTGCCACCGCTGCCACTACCGCCACTCCCACCGCTGCCTCCACCGCTGCCACCAACGCCCCCACTCCCTCCACCACTCCCACCGCTGCCACCACCTCCGCTGCCGCCACTGCCTCCACTGCTGCCCCCACTACCACTCCCGCTGCCCCCTCCACCACCTCTGCCACCCTTGCCCTTGCTGCTGCGGCGCTTCGCACTAGCAGAAGCAGCCCCGACATCCACAGTACTAAGGACGTCTACAGAAGCAGCAGAGGCGTAGGAGGGGGCAAGGGGGGATGGGGAGCACCCCTCAAAGAAGGGCGTGCACGGAGTGCCACGAGCATCACCTACAGCTACTGCACTAGTCTCAGCTGCAAGGAGGTGCTGCTCGAGTAGGTCAACCGTGAGGGAGGAGGGGTCAAGGGAGAGGAAGTGGTCCCTGACAGAGCACAGAGAGTCAGGTAGGCGGGAAACTAAAAAGTAGAGAGTGATGTAGATCGGGGGCGGGTTCCTGTCAAGAAACTTTGCTGGGAGGGCAGCGCGGTAGCGATCGTCGCTAGCGCGAAGGTGGGAAACCAGGTCCTCGACTGTGGCAAAAGCGTACAGCTCGGGGAACAGGTAGGGCAGGAGGAGGCGGCCTTGAGCAACAGTGGCAGGCGAGGAGTAGCGAGCAACTACAGCGTCGTACAGTGTCTGCGCTGTCCTGTGCTGTCCGAAGTGAGTGCATTCGGCCAACGGGAGGTGGTTGCGAATGGCTAAGCGGGCAGCAGCATCGCAAGTCAGCCACTGTGAACGATTCGCACTGTTAGCTGTGGTGGGAGGGGCGGGAGCGGCGCCGGACGTGTGGTCAAACAACGAAACACTGTCCTTGGAGTCGCTCAGCAGGTACAGCTGCAGGTCGTCGAGCCACGTATCAAACTGCAGGGGGCGTCCCTCATGATCGAACGCTAGCACGCTGAGAGAAGCCATAGTGGCGCAGCACGCAGGGCGGGCAGAAGCCGGGCCACGCGAGGAACAGAGTAGGCAGCAGGCTGCAGGAGGGGTGGCTCAAGGGCCTAGGGGTGACGGGCCTCGGGTGCCTAAGGGCGACGGGTCGCAGGGCCGGGAGTGACTGGCCGGGGGCCTAGGGGCGGGAGGCCGCGGGGCCTAGGGGAGACGGGCCACGAGACCAGGAGCAATGGGCCGAGGGGCCGGGGGCCTAGGGGCGACGGGCCGCGGGGCCAGAAACGACGGGCCGAGGGGCCGAGGGGCCGAGGGCCAAGAATGACGGGCCAAAGGGCCGGGGGCCTAGGGGCGACGGGCCACGGGGCCAGGAGGAATGGGCCGAGGGGCCGAGGGCCTAGGGGCGACGGGCTGCGGGGCAAGGAGAAAGGGGGCCGAGGGGCCGAGGGCCTAGGGGCGACGGGCCGCGGGGCCAGGAACGAAGGGCCGAGGGGCCGGGGGCCTAGGGGCGACGGGCCGCTGTGCCAGGAACGAAGGGCCGAGGGGCCGGGGGCCTAGGGGCAACGGGCCGCGGGGCCGGGAACGACGGGCCTCGGGGGGGCCTAAGGGCGACGGGTCGCGTGGCTACGGGCCGGGCGACGGGCCTAGGGCGACGGGCCGCGGGGCCAGGAGCAAGGGCCGAGGGGCCGGGGGCCTAGGGGCGACGGGCCGCAGGGCCAAGAAGACGGGCCTCTGGGGGCCTAAGGGCGACGAGCCGCAGGGCGACGGGCCTAGGTGGCTACGGGCGACGGGCCGGAGGCGACAGGCCTAGGGCGACAGGCCGCGGGGCCAGGAGAAAAGGGGTCAAGGGGCGCCGGGGGCCTAGGGGCGACGGGCCGCGGGGCGACGGGCCTAGGTGGCGACGGGCGACGGGCCGCGGGGCGACGGGCCTAGGTGGCGACGGGCGACGGGCCGGGGGCGACGGGCCGCGGGACCAGGAGAAAACGGTAGCAGGGGCGGCTAGCGGGGTAGCGCTGTGGTGAGCCGAAGGAAAAAAAAACGGTCCTAGCGGAGGACCTGCTCTGAAACCATGTCAGAATAGTGAACGAGAATGGATGAACTAGCAAAGAGTTGGGTACAAGTACTTACCCTAATTGGGTTGTACCCCTTATGGGCTACCCCACTAGAGCCTACACAATATAAGCTATACAACATTTTGATATGGGGCTGAAAGGAAAGCTGAAGCACATGGAGCGGCGCTACATGTGGTTGCAGAGCATGGTGAAACGTCGCAAGCTGAAGTTGCAGTACATCTCGACGACCGAGCAACGGGCAGATTACTTGACGAAAGCACTTCATTTCCCTGGGTTCGACAAGTGCTTTGCGAAAGTTGGTCAAGTAAGGCTTTCAACGAAGGGGAGCTGCACAGAGAGTCCTCTCGACAAGGAATAGGTGCCATGACCTCTTTCATGGCTGGTGTGGTGGTGGTGTGTGAATTGCAGATTTTTGCAATTCTTTTGTGTTTGTTTTTTCTACATGTTTGTTTTGTTTCTTTCTTTTCGTTCTGCTCTGGTGTGTGGTGTAGACGGGTCAATTTTTCCTCTGCGACGACCAAGCACGATCAGTGCAGGGGAGTGTTGAGTTTGCACTGACCCTGCAGAGAGGGTCGTCGCGCTCTGCAGGGATGCAGATTTCCGCCGAAGCGAATACTGCAGAGGACTACGTGGAACTCTGCAGCAGAGGGAGTTTGGAGAAGCAAAAATCAGGTTATGCTGCAGAAGAGTGCACATCTGCAGAAGAGTGCGCATATGCAGAAATCGTTATGCAGAGGAGGGTGCGTCTGCAGAAGCGAATTTCTGCAGAGAAGCATGTTCTCGACTGACGAACCTCTCCGATGCGAAAGTGCGATCGTTTCGGAACATTTTCGGAAGAATTTCAGACATTGGGAAATTGACCTCGGTAAACAGTGCGTGAACTGGGGGTGTTCAAACTTGGGCTGTTCAAATTGAACCACCCGCACAATCTGAACCCGGCGCACGTTTTCGTAACTATGAAAACGTGCGTTACAGAAGTTGTTTAAAACAACCTGAACATGTTTCCTGCTCTGAATACCATGTGCAGGAATGGTTGACTAGCAAGCAAGGATGAGTACAGTACTAGGTTTGACCTAAAGTGTTGTACTCAGTAGAGGCTACCCCACTACAGCCTACACATACAAATGTAATTTGACACACCCCCATAGGCAAAGTGGGGGATAGCAAACACAACGAACGGTCACAAGACCAGTCAAGCAAGAGAACAAAGCAAATCAAAGCTCAGGGTGGATCTCAAGGACACCACACAATCTGAGCACAAGCAAGCGGCCACAAGGCCAGTTCACATGCAGAGTTATAATAGCAAGGCAGATTGCTAGCCTTGCGCTGATCACAACCTAGCAAGAGTAAACAAGCAGGTATAAAGATATATATCAGTGTACAACAAGAGCAAGTCAAGCAACCAGCAGGTGAGGCAGAGTGGGCACAAGCCCAAGAACAGTGCAGAAATGCTGATGATCACCAGGCCCAAGGGCCTTGGTGAACACATCAGCAGTGTTGGCCCGCGAGGCCACGTAGGAAAGGCGGAGCTAACGACGCTGCTACAGCTCATGCGCAAGGAAGTAGCGAAGATCAATGTGCTTCGTTCTGTGCTCCAGTATCTGCTCGTGACACAAGGCAAGCATTGCCTAGCTGTCTACATACAGAAATGGAGGAGAACGAGGCCGCTCCCCCAAGTCGGTCAGCAGGTAGGTCAGCCAGCGTAACTCCTGTGCAGCCATGGCCCCAGCGTAGATCTCGGCCTCATAGCTGGAACCAAGCACAGAAGAAGAACGAGTGGACCTCCACGAGACAGAACCAGAGCCAAGACTGAAGGTGTAACCCTGTGACGAACGCTGAGTCGCCTGGTCGTCGGCCGAAGAAGAGTCGGAGTGTCCTGTTAGTACCACTGAACTGCGTCCTCCAAGCACTAGCCCCATGCCCTGCACAAGTAATGCAATACCCTCTTTGCAGCATCCCAGTGCACCTTTCGGTGTCTCTCCTGAGCCACGTAGCGAGCCAGGAGGCTGAGAGGGTACGGGAGGTCAGGTCGTGTGCACGTCATCAAGTACATGAGGCAACCCACAAGCTCTGGGTACGGACCACTCGGCTCTACGGACTTTTTCGAAGGTGGAGCTGAGAGCGAGTGGCCAGTAGACAGAGGAGTGGGCTGTGGTGAGGAGAACTGGAAGGCGAAGCGCTGAAGGACCTGGTGCACCATGTGTGACTGAGTCAGGGTGATGGTGCGCCGTGCTCTGTCCCGGGTGATCTGCAAGCCAAGATAGCTACGCAGCTCACCCAGGTCAGTGCAGGTGTGTCTCTCCTGCAGCTCCGCCTTCACTAGGGCCAGCGCCTCAGTGTCAGAAGTAGCAAAAACCAAGTCATCGACGTACACGAGAACGTAGAACGGCGGCAGGGTAGTGTCGGTGCGTAGAAATAGCAACGGGTCAGCAGAGGAAAGAGCAAACCCAAGAGCCGCAAGTGTAGTCCTCAGTGTGTCACTCTCGGGGCGCCTGGCGGAGACCGTAGACTGGCCGCCGGAGGCTCCACTGGGTATCTGCAGGAAACAACCTAGTGAAGCTAGGTGGGCGGCGCAGCCAGATCTCCTCGTGCAGGCTGCCCTGCAAGAAAGCTGTGGAGAAGTCGAGGGAGTGCAGCTCGTAGTCACGCTGTGCTGCAACATGCAGCAGCACTTAAAGAGTAGTCATCTTCGGGGTGGAGGAGAAGGTCTGGAAGAAGTCGACCCCCTGTTGCTGACTGAAGCCTCGAGCAACGTAACGCGTCTTGAACGCAGGCGGAGAACCCGGCGGTCGCTTCACTCTGAAAATCCACATGCCATCGACTATGTTCGCCCCAAGAGGAGGAACCTCGTCGACGTAGGTGCCTGTGGACTTCCAGGAAGCCATCTCTATGGCATGACTGTCTGCCATTGAGAGGAGTACTCACCCGCGATCGCCTCAGCGTAAGAGCGCGGGGTAGGGATGTCAAGTGCATCCGGGTCTCCCTCAGGGCAAAGCAGCATGGATGCGAAACGAGGTAAAACGGCCGCAAGACACTCAAGCTCAAACTGCGTGTCCTCAAGGACATCACTGCTAAGGGCAGGCTCACCCCTAACGGACGGAGGACAGACAGACTCAGACTCAGTAACAAGACTCACGACGTAGTCGAGATGACTCCTAGCTGCAAAGTCGACCAGCTCAGTGACTAGGGGAAACGCAGCAGTAGACTCAAAGTCAGGGTCAGTGACGACAGTAGCAAGGAGACGAGTGACAGTAGGACTGGCAGCACGAGCAAGGTCGGACTCAGGGTCAGGAATGTGCGGAAAAGAGGATGCAGGAGGCTCAGGCAGGACGATACGCTGTGGAACAGAGGAAGGACGAAGTGTCATACCGTGAATGCCTGGGACAGCAGGAGGACGAGGACGGGCGACATGACGAGCACGAACAGGTGTGGAAGCACGAGTCTCAGGCTTACGACGCTCAGTTAGGGACTCAGACACCTCAGTGTGAGGAGCAGGAGCAGGCAGCGGGGAGCCAGGCAGAAGCTGTGGCTGAGATTGGTCTGTCGGTGGACACAGGAGACGTGGAGTGAGGAGAGTGGAAGACGGGAGACTAAGAACCTAGCGAAGGACCAAGTCAGGCGGCGGCAGGGACGACTACGGCTACGGGTACAAAAAGAGTCGGCGCGGGGCAATACTAGCAGCTCCAGCAGCTCCAGCAGCACCAGCACCTCCAGCACCAACATCTCCAGTAGCACCTCCAGCACCAGCAGCACCATGAGCTCCGGCAGCGCCAGCACCTCTAGCACCAGCAGTACCTCCAGCACCTCCAGTGCCAGCAGCTCTAGTAGCACCTCCAACACCTCCAGCACCAGCAGCACCACCTGCTCCGGCAGCTCCAGCACCTCTAGTACGAGCACCTCCAGGACCAGCAGCTCCAGCAACTCCAGTACCTCCAGTACCTCCAGCTCCAGCGCCTCCAGCACCAGCAGTACCTCCAGCACCTCCAGTACCTGCAGCACCAGCACCTCCAGTGCCAGCAGCTCCAGTAGCACCTCCGGCACTAGCAGCACCACCAGCTCCGGCAG
Organism: Closterium sp. Naga37s-1; assembly: GCA_947471745.1. NCBI lineage: Eukaryota > Viridiplantae > Streptophyta > Zygnematophyceae > Desmidiales > Closteriaceae > Closterium > Closterium sp. Naga37s-1. Next base: position 5,644,939 of record CANJKZ010000069.1, read on the forward strand.
CTCTAGTACCTCTAGTACGAGCACCTCCATGACCAGCAGCTCCCGCAGCTCCAGCACCAGTAACACCAGCACCTCCACTGCCAGCAGCTCCAGTAGCCCCAGCACCTCCAGCACTAACAGCACCACCAGCTCCGGCAGCTCCAGCACCTCCAGTACAAGCACCTCCAGGACCAGCACCTCCAGCACCTCCAGTACCTCCAGCACTAGCGCCTCCTGCACCAGTAGCACCTCCAGCACCAGCTGTACCTCCAGGACTAGTAGGTTCAGCACCTCCAGCACCAGTAGCACCTCTAGGACTAGTAGCTCTGGCACCTCCAGCACCAGCAACACCTCTAGTACCTCCAGCACCAGCAGCACCTCCAGCACCTCCAGCAGTACCTCTAGTACCTCCAGCACCAGCAGTACCTCCAGGACTAGCAGCTCCAGCACCAGTAGGACCGTACCCTCCACCACCAAGACTGCCTCGTCGAACGATCCACGCACGAATCGCCTGTGGCGAGAGCGTCTCAAGTAGATCTTGCTGCAGAGGCTGTCCAGCTCCAGGACCTCCAGCAGGGTCACCCACAGCTCCATCGCCACTAGGACTCGCAGCACCCCCAGAGTCAGCACCCCCAGTTGCAACACCCCCAGAACCAGCACCCCCAGAACCCTCACCCTTTGTCTCGGCACCCCCAAGCTCAGCACCACAAGTCTCAGCTCCAGAGTCCACAGCAGCAGGCTGCAGAAGCGGCGAAGACGGCCGAGGCGGAAAACCAGGGGGGGTCTCCAAGCGTGGAGAGCGGCGAGTGGCTGCCGTGTCGTCAGCGGCGGGGTCATCCCCCTCAGCTGGGCCAAAGGAGTCAGAAGAGATCTCCAAAGGCTCAACCAAGGGGGGTGGGTCTATCTGAGACACACCTGAGGGAGCAGGACCCTGTGGGGGGAGGGGGTCTACCAGGGTAGGGGATTGGTACCAAGAAAAGAGGCGCTAGGGGGTGTGAGAATCGAGAAGGAATTGAAGAAGGATGATTGCACTAGAAAGCATTGGGATACATATAGCAAAACCCTAACAGGGTTGTACTCACTACAGAGTACCCCACTGCAGACTAGAGAAACATAATATTCTGACACACCCCCATAGTCAAAGTGGGGTATGATCAGCACAACAAGCAAAGCAAAGCAAGCTCAGGGTGGATCACAATGTCACCACACATTCTGAGCACAAGTACAAGAAGTAACAGTTTAAAGTTCACAATAAATAAGTAAACCTAGAGGCTATCACAGAGGGCAAGTGAGGAGGAGGAGGCTGGACTAATAGGAGAGGAGAGAGGAGGCAACGGCGGAAGCTGCTGACACACGGGCAACAGGAGCGGCGCGCACTGTGGCTACCGGAGGCGCACCTCCGGACTACAGGAGTAACTGGCTCCGCGGCTAAGACGAGCGGCAGGAGCAACGGACCCACGGGCGACTGGCGCAGCGGCATCACTGGGCTACCGGAAGCGCACCTCCGGACTACTGGCACTGCTAGCAACACAACGGCTACCTCCACCCAACCTCCCACTACTGCCGCACCCCCCATTCACACACCCCCTGCTACACCCCTAGGTTCACTCACACCCCACCCCCTAGCACCACTCCGTCGACTCACACACACCCACCCCCCTCAGCGGCAGCTGCAGCAGTGGGAGACGGAGTAGGAGGAGGAGCAGGGGATGCCACACACCTGCCACCCCCATACCCTCCCCCACTGCTGCACCTGCAGCAGGGGATGGAGGAGAAGGGGGGGGGGGGGCGGGGGGGGGGGGGGGGGGGGGGGGGTGCTGTGCATGGCGCGTGCAGAGGGCAGCATGGCGCACGGGGCGCACAGGGCAGCAGGGCGCGCGGGGCGCAGCAGGGCTGGCGGGTTGGCCACACCCGCCACCCCCACACCAGGGGGATGGCAGATCCCCTCCCCCCCACTGCTGCACCCGCAGCAGGGGGAGGGAGAGGAGAAAAGGGCGGAGAGGCGCGGGGTCCAGGGGCGGCTGCTCCAGGGGCCAGGGGCCAGGGGCGGCTGCTGAGGTCCAGGAGCGGCTGCACCAGGGGCGGCTGCTCCAGGGGCGGCTGCACCAGGGGCGGCTGCTCCAGGGGCGGCTGCACCAGGGGCGGCTGCTCCAGGGGCGGCTGCACCAGGGGCGGCTGCACCAGGGGCGGCTGCTCCAGGGGCGGCTGCACCAGGGGCGGCTGCTCCAGGGGCGGCTGCACCAGGAGCGGCTGCACCAGGGGCGGCTGCTCCAGGGGCGGCTGCACCAAGGGCGGCTGCTCCAGGGGCGGCTGCACCAGGGGCGGCTGCACCAGGGGCGGCTGCTCCAGGGGCGGCTGCACCAGGGGCGGCTGCTCCGACGTGTGGCCCCCCCCCCTCCAGGTCGCCCCTCCCGTCGCCTGTTGAGGCGACCTGAGGGGGGGGGGGGGGGGGGGGGGGGGGGGAGGAGTACGGGGGCCGACGCGCGGCCTCCCAGGGCGCCAGAGCAGGCGGAAGAAGGGGCGACGCGCGCCCCCCGCGGCCCCCCCCCCCCCCCCCCGGTCGCCACGTAAGGCGACGGGAAAAGGGGGGGGGGGCGGTGCACGGGCCGCATGGATCATGGAGGTACAAGCAACCTCCATGATCAAGCCAATGCGACGATCAGCAATCCCATTTTTCTGAGGAGAGGCCGAGCGTGACGAGTGGCGGATGCCCCCGTCTCGACAGAACTCCGCAAGGAGGTCAGAAGAGAACTCACCGCCCCTGTCAGAGTGCAGACGCAGGACTGGGAAGTCCCGACGAAACCGCTCGCGCAGCTGGCAACGAGTAGCACGGATCCAGGGGATCAAAACACCGTTGACGTCCGCCTTGCGCCGCAAGGGGAAGACAGTGGTGTAGCGTTTGTAGTCATCAAAAACCAGCAGGAAGTAGCGCTCCTGGTCCGTCCCACCGACAGGGGCCGGGCCCCAAACGTCCATGTGGAGAGTCTGCAAGGGAGCAGTGGTCGGAGGAAACTCGGAGGATTGAGGAGCGGCGCACTGCCGCCCCTCGACGCAGGGAAGGCACGGCGCGGCAGGCGAGCGCGGGAGGGAGGGCAGGGACCTGGGAAGGCCAAAGACAAGGAGACGGGAGTGCATGCTGCGGAGACGCGTCAGCGAGGGGTGACCAAGGCGGTGGTGCCAGAGGAGAGTCTGGTGAGAGAGTACCCGACACGAGCAAGAAGCTGCAAGCTGACCAGATGCAGACACCCGAGACGACGCAGCCACTTGACCTGACTCAACCATCTGTGCAGACGCAGTGGTCAGGGTGTACAGACCGGACCTAGGCTGACAAGTGAACGTAGCAAGGTGACGACCAATCCGTGAGCACTTACAGATCGCCACATGCTGTCCTCCAAGAATGAAAGAGTCAACCCATTCACCCTAGAGAGACCTGACAGAGACCCCTCAGGGACTGACGGACACGGGAGGACAGTGGAGGCTCGCGCAACTACTGGGCCCCCAGTGGAGCCAGCCAGTGAGACTGGGACAGGTGCTGCAAGTGGTGTGACTGTGGTGCAATCACGAAAGAAGCAACGTGGCGCGCCTTAGTCAAGCGTGAAAGTGTGCAAGGCTTCAGTTGAGGCAGGATCTGTGGAAGTAGATGCACTAGCACCTAGAGCGTCGGCAGACTCACGAGCACCTAGAGCTGCTGCAGACTCACCAGCACCTGGAGCGACAGCAGACTCTCTAGAACCGAGAGCAGCAGCCTCTACACGACCAGGGACGCATCGCTGAGAAGCACAGTCGCGAGGTCGCTGAGGCCACATAAAACCAAAACCTCCACCACCAGGACTACCTCGCTGAATAACCCTGTCACGAAGCTGCTGAGTGGTGGGGTCGTCCGGGAGAGGCAGTGACCGCTGCTGTCCACCCTTAGCCGCTGCAACTGCCGTGATAGTGGCCATGACAGGCAGTGGCGGTCTATAGTAGGTCCAGCACCTCCAGCACCAGCAGCACCTCCAGTACTCCCAGCCGCACCTTCACCAGCAGCGGCAGTAGCACGAGCAGCAGCAGCAGCAGTAGTAGCAGCAGGGCGGCTCGGTGGGGCTGGGCAGCGGCTCCTCCAGCACTCCCAGCAGCACCTCCACCAGCAGCAGCAGTAGCACGAGTAGCAGCAGCAGCAGTAGTAGCAGGAGGGCGGCTCGGGCTGGGCGGCGCGGCTCGGCCTGGGCAGCGCTGCTCAGCAGGGCACAGTGCAGCAGTAGCAGCGTGTGCAGCAGCAGCGCGCTGGGCAGCAGGGCGCGCTGGGTTTTTATTTTATTTTATTTTTATTATTATTATTTAGGGTTGTGGGGCGCTCTGGCGCGCTTAGCAGCGGGGGGCGCTGGCGCGCTTCGCAGCGGGGTGCGCTGGCGCGCTGGGCTGCGGGGCGCGCTGGTGCGCTTAGCAGCGGGGCGCGCTGGGGCGCTGGGCTGCGGGGCGCGCTGGCGTGTTTAGCAGCGGGGCGCGCTGACGCGCTGGGCTGTGGGGTGCGCTGGGGCGTTTAGGGCTGTGGGGCGCGCTGGGCTGCGGGGCTGCTCGCGGGCAGAAGGGGCGCGCAGGGCAGGGGCTGCTCGCGGGCAGCAGGGGCGCTCGGGTCAGGGGCTGCTCGCGGGCAGCAGTGGCGCGCGGGGCAGGGGCTGCTCGCAGGCAGCAGTTGTGCGCGGGGCAGGGGCTGCTCGCGGGCAGCAGTTGTGCGCGGGGCAGGGGCTGCTCGCAGGCAGCAGTTGTGCGCGGGGCAGGGGCTGCTCGCGGGCAGCAGGGGCGCGCGGGGTAGGGGCTGCTCGCGGGTAGCAGGGGCGCACGGGGCAGGAGCTGCTCGCGGGCAGCAGGGGCGCGAGTGACAGCAGGGCAGCGCGCTAGGGCAGGCAGTGCGAGTAGCTGCAGGGCAGCATGACACTGTGCGAGAGGGCCGGACAGCGCAAGGGCGCTTCGGGCAGGAACTACCGTAGCGGAACGATCGGTGGGCCCTAAAAACCTAACAGGTTTCCTGCTCTGAATACCATGTCAGAATTAATTGTGCAGGGATGATAGACTAGCTAGCAAGGATGAGTACAAGTACCTTACTAGGTTTAACCTAAAGTGTTGTACTCAGTAGAGGCTACCCCACTACAACCTACACATACAAATGTAATTTGACATCCTTGTACGATGACGTGGTCAACAAAAGTGGCAAGCATGATGCTTGCTATGCTGGAATGTTGTGAAGTGTAAATTTTGCCAATTGCTTGTGACGCGCGGTTTGGGAAACGGGATTTTGACTAAACTACTTGTTAGAAGACTTGCATTGCAGGTGTACGTTTCTAGAATGGGAAAACGAATGCATAAACTTTGTTACCCTCCTGGCCTGAATATTCTGTCAATTAAATCACCAATACCATTTTTTGTCGGTTTCTTTGGCGGGGGTGCTCGTTTTGGAGGAGGGGGCGAGGGGCGAGGTGGAGGAGGGGGTAAAGGAGGAGGAGATGGTGGGGGTGGGGAGGGTGGAGGGGAAGGGGGAGGAGATGGCGGAGGTGGTGAAGGTGGAGGGGAAGGGGGTGGCGAGGGTGGTGGGGGAGGACTAGGAGGTGCGGGAGGAGATGGGGGTCTAGGTGGTGGTGGGGATGGTGCGTATGGGATGGTTAGCCCACACGAGCCAGAAACGAGGTCCCAGTTTTGCTGGATGAGGAATCTGGAGCCGTTGACCCCCACCAGGTTGTACTTGACGCCAGAGGTGTTCGGGATAAGGGGCGCAAACCTGACAGGTGGAATGAAAATAATGGCAGGAGGAGAGGAACGGCACCATTGTTGGAAATGTGGTGGAGTTTGGAAGTGTTGCCATTGGTGCTCGGTTGAGCAAAAGCGACCAAGTATACAAGGTATGAGCAGGTGGCAGAGTGGTAAGGGCTGCTCACTTCCAGGCGCACTTGTCGGCGTTCTCATAGCCATCCCCGTCGAACCACGTGGAGATGAATGGGCTAGAAGAGGCTTCTGCGAACTCGTGGGCGAAGACAGTCACGAGGCCATCCATGCCGGGATCGCCCGTGGGGGCCAAAGAGGTGTTGTTGCGGATGTCACTAGGAATGCAGGACGAGGGGCACTGCACAGGCGATAACAGCAGTGAGCAGGTGAGGTTTTAGTGGCGGTTTGTCTGTGAAGCAATATATGTTGCTGTGGCTGAAGAGTGAGGCTCGATAGGCTCCCGCTCACGACTTACGAGCAAGTTTGCCTTGCCGACCCAGGAGTAGATGTAGTCGCCATACATGTCGGCCCACGCGTAGTAGTGCCACCCACAGAAGTCCGTACAGAACTTCTGAGACGTGCTCTGGTTGCCCCATTTCTGCAAAGAAGCAGCGAGACACAGACGACAAATGAGGATACTATCACAGGCGATACAGTCCAACCACACATGACTTGCAAGGAACACGTTCATGTCATGCCCTTTGCAAGGCATCACACCACACCTGTGTGACAAACTCGTCCGAGAGGAGGAAATAGACGGCACTAGGGTCGTGCGGCAGTCGTTGGCTGCTAATGGCCGACCCAAGCAGGCTCTCCACATGGCTTGAAAGCAGCGTCTTGCCTTTGCTATACGCCCTGTCCTCCAGCTCGCCGCCCCACTTTACGGATTGCGATATGTGGTTGCCTTCCTGGTCGTAGTAGAGCCGGTTGATGTTCCACCACAATGGAACTGAACAAACAAATTGCATAAATAGGAAACACCTCAAAGAAATTATAATGCTGTAGTTACGTTGAGCTGACGTGCTACATAAACTAAAGAAATTGTTTGAGTTTCAATATTTATCATATCGTTTGCTGTAAGAAAGTTCAAGCGGAATGATTTGAGGGTGTAGGCGAATGCGGACATTGAGGGGAGATGAAAGACAGGTATACCGAAGGTCGAATATACATCAGGTGTAGCACACATGCTTATGCTTGAAGGGTTTCGGCGAGCATTTTCCGAAGGCTCGTGATTTCGTAGTTTGGGTTTACCAAGTGATTCGCGCATTCCGCGGCGAGGATTTGGCAGCACTAGATTTCTCTGCGAATCCTCCTGGGACTGCCTACCAGTGACGGCGGAGTCAGCGTTGGGACTGAGCGATGCGACGAAGGAGCGGACCGTCTGCTTCTGAGCGTCGGAGAACACGCCGTACCACATCACGAACACACGGATCGGCCGATTCAGCACGCCGCATTTATTCCAACACCCAGGCCCCCATCGCGGGTAGATCCCGATGGGCTCTGGGCTACCCAGGATCGTCGCGCGGCGGCCCATCGTCGCCGCGCCGCCTTGACCTTCCCTGAGATGGGCAAGCGCGTAATGAAGGGCTGTAGAGACGGTTAAAGCCAAAGAAACGGAACCCATCTGAAGCGGAACAAAGGATTCCAGCAGACGGCGGCATTACTATTGCTGCTAGGACTCGGAAACCTTCAAGTAGCATTCCGTTCTTTATAGCTCAGACCAACGCAGTCAGAACGAGGACGCACCATGTGGTGATGGGCGCGATTCCGGGACGGCGAGTCCCGGCCGCATTCGGATCACGATGTCCCACGGCTCCCACCGGCGGTGCCCATGATGGCTGCGGGAGCGGAGCAGGCGGCAGCCCTGCGGATGCTCGGCGGCGTGGTAGTAAAGGGGTGGGATTCGCGGGCGGAGCTGGCGGGTGCGCGCGAAGCGGCACTAATCCGTGAGACCTTAGGTGCTGCCGCAACAACCGAGACGAACGAACTGTACTAGGAGGGTGGACGAGCGTACGAGGAATGACGTAATCGACACGCCGTGGTCGACTACTACCAGCGTTGGCTTCAGACACGCCTCTGAGGAGAACTGCTAGAATCAAAAGCGCAAGCACAGACTGCGGGTTGGCTCTCCGTGGTGCAACGCTTTGAATCATGGCGCGATTCGCATGCAAACAGCTACAACTTAAAGACCATAGTTATAACAATGACCATATTCAATAACAAGACCCTAAGGCGCACGTATCAAAATGAAATTCCGCAATTCGAAAGGACGCAATGCATTGGTGCAACTCAGCGGCAGACGAGCTTATTGGCACGTAAATCTTCGAGACAAGGCCGGGTGAAGGTGCATTGAGATGAGACCCCTGGTTTGGCAGAAACATCAAGACAGATATGGCTGACAGCTGCATGCGGTTTGCACACCTGTGGTTTGAATGCCCCTTTTTTTCCGAACCAGGGTGATCAGAGGTCTTGGTCGAGTCCTGATCAGTGTTCTGATCGTTCGTGAGAGGTGAGGTGATGGTGAGCAGTGAGGGGATGATGGACAGGGTATGTGTAGCTCTCCTTCAGAATATCTCAACCTCACTTGCTCTTCTCGCTGCCAAAATGCTTACCCCATTATGGCAAGTTTTAAGGGTGCGCTTTCAGAGGAGGGGAGAGGTGAGGTGAGGTGAGGTGGGGTGAGGTAAGGTGAGGTGAGGTGGGGTGGGTGGTCCTATGATCTTGCCTTGTCGTGATAGAGCGGAGTTCCCAAGGAAGGTGGTCGTCCGTCATGCCTTCATGATACACCTCATGCTTTCACCTCATCTGAATTATCATCGCACGTGCATCTCGTGTGCCCGCTGAGGATCTCGCGAAGAGGATGTATGCAGTGTAGGCTGCGAGCACAGATATCATGTCTGGGCTGCGACCCAAGCGAAAAGCTGGCGAAGAAACATTCTGTAATGTAACATCCAGCTGTAACCAGAAGACCCCCACCACACAATGAATGATTTACCTGTCCAATCATAGTGCCCCCACAACACCCAGCCCCACTTCCCGCCCACCACCACCCGCTGAATCTCTGGTGGGCAGATATAGGTGACACAGCATATCGCGACGCGTCAACTTATCAGCCAGCCACCAGTACACAACAAGGTTACAGGCATGGCTATACACGAGTTCCTTGACCGAACCCAGCTGACAGGCATGGTGAGAAGAACACTGAGCATGGCTGGCTGGCTGGTCGAGTATGGCTGGTGAACAACAGTGGGACGAGGTAGGTTTTGGACTCGAACTGAAGCTGATAAGCTGCGGTGTATGTACAGTCCTGCATCTGCTTTGGAATGTGCTTGGGAAATGGGCATGCATCCATACCGAGGTGTCTGGCCTCCAGGTGGTCATAGCAGAGCCACAAGGAATTGACCTCACCAACAAGAACGCACAGCCCAAATTTGTCGCGATTTTATTGTCGCCAAACATGGGGCCAGCCCAGGACGACCGTTGACCACACACACAGAAGTGTACACCTTGCGGTCTATATCGCGTTTACTAAGAACGAAGCCGTCTGCCCTTGACTGCTCGCACTCCTCTGGCAACTGTCCTTGGGCTGGCACAGCCGGCTGCCTTTGCACCAAAGCGGCCTAACTATCGAGCCTCTGGAAACGTGAAATCTATGGCGAGGGAGCCTTTCTACCGCCAGACTTCCACACTAGCAGCGGTCACGAGCGACGGAAGCGCTGCTCGTTGAACTCGCCCTCGACGTCACAATGACCCGAGTGTGCCGGAGGGCGTGTTGGAGGGACACCCTCGGGCGCATTGTTCCTCCGAGACCCATTTTGCGGCTCGCCGCCAGCCTAATAATAAGCAACCTGCTATTATTGCTGCTAATTAGTAACCTCATCGTCGGCATCGCTAGCTCGGAAGGCGACAATCGCGCGACGCGTTCCCGACGGACCTACCACCCGACCTTCTCTCGTAGCTTGCTGTCGTCGACGAATCGGAACGACGGGATCCGCAGCGCAGGCCGACCAACCGTACGGCGGCCGTCGCCAGATGTCTCGCAAGATGACACGTCGAATGATGACACGTTCGACGACGTGGCGGATGCGATCAAGGAGAGCGGAAGCGCGCGAATGACGGTGCGGGTAGGAAGGGGCGGCGCGGGCGAGGATGGGACGGCGAATGGGAAGCGGCAGGAGATGGTATGGCTGCGACGAGGCATAGCCGCTGCGAGGGGCGAGGCGCGCGTAGTGGATGCGGTGGCTTCCGGAGGCGGCGTCAGCAGTGGCGGCAGCAGTGGCGACAGCAGCAGCAGTGGTGGCATTAGCAGCAGTGGCGGCAGCAGCAATGGCGACAGCAACAGTGGCAGCAGCAGCAGTGGCGGCGTCAACGGTGACAGCCGCAACGGTGGTGGCAGCAGCAGTGGCGGCAGCAGCAATGGCGGCAGCGGCAGTGGCGGCAGCGGTAGCGGCAGTAGCAATGGCGACGGCGTCAGCAGTGGCGGCCGCAGCGGTGCCGGCAGCAGCGGTGGCGGCGGCAGCAGCAGCAGCGGTAGCGGCAGCAGCAGCGGTGGCAGCAGCAGAGGCGGCAGAGGCAGTGGCAGCAGCGGCAATAAGTCGTCACAGGTGCAGGCGGGGACGCGCCCAACGCTGCAGCCGAATCAGCTGCAGCAGCTGCAGGGAGCCACAGCAGCAGGGAAAAAGCCGCCTCGCCGCGGCGGCACCGCCCCGCGCCCTATCGGCATTTCGCCGCACTGGCCCGCGAAGCGCAAGAAGAAGTGCGGGCGGCGGTGCGGCGTGATGAATCGCCCCATCACCATCTACCTGCTGTGGTACGGCGTCTTCTCCGACGCACAGAAGGCGCTCGTGCGAGCTCTGATCGCGTCGCTCAACCCCTCCGCCGATGCTGCTCTCACTGGTGAGTGGGTCGCCTGGCTAACGGGTGGCGTCGCAAGTGGATGAGGGATGTTGCGTACGACTGTGGATTGATTTTTTCGTAACACCCGTTTCTCTTCCCCCTTTGTAAACACCCCCTCCCCTCCTTCTCCCCACCCTCCCTCGTAATCCCACTCATTCTCTTCACCTCCTCTTCCCCTTTCCCCTTTCTTCTCCCGGGCCCCCACAGTCCCCCTCTGGTGGAACATCAATCGGCTGTACTACGATCGAGACATGAACTATATTTCAGGGAACGTGACTGTAAGGGGCGAGGTGGAGGACACGGGATATTCCCAAGGGACCATGCTGCTGGACTCGGCTGTGGATACGATCATCTGTAACGCGGTTACCAGCACCCAGCTCCCGTTTGACAAGGACGGGGTGTACTTTGTGCTTTCAGACGACACCGTGGACCAGGTGTCAGATGGGCTTGCCTTCTGTTCGGACTACTGCGGCTGGCATTGGTACACCAAAGTGCCAGGGCAGGGCCTGCTCGTGTCCTCCTGGGTTGGCAACGCCGTCTCCAAGGTACGCACCTGCCTGCATTCCACATCCCACCCTCCCCGCCCTTCCTTTCTGTGTGCACCACCCTAGTCTAGACTCGTTCCTCTCCCATCTCCCAGCAACCTAATCCTCACTTTTTTTTCTTCCCCTGATCCCCATGCTCCTCACAACAGTGTCGCTCCAGCTGCATTGTCTCACAGCTCTCCAGCGGCCCCGGCTACTCTCCCAACGGCGACGTGGGCATGGATGGGCTGCTGTCGGTATTTGCCCACGAGCTCGCAGAGGCCACCTCTGACCCGTTCATGTCGGCATGGTTTGACAGCGATGGAGAGGAGAACGCCGACAAGTGCGCCTGGGAGTAAGCGCACCTTCTCGCTTGCTTTCCTCTTGCCTCTCGCAGTCCTTCCTTGCCTGTTGGTGTTCAGCAGTGCCTGTATGTTTTACTCACTCCCTTCCTCCCCACCTCAACTCCATGTTCTGCCCTGTGCAGGTTCGGAGACATGCTGTTTGACTCGCCAAGTGGCCCCTTCTACAACCTTGTGGGCGTCAACAACCAGAAGTTTCTTATCCAGCAAAATTGGAATCTCCTCAAAGGAACATGCGTCTCTACAGTATCATACTCAAACCTAGCTGCGTCCACCACTCCTTCACCTCCCCAGCAAGCCAGTGGGGGGGGCATTGGCAGGCTAATAGGAAGAATAATTGGTGGTAGAGGGTGATTGGTGATATGATTTGCCATTATATTTGAATATTTTTGGCTGGTAATCTGCCAGTTGTACTACAGCTTCTCATATCACCTATCTGTTGGGCTGAGAAAAGCCCTTAGGATCTTTGCAGGACAGAATTCAGGGGTAGGACAATGCAATAGCGGAAGCGTTAAGTAAAAGACTTGTGAACCACCTTGCGCTGGTATGTGAGGGCAAAGTTGATTGATTAATAACAAGGAGATACTGTTGGAAACAACTGATTTAAGCGCCTCTATCGTGTCGAAACACCAAGACAGAAGCGAAGCGGATCGTATCGAAACATCGGTGAGTCAACCCTCGGAGGTTGAAACTGCTGGAGGTTACGCGAAAGTCAAAGGTCAGCGACCTTTGACCTGACAAATACAGCGCGACAGCAAGGACAAACAACTGTCTCGATACTGAGCAGTTGCCCGAGTCGACACTGTATCGAACCGCAACAGCAACAGTAAAACAGTTATTAACTGTATCTCTTCATATTCCTTTGTATTCTTATAAAAGCTTGTATCTCTTTTGTTTAATCAATCAACTTTGCCCTCACATACCAGCGCAAGGTGGTTCACAATCCTTTCATTAAAACGCTTCCGCTACTACATCATCCTACTCTTGAATTCTGTCCTGCAAAGATCCTAAGGGCCTTCTCAGCCCAACATGGTATGAGAGCAGTCAGGACAAATTCAACTACGATCAAGATATCTACGACATCACAAGACATGGCAACGCAGAAGGAGAGAAGCTCCTCTAACGACTCTCCTGGCGCTACTCCTACTCCACCTCCTGCCTCTGGCCTACAGACAGAGGAGGGTACAGCAACAAGACCAAGGGCATCGTCTTCGGAAACTCCCGCTAATCAAGCTGCGGCCTTCGATCCAGACATGATGGAGAAGTTCTTCTCCTTCATGTCCTTCTACGAACAGCACCAGCAAGGAGCACCTGCACAGTCAAACAACAGCAACAACGCAACACCAATGAGCCTAGATGGTTCATCGTACGCACGTGGAAATCAACAGCAACGGCCTACCTTTGCTCCGTACGAGCCCCAGCGTGGCTCCGTCAGCTTTATGCCACACCCGCAGCCTGCATCCGGACAAGAAAAGACACTGGATGCACTTCAAGTTCAGTCGCAGTTCGCGCACGTCTTAAAACTGCAAACGACAAAGCCTTTCGACGGAAAGGACTTCTTTACCTGGTCATTCGAGTTCGAGCTTATGATGGAAGGCGCGCAAATCCTTGGCTTCTTCGACGGGTCCCTGCCATATCCAACACACGGTACACAGTACGATAAGCAGCAGTACACGTATCAGTCAATGATGGCGTACACAATACTGCTGAGAAATATCACTCCAAGTCAGCAGCAGAACATACGGTCTTACCGGGGTTACGGTGTTAGAATATATCTGTAACTGCCTGTAGCTGTAGTTAGTGTAGTTATTATAAACTTTGTTAGGTGGTGCACCTTCTTTGTTCATTTGCTATATGTTCTTGCAAACCTATAGTGAAGTCATTCACTCTCCTTACCCAATTCTCTCGACACTAAGCTACTAAGCCCATGGCTCCTAAGCCCACTCATGCTTAGGATTCTGACATGCTATCAGAGCAAACTACGCTCCTGGCCTGTTGCTTCCGCTGCTACTCTGTGTACTGCACGCCCCGTGGCGTGCCCCTCGCGAGACCCTTAGTGGCCCCTCGCGGCCCCCTTCGCGGCCCCGTCGCCGCCCTTCCAGGCCCTTCGCGGCCCCTTCGCGGCCCCGTCGCCGCCCCTATCGGCCCCGTCGCCGACCTTTCAGGCCCCTCGCGGCCCCCTTCGCGGCCCCGTCGCCGCCTTTACCGGCCCGTCGCCGCCCTTCCAGGCCCCTCGCGGCCCCTTCACGGCCCCGTCGCCGCCCTTATCGGCCCCGTCGTCGCCTTCAGCGGCCCCGTCGCCGCCTCCAGCGGCCCCGTCGCCGCCCCTACCGGCCCCGTCGCCGACCTTTCAGGCCCCTCGCGGCCCCTTCGCGGCCCCGTCGCCGCCCCTATCGGCCCCGTCGCCGCCTCAAGCGGCCCCGTCGCCGCCTCCAGCGGCCCCGTCGCCGCCCCTATCGGCCCCGTCGCCGCCTCCAGCGGCCCCGTCGCCGCCGCGTGCGGCCCCGTCGCTGCCCCTTTCGGCCCTGCCTCGACCCTGCCCCGGCCCCGCCCCGGCCATGCTCCGTCGCCTGTCGCGGCGCACCGGGGGCACGTGCACCGCCCCCCCCTCTTTTCCCGTCGCCCGTCGCGGCTCCCTGGGGGGCCGCGACCTGGGGGGGGGGGGGGGGCGAGCGTCGCCCCTTCTGCCGCCTGCTTTGGCGCCCTGGCGCCCGCGGCGGTGCCCTGAGCCGCCGCGGACCCGCCCCTGGCGCCCGCGGCGGTGCCCTGAGCCGCCGTGGACCCGCCCCTGGCGCCCGCGACGGTGCCCCTGCCTCACCCGCGCCTGCACTCGGTGCAGCCGCCCCTGCACCACCCAGCGCCTGCCCTTGGAGCAGCCGCCCCTGCCCTACCCGCGCCGACCCTCTGAAGCCGCTCTACGGCTTTCTCCCCGCCCCCCCCCCTCCTCCTTCGTCTCCCTGCAGCCGTGGGGGGGAGGGTATGGGGGTGGCGGGTGTGGGGGTGATGGGTGGTGTGGTCTCCCCTTCCCCTCCTCCTCCTTTCGTTCCCACTGCTGCAGCTGCTGCTGGGGGGGAGGGTGTGAGGGTGTGGGGGAGCCAGGGGAGTGGCATTGGGGTGGCGGGTGTGTGGTCTCCCCTTCCCCTCCTCCTCCTTTCGTTCCCACTGCTGCAGCTGCCGCTGAGGGGAGGATGTGAGGGTGTGGGGGAGCCGGGGGAGTGGCACTGGGGTGGCGGGTGTGAGACCAACCAGCAGCCGTCCCTCCACCTCTCCTCTCTTCCCCCCTCTGCTGCTCCTGCAGCAGTGTGGGGGGGAGGGGGAGGGGGAGGGGGAGGGGGAGGGTGAGGGGATGGAGTGGGTGACCAGCCAGCGCCAGACCGCCTCCTCTCTCTCCCTGCCGCCCCTCCTGTGGTCGGGGGGGGAGGAGAGTAAAGGGGTGGCAGGAGTGCCTGCCCCCCCCCTTTGCTGCTGTACCTGCTTTGTAACCTTGCCTGTTGCCTGCTGTTGCTGTTTTCTCAGTTCGTGGTGTACCCATCCAGGTTGTGTCGCTGCACAGACTCCTGCTTCTGGCAGTTATGGGGGAGTGTTAGAATATATCTGTAACTGCCTGTAGCTGTAGTTAGTGTAGTTATTATAAACTTTGTTAGGTGGTGCACCTTCTTTGTTCATTTGCTATATGTTCTTGCAAACCTATAGTGAAGTCATTCACTCTCCTTACCCAATTCTCTCGACACTAAGCTACTAAGCCCATGGCTCCTAAGCCCACTCATGCTTAGGATTCTGACATACGGCAACTCTGCAGAGCTCGCGTACAACCACCTGAAGAACCTGTATCAAGCAACAGACAGCGTAAATCAAAGTCGGTTAATGGCGCAACTGACGACAGTCGAAATGAAACCAGGCGAAAAGGGGATGGCGTACATCAGTCGTTGTCGCGAATTGCGCGACAAACTCCTTCGATGTGGAGGATCGATTTCAGAAGACGCCTTCGTCACAGTCATCATCGGCGGCCTCGGTCCTCAGTGGCGCTCCACCCGCGCCATACTCCGAGCGCATGGAAAGATATCAGAAGCAGCACTCTGCGCCGAGATCCACGCTGAGCAGCAAGATATGGACCTGCAAGAAGAACGACATAACAAGAAGGCATAAGTACCTGAATTCGCATTCCACACTCAACGGCGCTACAACAACAGCAACTATCAGCATCAACCGAAACTAGTACCTCCGTTCTGTCACCTCTGCAAGACGTCAGGACATCCTCGTACACACTGTCCTAACCGACAACAGTCAGAACCGACGCATCGGTAGCTTCGGCCTTCAAGCAGTCAAGTTGCCTCAACGCAAGCAAATCCGACATCTCAAGTACAAGCCTCAACAACATCGACGGGACAACCTGCGCAAGAAACAAGAAACATCGTCAGTTGTATGACACGACTGACCGATTCCTGCATCACCAAGTCTCCACCACATTACTCACCGGAAGAACGACTCGACAACAGCACGCCTCGCCGCGAGTCACTTCAACCAAATCCAACGTACGCAGCCATCGCTCAAAGCGAGCCATCCGGGAAGGATACGTGGTTCTTGGACAGTTGCTGTGGACAGCATATGTGCTCCTCAGGACGCTTTGTTCAGCGTGAACACCAACTTCAACGTGAAGTCGTCATCACCGTCGCCAACAATCAGAACCTGCGCAAACGACGACAAGGCGTAGTGCAACTTCAGTCACGAGAAACAAACGTCATACTGCAGATGTCAAAGGTTTTGATAGCAGAAGGACTTGGTTACAACCTAATGAGAGTCAGTCAGCTGATGGCGAAGGGCATACACCTCGAGGCAGACAGCACCACTCAGGAGTTTAAATTATACCACGGCAAGGGTGGTCTCTACATCGGAAAGGCAGTCTTGAAAAACAACGTATTCGTCCTCGAATTTGTTCCAGATCTCGGCACTGCCGACAGCGACGGGATTGTCACCTTCACCTCTTGGACACATCCACCGGATCTTGACCCCGACTTTAGTCCAGAAGGCTTCTGGTATTCGCACACCATCCCTGAGGCAGAACGAACAAGAGCATTAGCGACAATTCAACACTCGGCAGCAGCAGAAACAACGGCAGCAGCAGCAGCAACATCAACACCAATCGCTGGTCCTTCAACTACATCACCTCAAATCGACGACATCCCATCGACTCCCGCGCAGCAGCTTCACCCAAAAACACGAGCAGTTCACCGAAGCGCCAACTTCACCGCCGCCTTTTACTCCAACTCCGACCTGTATCGTCGTTCACCCGGACATCGCGCTAGCGAAGACATCTGGCACGCACGAATGGGACATCCAAGTAATACGGTGTTAAACAACACAATCAGAGCAGGAGTTCTCGACAAAGATTCACTACTTCTAACCGACGGAAGTGAACTTCGACGAGCGCGAGGAACGTGTTTTACCTGCCCCGAAGCTGACTTACCGCATCGACCTTTCACTTCTCACCACAACCCCAGCGCACCAGCTTACGCACCACTTGAAAAGGTGTACAGCGACATCCTGTACAATCGCGAACCCGGACAAGGAGCATACAGTTATACCATCACGTTCATCGATGCAGCTACACGTTACATTTGGCACCTCAATCTTCCGAGCGAGGACATGGCCTTCGAAGCCTTCGTCGCTTGGCTCCCAGTAGCAGAACGAGAATCAGGCGCTAAACTAAAAAGCTTCCAGTCAGACGGAGGAGGAGAATACACCTCACAGAGGTTCAAGCAGTTCTTGGCAGAAAGGGGAATCAAGAGGTTACTGGTGACTCTGGTGCTGCTGAGGGTGCTGAGCCTGGGGGTGCTGACTCTGGGGGTGCTGAGCGTGTGGGTGCTACGCCTGGGGGTGCTGAGCCTGAGGGTGCTACTACTGGGGGTGCTGAGCCTGGGGGTGCTGAGCCTGGGGGTGCTACTACTGGGGGTGCTGAGCCTGGGGGTGCTGAGCCTGGGGGTGCTGAGCCTGGGGGTGCTACGCCTGGAGGTGCTGAGCCTGGGGGTGCGGAGCCTGAGGGAGCTGGGCCTGCTCGTGTGGCGTCTGGCGGTGCTGAGCCTGGAGGTTCTCCGGGTGCTTCGTCTCGGCGGGAGCCACTCTCTCCACAGGAGCTGCGCGAGTGGTTTGCCCGGCGCTGGAGGCGTGCTGCTGGAGCTGGAGGTTCTTCGGCTGCTGAGGGTGCTGGTGCCGCGGGTCCCGGAGGTGCTCGTACTGGGAGTACTGGAGCTGCTGGGCCTGCGGGTACGACTGGAGCTGGAGCTGCTGAGGGTGTTGACGCTGAGGCTACTGCTGTCGGTCCTGGAGGCGGTCCTGCTGGGGGTGCTACTGGTGCTGCTGGAGGTACTGGAGCTGGAGGTGCTGCTGGCGCTGGTGCTGCCGCTGGGGGTACTGGTGCTGTCCCTGCCGTGTCTGGAGTCGCCGCGCGGCCTCGGCCGTACTTCGTTCCGCTCCTTCAGCAGGTTCTTGGTCTCCCGCCTTCTACTGGTCCTCCTCCTCCCTTAGAGTGTCCACAGCCTGTCCCGTCACAGTTACAGTTACAGCCGGCCTCCCCACTGCCCGCTCCTTCTCCCTACACTGGTCCTACTGGAGGTCTGGCTGAGCGTCGTGAGCCTGCGTCTCGCCCTGCGTCGCCTGTCCGTCCTGCTCGCTCTAGTGGTCGTGGTTCGCGTCAGCGTCCTCCTCCTGTCCCTGGCACGCACCGGATGTCTCTGCGTCCGTCCACTGCTCCTCTGCGTGCCCCTTTGCCTTCTCCTCCTGAGTCCTCTCTTCCTGCTCTTCCCGACCCGGAGTCGGACTCTCTTCGTGCTGCCAGTCCTACTGTCACGCGTCTCCTTGCTACTGTCGTCACTGACCCTTCCTTTGAGTCCACTGCTGCGTCTGCCCTAGTTGCTGAGCTCGTCGACTTTGCTGCTCGCTGTCGTCTAGACTACGCTGCTAGTCTTGTCGTTGAGTCTGAGTCTGTCTGTCCTCCGTCCGTCGGGGGTGAGTGTGCCCTTGGCACGGACGTCCTTGAGGACAGGCAGGAGGAGTTCCAGTGTTTGGCTGCTGCTTCACCTCATCTCGTGTCCGTACTGCTTACCCCTGAGGGAGACCCGGATGCACTTGACATCCCGACTCCGCGCTCTTACGCGGAGGCGATAGAGGGTCCCTACTCCTCTCAGTGGCAGGCAGCTATGGACACAAAGATGGCTTCCTGGAAGTCCACAGGCACCTACGTTGACGAGGTTCCCCCGCCTGGGGAGAACATCGTCAGTGGCATGTGGATTTTCAGGGTGAAGCGACCGCCGGGTTCTCCGCCTGTCGTCAAGGCGCGTTACGTGGCTCGTGGCTTCAGTCAGCGGCAGGGAGTTGACTACTTTCAGACCTTCTCTCCCACCCCGAAGATGACCACTCTTCGGGTACTGCTGCACATAGCTGCTCACCGCGACTACGAGCTGCACTCTCTTGACTTCAGCACTGCTTTCTTGCAGGGCAGCCTGCACGAGGAGATCTGGCTGCGTCGCCCACCTGGCTTCACTGGGTCTTTTCCTCCTGGCACCCAGTGGAGCCTCCGGCGACCAGTCTACGGTCTCCGCCAGGCACCGCGTGAGTGGCACGACACACTGAGGACTACACTTGCGGCTCTTGGGTTTGCTCCCTCTACTGCCGACCCGTCGCTGTTTCTGCGCACCGACACTTCTTTGCCGCCGTTCTACATCCTCGTGTACGTCGACGACTTGGTCTTTGCCACAGCTGACACTGCTGGCGCTGAGGGTGGCCACTGCACTGCCCTACCCCGCTGCTCTCTCTGCCAGTCTACTGCTGTCATGGCCACCCCCAGTGTTCTCACCTTTGACGCTGAGGGTCGGGCTATTGACTTTGAGGTCTGGGTAGATGATCTGCAGCTTTTCCTACAGTGCGATAGGGCAGACGGTCTCTCTCTGTTTGACCTCACCTCTGGTGCCTCTCCTGCCCCTGCTGCTGATGCTGACGCCACTGTTCGCTCACAGTGGGCCACGCGCGATGCTGCTGCTCGCCTTGCTGTGCGCCGCCACTTACCGACCGCTGAGCGCGCGCATGTTAGTCAGTACAAGAGTGCTAAGACCTTGTACGACGCTGTCGTTGCACGCTACTCTTCCCCTGCCACTGCTGCCCTTAGCCGCCTCATACTGCCGTACCTCTTCCCTGACCTCGCCGCTTTTCCCACAATCGCTGACCTCATTACGCACCTTCGCACTAGTGACATTCGCTACCGCGCTGCGCTTCCTGCTGAGTTCTGCGCCAAGAACCCCCCCCCTATGTACATCACCCTCTACTACATAGTCACCCGGCTCCCTGACACCCTTCGCTCGGTCAGGGACCACTTCCTCTCTGTTTGCCCCACCACCCTCACCGTTGACCTCCTCGAGGAGCGCCTCCTAGCAGCAGAAAAAAGTATAGTCGCTGTAGGAGCCTCTCGTGGTGACCCTCGTACCCCTGTCTTTGAGGGGTGCTCCCCCTCCCCCCTCTTGCCCTCTGTTGCCTCTGCTGCTGCGGCCGACCTCGTTTGTCTTGAGTCGGTCGGCGCGGCGTCTGCCCCTAGCGGAAGACACCGCTCAGGCAAGGGCAAGGGGGGCAAGGGCGCTGGAGGAGCTGGCGGGGGCGGTGGAGGCGGCGTTGGAGGCGGCGGAGGGGGTGGGGGTGGCGGTGGGAGTGGTGGCGGGAGTGGGGGCACTAGTGGCGGCAGTGGAGGCGGAGGAGGCGGCGGCGGTGGCGGTGCGAGCGGAGGTGGTGGAGGTGGAGGCGGTGGTGGAGGTAGCGGCGGCGGAGGTGGAGCTGGTCGGGGCGGCTCTTCGCAGCGGGTCGGCTCCGGTGGTGGTCAGCGCCAGCAGCAGCAGCAGCAGCGCACTCGTGAGACCCCTTCCCCCCAGCAGCTTCGTGAGTGGTACACTGCTCGTCAGCGGGGTTGGGGTGCTGGCCCCTGTACCTACGTTCTACGTACAGGCGACCGCACGGGTGAGCAGTGTGGGGGTCTGCACTCCTCCCAGCGCTGCTTCGGCCGCCTGACGGACGCTTGGCGTCACCAGTTCCCCGACGCTACTGAGATCCCTCGCTGGGGCGAGCTGTTTAGGGCGCGTGTTGCGATCTTTGATCTTGATTATGATGCTATTCTTGCTGCGATGTATGCTGTGACTATTAGTGATGAGGGTGACTGTTACTGGTGTTTTCCGCCTGACCCGGGCATTGAGGCTGCTGCTCTAGGTGCTGGTGAGGCTGCTGCTCTAGGTGCCAGTGAGCCTGCTGCCCCAGGTGCTGGTGAGTCTGCGCTCTCAGGTACCGCGTCGGCTCCGGCCACCCACACCTTCACCCTTGACTCGGGTGCTTCCCGCTCCTTCTTTCGAGACCGCACCACGCTTACGCCGCTTAGTCGGCCAGTGGCAGTCTCCCTGGCAGACCCCTCTGGGGGTCCTGTCCTTGCCCACTTCTCCACTGTTCTACCGTGTCCGGTGGCCCCTTCTGACACCCTGTCGGGTCTTTACCTCCCCTCGTTCTCTACGAACTTGGTGAGTGGTGCTGACCTCCAGGATGGAGGGGTTCACCAGTTCACTCCTACGAGTCAGCGAGTGACCCACTGTACCTGTGCTCGGACGGGCCGTCACTTGGCCACGTTTACCCGTCAGCCGGGGTCGAGCCTATACACACTGACTACTGAGTCTCCCCCGGTCGCTGAGTCTGCTCAGGTAGCCGCGTCGGGTCAGGTGTTTGCTGCGGCGTCCAGGTCTGGTCCTGAGTCTGCCCCCTGCTCGTGTCGTCTCCTGTCTCACCAGACTCTCCTCTGGCACCACCGCCCTGGTCACCCCTCCCTGCCTCGTCTTCGAGGCATGGCCTCCCGTGTCCTTGTCTCTGGTCTCCCCCGGTCCCTCCCTCCCCTTCCTCCGGGGCCTGCCCCCACCTGCGTTCCCTGCGTCGAGGGGCGGCAGCGCGCTGCTCCTCACTCCTCCGAGTTTCCTCCGACAGAGGCTCCGCTGCAGATGCTTCACATGGACGTGTGGGGCCCAGCCCGCGTCCGTGGACAGGGTCACGAGCGTTACTTCCTGCTGGTGGTTGATGATTACTCGCGTTACACCGCAGTCTTCCCCTTGCGCAGCAAGGGTGAGGTCACTGAGGTGTTGATCGCCTGGATCCGCGGAGCTCGTCTCCAGCTCAGAGAGAGTTTCGGCTCGGACTTTCCTGTTCTGCGTCTGCACTCTGACAGAGGCGGAGAGTTCTCCTCTGACCTTCTGCGAGCCTTCTGTCGTGCACGAGGCATCCGCCAGACCTTCACGCTTCCGGACTCTCCGCAGCAAAATGGGATTGCTGAGCGCCGCATTGGCATGGTCATGGACGTCGCTCGTACGTCCATGGTCCATGCGGCTGCCCCCCATTTTCTGTGGCCGTTTGCGGTTCGGTACGCGGCGCATCAGATCAACCTTCAGCCCCGGGTCTCCATGCCGGAGACCTCCCCTGCTTTGCTGTGGATGGGGAAGGTTGGCGATGCGTCTGCGTTCCGTGTCTGGGGATCTCGGGCGTTTGTCCGCGACTTGTCTGCGGACAAGCTGTCCCCTTGTGCTGTTCCCTGCGTCTTCCTTGGCTTCCCCCCTGACGCGCCGGGCTGGCAGTTCTACCACCCCACCTCGCGCCGTGTTCTGTCCTCCCAGGACGTCACCTTTGACGAGTCGGTTCCCTACTACCGTCTCTTCCCCTACCGCACTGCGTCCCTCCCCCCCCCCGCCGCTCTTCCTTACGCCAGGTCCCCCTCCGGTAGACCCCCTCCCCCCTCAGGGAGCCCCCTCAGGTGTGTCTCAGGTAGACGCAGTCGACCCTGTCGAGGTAGCTGTTGACTCTGGTGCTGCTAGGGGTGCTGAGCCTGCGGGTGCTGGGTCTGGGGGTGCTGAGCCTGGGGGTGCTGACTCTGGGGGTGCTGAGCCTGGGGGTGCTACGCTTGGGGGTGCTGCGTCTGGGGGTGCTGAGCCTGGGGGTGCTGCGTCTGGGGGTGCGGAGTCTGAGGGTACTGGACCTGCTCGTGTGGCGTCTGGCGGTGCTGGGCCTGGAGGTTCTTCGGGTGCTTCGTCCCGGCGGGAGCTACTCTCTCCACAGGAGCTGCGTGAGTGGTTTGCCCGGCGCTGGAGGCGAGCTGCTGGAGCTGGAGGTGCTGCGGGTGCTGGAGGTTCTGCTGCTGCTGAGGGTGCTGGTGCCGCGGGTCCCGGAGGTGCTATTACTGGGAGTACTGGAGCTGCTGGGCCTGCGGGTGCTTCTCGTACTGGAGCTGGTGGTGCTGCGGGCGTCGGTGCTACTGAGGGTGCTGGAGCTGGACCCGCTGCGTCTTCTGGGGGTCCGGCTGGAGCTGGAGCTGCTGGGGGTGTTGGCGCTGAGGGTGCCTCTGGTGCTGGTGCCTCTGAGGGTACTGGAGTTGGCGCTGCTGGAGCTGGGGGTGCTGCTGGCGCTGGTGCTGTCGTTCGGGGTGCTGGTGCTGTCCCTTCTGGTGCTGGTGGTGCTGAGCGACCGCGGCCGTACTTCGTTCCGCTCCTTGAGCAGGTTCTTGGTCTTCCGCCCTCTGCTAGTCCGGCTCCTCCCTTAGAGTGTCCACCGCCTGTCCAGTCCGAGTCACAGTTCCAGCCTACCTCTCCTCTGCCTGCTCCTTCTCCCTACACTGGTCCTACTGGAGGTCTTGCTGAGCGTCGTGAGCCTGCGTCTCGTCCTGCGTCGCCTGTCCGTGCTGCTCGCATTAGTAGTCGTGGTTCGCGTCAGCGTCCTCCCCCTGTCCCCGGCACGCACCGGGTGTCTCTGCGTCCCTCCACTGCTCCGCTGCGTGCCCCTTTGCCTTCTCCTCCTGAGTCCTCTCTCCCTGTTCTTGCTGACCCGGAGTCCGACTCCCTTCGTGCTACCAGTCCTGCTGTCACGCGTCTCCTTGCTACTGTCGTCACTGACCCTTCCTTTGAGTCCGCTGCTGCGTCTGCCTTAGTTTCTGAGCTTGTCGACTTCGCTGCTCGCTGTCGCCTAGACTACGCTGCTAGTCTTGTCGCTGAGTCTGAGTCTGTCTGTCCTCCGTCCGTCGGGGGTGAGTGTGCCCTTGGCACAGACGTCCTTGAGGACAGGCAGGAGGAGTTCTAGTGCTTTGCTGCTGCTTCACCTCATCTCGTGTCCATGCTGCTTGCCCCTGAGGGAGACCCGGATGCACCAGACATCCCGACGCCGCGCTCTTACGTGGAGCCGATAGAGGGTCCCTAATCCTCTCAATGGCAGGCAGCCATGGATGCAGAGATGGCTTCCTGGAAGTCCACAGGCACCTACGTCGACGAGGTTCCCCCTCCTGGGGCGAACATCGTCAGTGGCATGTGGATTTTCAGGGTGAAGCGGCCGCCGGGTTCTCCGCCTGTCTTCAAGGCGCGCTACGTGGCTCGTGGCTTCAGTCAGCGGCACGGAGTTGACTACTTTCAGACCTTCTCTCCCACCCCGAAGATGACCACTCTTCGGGTACTGCTGCACATAGCCGCTCACCGTGACTACGAGCTTCACTCTCTTGACTTCAGCACTGCTTTCTTGCAGGGCAGCCTGCACGAGGAGATCTGGCTGCGCCGCCCACCTGGCTTCACTGGGTCTTTTCCTCCTGGTACCCAGTGGAGTCTCCGGCGGCTAGTCTACGGTCTCCGCCAGGCACGTCGTGAGTGGCACGACACACTGAGGACTACACTTGCGGCTCTTGGGTTTGCTCCTTCTACTGCCGACCCGTCGCTGTTTCTGCGCACCGACACTTCATTGCCGCCGTTCTACATCCTCGTGTACGTCGACGACTTGGTCTTTGCCACAGCTGACACTGCTGGACTCGCCCACGTGAAGTCCGAGCTGCAGAAGAGACACACGTGCACAGACCTGGGTGAACTGCGCAGCTACCTTGGCTTGCAGATCACCCGGGACAGAGCACAGCGCACCATTACCCTGACTCAGTCACACATGGTGCAGCAGGTCCTTCAGCACTTCGGCTTCACGTACTCCTCGCCTCAGGCCACTCCTCTGTCTACTCGCCACTCGCTCTCAGCTCTGCCTTCGGATGAGTCCGTAGAGTCGAGTGGCCCGTACCCAGAGCTTGTTGGCTGCCTCATGTACCTGATGACCTGCACTCGACCTGACCTTGCATACCCTCTTAGCATTCGTTACCTAAGTTGCACCTCTCGTGACTGAAGTTGCACTACGCCTTGTCGTCGTGTGTGCAGGTTCTGATTGTTGGCGACGGTGATGACGACCTCGCGTTGAAGTTGGTGTTCACGTTGAACAAAGCGTCCTGAAGAGCACATATGCTGTCCGCAGCAACTGTCTAAGAACCACGTATCTTTCCCAGAGGGCTCGCTTTGAGCAATGGCTGCATACGTCGGATTTGGTTGAAGTGACTCGCGGGATCCATACAGTGCTAAGCCACACCAAACAAGCTACTGTAATATATGAATAGAAAATTCTGACACCTAAGTCATCAAACGAGAGGTAAAATCATGCCAGCACCAGCAGCCATAATACACTTGGAGACGAAACACAGATAATCTGCAATGGCTACCCGCTGCTGCTGCTAACCACCTGAAATCCTCACCCCCAAACTGCTGTTGATGAACCACAGCACAACAAAGAGCACTGAAATCAGACGAATCAAGCGGCCCCGAGGGAGGGGAACTGGGTCTGATCTGCAATCTCCACTGCTTGCTGCTGCTGCTGCCCCCCTCGTCCCCCCCGTCCTCCCCCACGCCCCCTGCCACCACCACGGCCGCCTGAACGCCGGGGGTTGAAGGTACTGGAGTAATGGTCACAAGACCAGTCAACAAAAGCAAAGCAAGCTCAGGGTGGATCACAAAGTCACCACACAGTCCGAGCACAAGCAAAGGGCCACAAGGCCAGTTCACATGCAGAGTTATATACAGAGAACAAACAATACAGTGATCATACCCTAACAAATGCAAGCATGCAGGTATATAGATAGATCACAGTACAGGCAGAGTCAGGCAGTAAGTAAGTGAGGCAAAGTAGGCACAAGGCCTAACACAGTAACAAAGCGCTGATGGTCACCAGGCGGAAGTGCCTTGGTGAAGACATCAGCAGTGTTGGCCCGAGTGGCCACGTACGCTAGACGAAGCTGACCAAGCTGCTGTAACTCTCGAGCAAGGAAGTATCGCAGAGCGATGTGCTTCGTTCTGTGCTCCAGTCTGTGCTCCTGACACAAGGCTATCATTGCCTTGTTGTCTACGTACAGGACTGGAGGCGAACGAGGCTGCTCTCCCAAGTCGGTCAGCAAGTAGGTGAGCCAGCGTAGCTCCTGAGCAGCCATGGCTCCGGCGTAGATCTCAGCCTCACAGCTGGAGCTGAGAACTGAAGACGAGCGGGTAGACCGCCAAGAAACCGAGCCGGACCCAAGGCTGAAGGTGTAACCCTGCGACGACCGCTGCGTAGCTGAGTCGTCAACCCAGGAGGCGTCTGCATGACCAGTGAGGACAATAGGACCCCGTCCTCCAAGCACAAGCCCCATGCCCGACGTACTGCACAGGTAACGCAGTACCCTCTTCGCAGCATCCCAGTGCACCTTTCGGTGCCTACCGGGAGCCACGTAGCGAGCCAGAAGGCTGAGAGGGTACGCGAGGTCAGGTCGTGTGCAAGTCATCAGGTACATGAGGCAACCCACAAGCTCTGGGTACAGACCACTCGGCTCTACGGACTCGTCCGAAGGTGGAGCTGAGAGCGAGTGGCTGGTAGACAGAGGAGTGAGCTGTGGCGAGGAGTACTGGAAGCCGAAGCGCTGAAGGACCTGGTGCACCATGTGTGACTGAGTCAGTGTGATGGGGCGCCGTGCTCTGTCCCGGGTGATCTGCAGGCCAAGGTAGCTGCGCAGTTTTCCCAGGTCAGTGCAGGTATGTCTCTTCTGCAGCTCGGACTTCACTAGGGTCAGTGCCTCAGTGTCAGCCGTGGCAAAGACGAGGTCGTCGACGTACACTAGGACGTAGAAGGGCGGCAGCGAGGTGTCGGTGCGTAGAAACAGCGACGGGTCTGCTGTAGAAGGAACAAACCCAAGAGCCGCAAGTGTAGTCCTCAGTGTGTCGTGCCACTCGCGAGGCGCCTGGCGGAGACCGTAGACTGGCCGGCGGAGGCTCCACTGGGTACCTGTAGGAAACGACCCAGTGAAACCAGGTGGTCGGCGCAGCCAAATCTCCTCGTGCAGGCTGCCCTGCAGGAAGGCAGTACTGAAGTCCAGGGAGTGAAACTCGTAGTCACGCTGAGCAGCTACGTGCAGCAACACCCGAAGAGTAGTCATCTTTGGGGTGGGGGAGAAGGTCTGGAAGTAGTCAACTCCCTGTCGCTGACTGAAACCTCGAGCAACGTAACGCGCCTTGAAGGCAGGCGGAGAACCCGGCGGCCGCTTCACCCTGAAGATCCACATGCCATCGACTATGTTCACCCCAGGTGGGGGAACCTCGTCGACGTAAGTGCCTGTGGACTTCCAGGATGCCATCTCGGCATCCATAGCTGCCTGCCACTAAGAGGAGTAAGGACCCGTAATCGCCTCTGCGTAAGAGCGCGGGGTCGGGATGTCAGGAGCATCCGGGTCTCCCTCAGGGGCAAGCAGCAAGGAGGCGAAACGAGGTACAGCAGCTGCAAGACACTCAAAGTCCTCCTGCCTGTCCTCGAGGACGTCCGTGCCAAGAGCACACTCACCCCCGACGGACGGAGGGCTGGCAGGCACAGACTCAGCAATTAGAGCAGAGGCGTAGTCGAGACGGCAGGCAGCAGCAAAGTCAAGTAGCTCAGCAACGAGAGCAAAAGCAGCAGCAGACTCAAAGGACAGGTCAGTGACAGCAGTGGCAAGGAGATGAGCGACCGTAGGACTGGCAGCACGCGCTCGGTCAGACTCAGGGTCAGGGACCTCAGGAAGAGAGGTTTTTTTTTTTTTTAGGCGACGGGCTAGGTACGGGCCGGGCGCGGGCGACGAAGTCGACGGGCTAGGTACGGGCAGTGCAGTAGGTGGTGGGCCCATTGAGACTAGGTCCTAAGACTTAGTTGCTCTTAATACCATGTTAGAATCTTAGGCGAGAATGGTTGACTAGGAAACAAGGAAGGGTACAAGTAGAATGTCGAGAGAATTCTGTACCCCCTAAGGCTAAACCCACTATAGCCTAGACAAATGTAAACACATGAACTAAGCCTAGATATAACTAAGCATATATGTTTGACATCCGCATCGAAGGAGTTTGTCGCGCAATTCGCGACAGCGGCTGATATACGCCATCCCCTTTTCGCCTGGTTTCATTTCGACTGTCGTTAGTTGCGCCATTAACCGACTTTGATTTACACTGTCTGTTGCTTGATACAGGTTCTTCAGGTGATTGTACGCGAGCTCTGCAGAGTTGCCGTATCCCCAGTAAGATCGTATATTCTGCTGCTGATTCGGAGTGATGTTTCTCAGTAGGATTGTGTACGCCATCATTGACTGATACGTGTACTGCTGCTTGTCGTACTGTGTGCCGTGTGTTGGATATGGCAGGGACCCGTCGAAGAAGCCAAGAATCTGCGCGCCTTCCATCATTAGCTCGAATTCGAATGACCAGGTAAAGAAGTCCTTTCCGTCGAAAGGCTTTGTCGTTTGCAGTTTTAAGACGTGCGCGAACTGCGACTGAACTTGAAGTGCATCCAGTGTCTTTTCTTGTCCAGATGCAGGTTGCGGGTGTGGCATAAAGCTGACGGAGCCACGCTGGGGTTCGTACGGAGCAAAGGTAGGCCGTTGCTGTTGATTTCCTCGTGCGTAAGATGAACCATCGAGGCTCATCGGTGTTGCGTTGTTGTTGTTGCTGTTGTTTGACTGTGCAGGTGCCCCTTTCTGGTGTTGTTCGTAGAAGGACATGAAGGAGAAGAACTTCTCCATGTCAAACATATGTGTATATATGTTATAGTTTGGTTAGGCTTAGTGGGGTACTCACTGTGGGGTACAACCCCTTAGGTTTCTCCTTTGTACCTTCCCCCTCGATAGTCGACACTCACTCGTTCCCGTAAGATTCTAACATGGTATCAGAGCATAGGTCCTTAGGACCTACACAAGTAGCAGTCACCCTCAGCACTAACAAACAAGGCATACATAGCAGCAAGAATTGCCTCATAGTCAAGATCAAAGATAGGTACATCACGCCTAAGTAAGTCTGCCCAGTTGGGGAACTCAGTAGCATCAGGAAACTTGGCGCGCCAGGCGTCGCTAAGCCGAGCAAAGCAGCGCTGCTCAGTGTGAAAACCTGTGCACTGGCGACCAGCGCGGGGACCTGTGCGGATGATATAGGGGCAGCGACCAGGACCCCCAGAAGCCCCACGCCCGGCATACCAGTCAAGAAGTTGCTGGGAAGTGGGGGTCTGGCGCTGACGCTGATGCTGCTGCTGCTGCTGCTGCGGCTGCTGCTGGCCCTGACCACCAATGCCACTACCGCTCCCTCCTCCCCCACCGCCGCTGCTGCCGCCTCCACCGCTCCCAGTGCCTCCGCCGCCCCCACCACCACCTCCACCGCCTCCACCCCCACGACCACCCCCACCACCTCCACCTCCCCCGCCGCCTGCACCACTGCCACCTCCACCGCCACCCCCACCGCCCCTGCTGCCTGCCTGCTGCCGCCTGCCTGCTTGCTGCCTGCTGCCGCCTGCCTGCTGCCTGCCTACTGCCTGCCTGCTACTTGCTGCCTGCTGCCGCCTGCCTGCCGCCTGCCTGCAGCCTGCCTGCTGCCTGCCTACTGCCGCCTGCCTGCTTGCAACCTGCAGCCTGCCTGCCTGCCTACTTGCTGCCTACTGCCGCCTGCCTGCTACTTGCTGCCTGCTGCCTGCCTGCTACTTGCTGCCTGCTGCCGCCTGCCTGCCGCCTGCCTGCAGCCTGCCTGATGCCTGCCTACTGCCGCCTGCCTGCTTGCTGCCTGCAGCGTGCCTGCCTGCCTGCTTGCTGCATGCTGCCGCCTGCCTGCAGCCTGCCTGCTGCCTGCCTGCCGCCTGCCTGCTACTTGCTGCCTGCTGCCTGCCTGCTACT
This sequence comes from Closterium sp. Naga37s-1, assembly GCA_947471745.1. Lineage (NCBI taxonomy): Eukaryota > Viridiplantae > Streptophyta > Zygnematophyceae > Desmidiales > Closteriaceae > Closterium > Closterium sp. Naga37s-1. The sequence goes on from CANJKZ010000069.1 coordinate 5,674,482, forward strand.
TGCTGCCTACTGCCGCCTGCCTGCCGCCTGCCTGCAGCCTGCCTGCTGCCTGCCTGCTGCCGCCTGCCTGCTTGCTGCCTGCAGCCTGCCTGCTTGCTGCCTGCTGCCGCCTGCCTGCAGCCTGCCTGCTGCCTGCCTGCTGCCTGCCTGCTACTTGCTGCCTGCTGCCGCCTGCCTGCTTGCTGCCTGCTGCCGCCTGCCTGCCGCCTGCCTGCCTGCCTGCTTGCTGCCTGCTGCCGCCTGCCTGCAGCTTGCCTGCTGCCTGCCTGCTGCCTGCCTGCTGCTTGCTGCCCCTGCCTCCTGCCTCTGCCTCCTGCCTCCTACCTGGTGCCTGCTGCCTCTGCCTGCTACCTGCTGCCTGCTGCCTGCTGCCTTCTGCCTTAAGCCAATATGGCGACGCCTAACGTTCTAGCGTTCGAGCCTGACGGTCGTCCCATCGAGTTCACTGTATGGTTAGACGATCTCCAGCTGTTCCTTCTGACTGATGCCAAAGATGGCGTTTCCCCGTTTGATTACGTCTCTGGCACTGCCGTTGCTCCTGCTGCTGATGCTCCTACTCTAGAACGCTCCCAGTGGCAGACTCGTGATGTTGCTGCACGCCTAGCTATTAGGAACCACCTGCCACGTTCGCTCGTGCGCCGGGGTCCAGTCTGTACACCCTCACCACTGCGTCACGCTCCGCCCCTTTGTCTCCCCAGTTGCACGCGTCTGCTCAGGTAGCTACACAGTGTGAGTGTCGCCGGCTGTCGCACGACACTCTCCTGTGGCACCACCGCCTTGGTCACCCCTCCCTACCTCGCCTACGCAGCATGCACTCCCGCTTCCTGGTTTCTGGGCTTCCCAGGTCTCTGCCTCCCCTCCCTCCCTTGCCTGCGCTACCCTGCATTCCCTACGTCGAGGGGCGGCAGCGCGCCGCTCCTCACTCCTCTTCGTTCCCTCCCACAGAGGCTCCACTGCAGACTCTCCACCTGGATGTGTGGGGCCCAGCCCGCGTCCGTGGATAGGGCCACGAGCGGTACTTCCTGCTGGTTGTCGACGACTACACGCGCTACACCACGGTCTTCCCCTTGCAGCGCAAGGGGGATGTCCCTGATGTTTTGATCCCCTGATCCGCGCTACTCGTCTCCAGCTCCGCGAGCGGTTCCAGTCGGACTTTCCTGTCCTGCGTCTGCACTCGGACAGAGGTGGTGAGTTCTCCTCAGACCTCTTGGCAGCCTTCTGTGCAGAGCACGGCATCCGCCAGACTTTCACGCTTCCGGCCTCTCCGCAGCAGAATGGGGTTGCTGAGCGCCGCATTGGCTTAGTCATGGAGGTCGCTCGTACCTCCATGATCCATGCGGCTGCCCCCCATTTTCTGTGGCCTTTTGCGGTCCGGTACGCCGCGCATCAGCTCAACCTTTGGCCCCGTGTCTCCTTGCCGGAGACCTCGCCCACACTTCTGTGGACGGGGAAGGTTGGCGACGCGTCGCGTTTCCGGGTCTGGGGTGCTCGTGCCTTTGTCCGGGATACCACCGCGGACAAGCTCTCCCCTCGCGCCATTCCTTGCGTCTTCCTTGGCTTTGTCCCTGATGCGCCTGGCTGGCAGTTTTATGACCCCGCCTCGCGCCGTGTCTTTGCGTCTCAGGACGTCACCTTTGACGAGTCGGTCCCCTTTTACCGCCTCTTCCCTTACCGCACTGCTCCTCGCCCCCCCCCGCCGCTCTTTCTCGCCCTAGGTCCTCCCCAGGTAGACCCCCTCCCCGCGCCAGGTCCTGCTCCTTCAGGTGTCTCTAAGGTAGACCCCCCTGCGCCTGCGCCTGTTGAGGTCACTGGTGACTCCGGTCCTGCTGCGAGTGGTGATGTCCCTGGGGGTGCGGAGCTTGGGGGTGCGGAGCTTGGGGGTGCTGGGTCTGGGGGTGCTGAGCGTGTGGAGCCTGGAGGTGATGAGCCTGCGCGTGAGGAGCCTGGAGGTGCTGCGTCTCGTGGTACTACGTCTGGAGGTGCTGCGTCTGGGGGTGCTGAGCCTGTGTGTGCGGAGCCTAAGGGTGCTGAGTCTGGGGGTGAGTCGCCTGAGGGTTCTGAGACTGCTGTTACGAGGTCTCCTTGGAGTAGCCGTCTTCGTCCGTGTGTGCCCCTCACCTCCCAGCAGCTGCACGACTGGTACGGTCGCCGTCAGCGTCCCACTTCTGCACCTCAGGGCTCTCCTGCTGGAGGTTCTTCTGCTGGTGTCGCTGGTCCCGGAGGTGCTCGTACTGGGAGTGCTGGAGCTGCTGGGGCTGGTGATGGTGCTGCTGGAGGTCCTGGAGCTACTGGCGGTGCTGGAGCTGCTGAGGGTACTGGAGCTGCTGGAGGTGCTGGAGGTGCTGGAGGTGCTGGAGCTGCTGGAGGTGCTGGAGCTGCTGGAGGTGCTGGAGCTGCTGGGGGTGCTGGAGCTGTTGGAGGTACTGGCGCTGCTGGAGGGGCTGGTGCTACTCGTGCTGGTGGCACTGCTCAGCCGCGCCTGTTCTTTGCTCCGCCGTCTCCGTCGTCTCAGCCACCACCTAACTCTGCACTTCGCCAGGTTCTCAGTCTTCCCTCGTCTACTGGTCTTCCGTTACAGCCTGGCTCACCGCTGCCTGCTCCTTCTCCGTACACAGAGCAGCCTGGTGGCCTTGCAGAGCGTCGTGAGCCTGCGTCGCGTCCTGTCACCCCTGTCAGTACCGGTCGTCGTGTTCCTCGTCTGAGCACTCTACTGTCACGCGTCTGCTTGCCACTGTTGTCACTGACCCGTCGTTTGCGTCTGCTGCTGCGTCTGCCTTAGTCACTGAGCTTGTTGCCTTTGCTGCTCACTGTCGTCTAGACTACGCCGCCAGTCTTGTTGCTGAGTGTGCGTCTGTCTGTCCTCCGTCCGTTGGGTGTGAGTGTGCTCTTGGCACGGACGTCTTTGAGAACGGGCAAGAGGACCTTGAGTGTCTTGCAGCCGCTGCGCCTCATCTCATATCCATGCTGCTTGCCCCTGAGGGAGACTCGGATGCACCAGACATCCCTACCCCGCGCTCTTACGCTGAGGCGATCGCGGGTGAGTACTCCTCTCAGTGGCAGACAGCCATGGACGCAGAGATGGCATCCTGGAAGTCCACAGGCACCTACGTCGACGAGGTTCCCCCTCCTGGGGCGATTTGTCAGTGGCATGTGGATTTTCAGGGTGAAGCGGCCGCCAGGTTCTCCGCCTGTCTTCAAGGCTCGTTACGTGGCTCGAGGCTTCAGTCAGCGAGAAGGAGTTGACTTCTTCCATACCTTCTCCCCCACCCCGAAGATGACCACTCTACGGGTGCTGCTGCATGTTGCCGCTCAGCGTGACTACGAGCTTCACTCTCTTGACTTCAGCACAGCCTTCTTACAGGGCAGCCTGCACGAGGAGATTTGGCTGCGCCGCCCTCCTGGCTTCACTGGGTCGTTCCCTCCTGGTACCCAGTGGAGCCTCCGGCGGCCGGTCTACGGTCTCCGCCAGGCACCACGTGAGTGGCACGACACACTGAGGACGACACTTGCAGCTCTTGGGTTTGCTCCGTCGACTGCTGACCCGTCGCTTTTTTTGCGCACCGACACTTCGCTGCCGCCGTTCTACGTTCTCGTGTACGTCAACGACTTGGTCTTTGCCACTGCTGACACTGAGGCTCTCGCCCTGGTGAAGTCCGAGCTGCAGAAGAGACACACGTGCACATACCTGGGTGAACTGCGCAGTTACCTTGGCTTGCAGATCACCCGGGACAGAGCACGCCGCACCATCACACTGACTCAGTCACACATGGTGCACCAGGTCCTTCAGCGCTTCGGTTTCACCTGGTCCTCAACACAGGCCACTCCTCTGGCTACAGGTCACTCGCTCTCAGCTCCACCTTCGGACGAGTCCGTAGAGCCGAGTGGTCCTTACCCAGAGTTAGTGGGCTGCCTCATGTACCTGATGACTTGCACTCGTCCTGACCTTGCGTACCCTCTTGGCCTTCTGGCTCGCTACGTGGCTCCTGGTCGGCACCAAAAGGTGCACATGGATGCTGCCAAGAGGGTACTACGCTACTTGTGCAGTACATCGGGCATGGGGCTCGTGCTTGGAGGACGGGGTGACGTTGTCCTCACAGGTCACTCGGACGCCTCTTGGGTTGATGACCAGGCTACGCAGCGGTCGTCACAGGGTTACACCTTTAGCCTTGGTTCTGGTTCAGTTTCCTGGCGTTCTACACGTTTGTCTTCAGTTCTCGGCTCCAGCTGTGAGGCAGATATCTACGCCACAGCCATGGCTGCACAGGAGCTGCGCTGGCTCACCTACCTGCTGACCGACTTGGGAGAGCAGCCTCGTTCTCCTCCAGTTCTGTACGTCGACAACAAGGCCGCCATTGCCTTGTGTCAGGAGCACAGACTGGAGCACAGAACGAAGCACATCGCTCTCCGTTACTTTCTTGCTCGAGAGCTGCAGCAGCGTGGCCAGCTTCGTCTTACCTACGTGGCCACTAGGGCCAACACTGCTGATATATTCACCAAGGCGCTTCCGCCTGGTGATCATCAGCGTTTCTGCACTTTGTTAGGCCTTGTGCCCACTCTTCCTCACTTGCTGTAGGCTTTGTTTGTACCATGATTTATATGTATTCCTGCATGCTTGTTCTTGTAGGTAGATATCACTGTACTGTTGTTGTTACATATATATTTCTGCATGTGAACTGGCCTTGTGGCCTTCTTGCTTGTGCTCAGACTGCGTGGTGACATTGTGATCCACCCTGAGCTTGCTTTGCACTTCCTGACTGGTCTTGTGCAGGGCCTGTGCTAGGATTTAGGGCACCCTGAGCCCTCAGGGCAACTTTTCATAACTTTCTAAAATTCCCTGATTTTTCAGGGCAAAAGTCCCTGGCTATCCTGAAATTTCAGGGCACAAGCAGAAATTCGTATGGATGTTTCAGGGTAAAAATAGCAGGAGGGGAAGGCACGAAAGGAGCAGGTTGTCCAGTGGTTTCACTACAACTAGCTGAGTAAAAACTTTGGAGGGAGAGGGGCGGGGACAAAACTAGCACACACCCCCCCCAGCCTCCTTCCTCCCCTCTCCCCCTCTCCCCCCCTCCACCCCTTCTTCCCCTTCCCACGAGTCAGGGCATCCCTCTACATTCACCCTAACGCTTCAGGGCAAAATTTCACTGCCATTCAGAGATTCCAGGGCAAAACACGTGAATCATCCTGACGCCACAGGGTAAATTTCAGCGTCATTCTGAAATTTCAGGGCAAACTTAAAACACCATCCTGAAATCAGGGTAATCAAGATGTTTTGCCCTGATATTGTGGGCCCTGGTCTTGTGACCCTCTGTTCTCCCCCACTTTGCCTATGGGGGTGTGTCAAACATATGTGTATATATGTTATAGTTTGGTTAGGCTTAGTGGGGTACTCACTGTGGGGTACAACCCCTTAGGTTTCTCCTTTGTACCTTCCCCCTCGATAGTCGACACTCACTCGTTCCCGTAAGATTCTAACACTCCATCATGTCTTGGTCGAAGGCCGCGGCTTGATTTGTGGGAGTTTCTGAAGACGTTGTTGCTCTTGGTCTTGTTGCCGTACCCTCCTCTGTCTGTAGGCCAGAGGCAGGAGGTGGAGTAGGAGTAGTACCGGGAGAGCCGTTAGAGGAGCTTCTGTCCTTCTGCGTTGCCATGTCTTGTGATGTTGTAGGTGTCTTGGTTGTAGTTGAATTTGTCCTGATTGCTCTCATACCATGTTGGGCTGAGAAAAGCCCTTAGGATCTTTGCAGGACAGAATTCAGGGGTAGGACAATGTAATAGCGGAAGCGTTAAGTAAAAGACTTGTGAACCACCTTGCGCTGGTATGTGAGGGCAAAGTGTTGGGCTGAAAAATGCCCTTAGGATCTTTGCAGGACAGAATTCAAGAGTAGAATGATGTAGTAGCGGAAGCGTTTAATGAAAAGATTGTGAACCACCTTGCACTGGTATGTGAGGGCAAAGTAAGTTGATAATAACAAAAACATACAAGCTTTTATATGATTACAAGGAATATGAAAAGGTTCTATTTTAACTGTTTTGCTGTTGCGGTTCGATACAGTGCCGACTCGGGTAACTGCTCTATAACGAGTCAGTTATATGTCCTTGCTGTCGCACTGTACATTTTGTCAGGTCAAAGGTCGGGGACCTTTGACCTTCGCGTAACCTCTGACAGTTGACTCGCGTGATACTTCGCTGTAGTTGGTTCCGTTTGTGTCTTATCTTCGATGCGACAGAGGCGCTATAAATCACTTGTTTCCAACACTCCCCTTCGCCTCTGGAGTGTCGCTGCAGGTGACGTGGCTCTGTCCAGTCAGCAGCATGCAATATTCGAATTTCGACTTTCCGAGCTTCTTGGTCAAGTAATCAGCTGCCATCTCGGATGTGGGGCAGTAAGACAGCTCAAGTCTTCCCTTCTCGATCTCGTCCTTTACGAAGAAATATCGCAAAGCGATGTGCTTCGTCCTGTTCGCGAATCCATTTTTGTTGGCTATGCGAATATGGACTGGTTGTCGCAGAATATGGAGAAGCTGGGTAACTGGGCCAGCTTCGCTTCCTCCAGAAGTTCGCGAAGATACAGTCCTTCCTTGGTGGCTGAGCAAAGTGCGATATATTCAGCTTCAGCTGAGGAGAGGGCGATTAATTCCTGTTTGCTCGACTGCCACGAAATAGGTCCGATAGGCTCGAGACGGTAGATGTAGCCTGTGCGCGAGCGCCTGTTGTCAGAATCTCCGGCGTGGTCGGCGTCGACGTAGCCGATTAGCTTGGGCGTTGTGGTTATGTTCTTGTAGTAGATTAGTCCGATCGTCGGAGTACTAACGAGGTAGTGAAGGGCGCGGTCTAGTTCCGCCATGTGTTCAGCTTCAGGTCGTTTGAGGTAGGTAGCGAGTTGACTTGCGGAGTATGATAGGCCCGGGCGGCAGGTGACAGCTGCAAAGAGAAGGCATCCCAGCTTTCTCTGGTAGTTGCGTATGCCGGCGGGTTTCAGTGGAGCAGATTCTGCCTTGTCATTTCCTGCCGTGTAGCGGTATGGCGTAGAGATGGTAGTTGGCGTGAGTGCGAAGCGTTTGGCGATGGTGTCGGCATACTTTGCAGCGTTGAGGTAGATCGCGCCTTCTTCTTCTTGGATGTTGAGACCGAGGTACTGCGTGACGGTAGAAGATACCGTAAGCGTGAGGTCCTTTTGTAACTCCCCTTCGAACCAGGTAGTAACGTTGTCGGTCGATCCGATGTAGAGTAGATCATCTACGTAGACGATCAATAGAATGTAGTCGTCGTCTTTCGTAAATCGGTACATGCCTTGGTCGTGCGGCAGCTGCTTGAATCCGATGCGAGTGAGTCGAGCGTGTAAGTACTGCTGCCACAGTCTCGGGGCCTGTTTAATACCGTACAGAGATTTTTGCAGCTGACATACTTGATTGGGCTCTCCGTGAGAACCATGTGGGAGTTCGACGTAGATCTCTGCGTCGACAGGTGCGTAGAGAAAGGCATTGGCGACGTCGATTTGCCGCTGTTTCTTCTTTTTCATAGCGGCGACCGCGAGAAGAATCCGTAGTGAAGTATGTCGGCTGACTGGAGCGAATGTCTCGGTGAAGTCACGTCCATGTTTTTGGTCGAAGCCGCGTACGACCCAGCGTGCCTTGAACTTGTCAATGGTGCCGTCTGCTTTCGTCTTCACACGGAAGACCCACTTCCCGGTGAGTATTGTCTTGTTTTGTGCCACGCCGATAGGAACCACTTTCCAGGTGTTGCGCTCCTTTAGTGCTTTCAGTTCCTTGTCCATGGCTTCACGCCATTTTTCCTTATGCTCCCCCCCCAGAGCCTGCTGAACTGTGGCAGGCTCCTTAGGAGCAGCCGTGCCGTGGACCGCGGTGACGAGACCGAGTATCTGAAGACCACTCTGTGTGTAGCGGGGGAGTGTTGTGTCCTCGGGATAAGCTGCTTCGTCACCTGCTTCTGGGTCAGGCATGAAATTGGGCCCTACGCGTTCTGCTTCGTTGGTGTTGACTTCTGCAGGTGTAATGTAACCAGTGTCGGCGAATTCGAAATAAGTTTCGGCGTTGACACTGTCGCGAGGATTTTCGTCGTCCATTGGGATAGGCACGGAGCAGTAAGGGAGTGGTCCTGCTTCTTCGGAGGCGTTATCAACGTTCTGCTCGTCCCAGTCAGCTTCGTCTGCTGCCGAGGCGAAGTGTCGGTCACCATGGAAGCCACCTGTGGGATCCCGATTTTCTTCCAGGTTGGCAAGGTATGTTGGAAGGGTGAGTCGTTCGTAGAAAATGACGTCACGTGCTGCTACTGTTTCTTTGGAGTGGACGTCGAAAATCTTCCACGCGTTGTAATTTCTTTCGATGCCCAGGTGTAGTCCCCACTGTGCTCGTTGGGAAAATCGGCCGGCTCGTGCAGATGGGGGTCGGTACTATACCATGCAGCCAAAAACTCTTAACATTTTTGTGCTGCCCTGTTTTCCTGTCCACAGCAGGTGCGGTGATGCGTTGTTCGGTAGTGACGACGACGAAAGCAAGTTGTGCAGCATGACAGCGTGGTCCATCGCTTCAGGCCACTGGTGATTGGGCAGTCGCATGCCACGCAGTAATTTACGCATGGTGTTCTGGAGAGTTCGATTCATCCGTTCCGCCACGCCTTGCTGTTGATGGGCGTAAGGAAGCGAGATGAGCCTCTTGATTCCCCTTTCTGCCAAGAATTGCTTGAACCTCTGGGAGGTGTATTCTCCTCCTCCGTCTGACTGGAAGCTTTTGAGCTTCACGCCCGATTCTCGTTCTGCTACTGGAAGCCAAGCGATGAAGGCTTCGAAGGCCATGTCCTTGCTCGGGAGATTAAGGTGCCAGACGTAGCGTGTAGCGGCATCGATGAACGTGATGGTATAACTGTATGCTCCTTGTCCGGGTTCGCGATTGTACAGGATGTCGCTGTACACCTTTTCAAGTGGTGCGTAAGCTGGTGCGCTGGGGTTGTGGTGAGAAGTGAAAGGTCGATGTGGTAAGTCAGCTTCGGGGCAGGTAAAACACGTTCCTCGCGCTCGTCGAAGTTCACTTCCGTCGGTTAGAAGCAGTGAGTCTTTGTCGAGAACTCTTGCTTTGATTGTGTTGTTTAACACCGTATTACTTGGATGTCCCATTCGTGCGTGCCAGATGTCTTCGCTGGCGCGATGTCCGGGTGAACGATGATACAGGTCGGAGTTGGAGTAAAAAGCGGCGGTGAAGTTGGCGCTTCTGTGAACTTCGCGAGGAGTGGGAGTTAGCTGCTGCGCAGGATTCGGTGAAGTATTGTCGATGTGTGGCGATGTCGTTGAAGAACTTACGACTGGTGTTGTAAGTGTTGTTGGTGTTGCCAATGTTTCTGCTGCTGCCGATGTTGTTTCTGCTGCTGCCGCTGTTGTTTCTGCTGCTGCCGATGTTGTTTCTGCTGTTGCCGAGTGTTGAATCGTTGCTAATGCTCTTGTTCGTTCTGCTTCAGGAATGGTGTGCGAGTACCAAAAGCCTTCTGGACTGAAGTCGGGGTCAAGATCCGGTGGATGTGTCCAAGAAGTGAAGGTGACAATCCCGTCGCTGTCAGCAGTGCCGAGATCTGGGACGAAGTCGAGGACGAAGACGTTGTTTTTCAGGACTGCCTTTCCGATGTAGAGACCACCCTTGCCGTGGTATAACTTAAATTCCTGAGTGGTGCTGTCGGCCTCGAGGTGTATGCCCTTCGCCATCAGCTGACTGACACTCAGTAAGTTATAACCGAGTCCTTCTGCTATCAAAACCTTTGACATCTGCAGTATGACATTTGTCTCTCGTGACTGAAGTTGCACTACGCCTTGTCGTCGTGTGCGCAGGTTCTGATTGTTGGCGACGGTGATGACAACTTCGCGTTGAAGTTGGTGTTCACGTTGAACGAAACGTCCTGAGGAGCACATATGCTGTCCACAACAACTATCCAAAAACCACGTATCCTTTCCGGATGGTTCGCTCTGAGCGATGGCTGCGTACGTTGGATTTGGTTGGAGTGACTCGCGGCGGGGCGTGCTGTTGTCGAGTTGTTCTTCCGGTGAGTAATGTGGTGGAGACTCGGTGATGCAGGAGTCGGTCAGTCGTGTCATGCAACTGATGATGTTTCTTGTGCCTTGCGCAGGTTGTCCCGTCGATGTTGTTGAAGTTTGTACTTGAGAAGTCGGGTTCGCTTGCGTTGAGGCAACTTGACTGCTTGAAGGGCGAAGCGACCGGTTTGGGCACTGTGTACGGGGGTGGCCTGACGTCTTCCAAAGGTGACAAAACGGAGGTACTGTTTTCGGTTGATGCCGGTTGTTGTTGTTGTAGCGCCGTTGAGTGTGAAAAACGAATTCGGGCACTAATGCCTTCTTCTTATGTCGTTCCTCTTGCAGGTCCATATCTTGCTGCTCAGCATGAATTTCGGCGAAGAGTGCTGCTTCTGATATCTTTCCTGCGCTCGGAGTATGGCGCGGGTGGAGCGCCACTGAGGACCGAGGCCGCCAATGATGACTGTGACGAAGGCGTCTTCTGAAATCGACCCTCCGCAACGAAGGAGTTTGTCGCGCAATTCGCGACAGCGGCTGATATACGCCATCCCCTTTTCGCCTGGTTTCATTTCGACTGTTGTCAGTTGCGCCATTAACCGACTTTGATTTACGCTGTCTGTTGCTTGATACAGGTTCTTCAGGTGGTTATACGCGAGCTCTGCAGAGTTGCCGTAACCCCGGTAAGACCGTATGTTCTGCTGCTGACTTGGAGTGATGTTTCGCAGTAGGATTGTGTACGCCATCATTGACTGATACGTGTACTGCTGCTTGTCGTACTGTGTGCCGTGTGTTGGATATGGCAGGGACCCGTCAAAGAAGCCAAGGATCTGCGCGCCTTCCATCATCAGCTCGAACTCGAATGACCAGGTGAAGAAGTCCTTTCCGTCGAAAGGTCTCGTCGTTTGCAATTTTAGAACGTGCGCGAACTGCGACTGCACTTGAAGTGCGTCCAGTGTCTTCTCTTGTCCAGGTGCAGGCTGCGGATGTGGCATAAAGCTGACGGAGCCACGCTGGGGCTCGTACGGAGAAAAGGTAGGTCGTTGCTGTTGATTTCCACGTGCGTACGATGAACCATCTAGGCTCATTGGTGTTGCGTTGTTGTTGTTGCTGTTGTTTGACTGTGTAGGTGCCCCTTGTTGGTGCTGTTCGTAGAAGGACATGAAGGAGAAGAACTTCTCCATCATGTCTGGATCGAAGGCCGCAGCTTGATTAGCGGGAGTTTCCGAAGACGATGCCCTTGGTCTTGTTGCTGTACCCTCCTCTGTCTGTAGGCCAGAGGCAGGAGGTGGAGTAGGAGTAGTGCCAGGAGAGCCGTTAGAGGAGCTTCTCTCCTTCTGCGTTGCCATGTCTTGCGATGTTGTAGATATCTTGTTTGTAGTAGAATTTGCCCTGACTGCTCTCATACCATGTTGGGCTGAAAAATGCCCTTAGGATCTTTGCAGGACAGAATTCAAGAGTAGAATGATGTAGTAGCGGAAGCGTTTAATGAAAATATTGTGAACCACCTTGCACTGGTATGTGAGGGCAAAGTAAGTTGATACCGTATTCTCCCGGACATAACACCCTAGGGTATAGCTAAAAATACAGGGAAAAAATGGGGGGGGTCTCCTCATAGGAAAAAAATACATAATACCCGGGTCATATTATATTACACATTTTTTTTATAAGCAGAAATGAATGGAAACAAAAACAGGGGTCTGGCCTTGTTATTATTTTTAAAATCAGGGCCGCCAAACCGCGTCTACGAGGATAACGTCGGCCTCCACTGGAATCTGCCACATGGCAAATTCCAGTGGGCCCACTGTGCCACCTGATTGGTTGACATCAGTGCCAACCTCGCGCAGCTTGGGTTCATGCAGTACGAGGCCGGAATCGCGCACGGTGCTGTGTTGTCACTGTACCTGTGACCCCTTGACTGCCGTGTACGGTAGTCATGTCCAAGCTTCCTCACCCAAGCTTGCTCTTCTCTTCGTCAAGCGGTTCCAGTGCACGTCTTTGACAAGTGCTCGGCAGGCTGTGAGAGCGTCTCCTTCCTGTGCACGAGGGTATCGTCTTTAAAGTAATTTCTCCCATGGCGAGTGACATCGACCTGCCTTAGTTCCCAAGCATGGCTTCATCTCCAGATTCTAGCAGTACGGTAGATAGGCGGCAGCAGCCTGTTTCCACCAATCAGACTAGCGCTTATGCACGCGCACGGACGTCTCCTCGCCCGATCTTTCCTCAGCCGGATGCTCCCGGTAGTGCTTCTACCAGGGATGAACCGAGCAGTAGCTTGGACCGTCCTCGCCCTACCCTTCCTCGAGTGGTTGTCCCCACGTTCCCGGAGCGGAACCGCCCGCAGGGACAGCAGAAGCGCAACGCCGATGCTGACCCGCCATCCCCTCGCCATCGCATGACGAAACGCCAGCGCAAGGGAATCACCGCGAAGGAGAAGCTCCACTGGTTGAAGATGCAGAAATCGCAGCCCGACCTGTCGAATCGCGCCCTGGCGAAGCTCGCGAAGGTGCAGCCATGCCAGATCCGCGATTGGAAGAAGATGAGGGAGCGGCTGGAGGTCTCTTCCAGCTGCCGTCGTCGCCTCATGGGAGCTGGCCGCAAGTCCAAGTTCCCTTTCATGGAACGGGCGGTCTACCGCCAGTTCCTCAAGCACAGGGGGAGGGGGCTCGCCGTTTCGGTCAGCATGCTCCAGAAGTGGAGCGCCAAGTACATGAAGCACCGGATGCCCGGGGTCAACTGGCGCGCATCGTTCCGCTGGGCGACTCGTTTCCGCGCGCGCTGGCATCTGGCGAGGCGGGTGAAGACGAAGATGGGACAGAAGTTGGCAGCGGGTAAGTGTTGCGCCGTCGTGCTCCTTGATTGCCATCTCAGTGCTGAGCTAATGTGTCTCGTGGCTTTGCTTGCAGATTGCAAGGCCAAGGTGGAGTCCTTCTGGGAGTTTGTGCGCCAGATGCGCTCTCTGCACGACTACCCGCTTGACCTCATCTTGAACGCGGACCAAACCCCGCTTTTCCTGGAGATGCCGGCGGAGCGCACGCTCGAAATGAAGGGAGCGCGAACGGTTCACGTACGGAATGCGGGCTATGAGAAGGAGCGTGTTACTGTCATGCTGGCAGTAACTGTGAGCGGGCTCAAGCTGCCGCCGTACGTGGTGTTCAAGCGCAAGACCATACCGAAGGTGCCCATCCCTGCCGGTAAGCGTAGCACGTTTAGGATGATGTCACTACTCTAGCCTGTCAACAGTCGCAACCGAATTTGACCCTGACGTACCGGTATTCTTTGGCAGGTGTGGTGGTCCGTGCACAAGACAAAGGGTGGATGGACGAATCACTTGTGCAGGACTGGATCACCCAGGTGATGGTGCCGTTTCTGAAGCCCTTGCGTGAATCAACTGGACGCCGCAGGGAGGCCTTGGTTGTGCTCGACTCCTACCGCGGCCACTTGACTGAGGCGGTCGGGCAGACCATGCGGATGTTTCGGCTGTCATGGGCTGTCATCCCAGGGGGCTGCACTCCGCTAGTGCAGCCTCTGGATGTGTCAATCAACCGCGCATTCAAGTGCGGTGTGCGTCATCGCTACAGCAGCTGGTTCGAAGAAGAAGGAATCAACACCACCACCAAGGCCGGTGAGTTGAACCATGACATTCGCATGCGTGACTTTTAATCAATGTCAGCTTACGCTCTGGAAATTCACATTCGTCCTTGTCTACCCTTCCCCGTCCCTCAGGCAATCTCAAGAAGCCGCCAGCGGAGTTGGTGCTCCGCTGGATCGATGAGTCCTGGGAAGCAATCCCAGAGGAGCTCGTGAAGAAGGCGTTCGTCACGTGTGGGATCTCCACCCCCATCGATGGCAGCGAGGACCACCTCATCCTTGCCCACATGCGGGACAAGGGTGAGGTGGAAGTCCTTGACGACGTCAACGACCTGGTTGACGTTGAGCTCGTCGTCAACCCCTTCTACGCCGAAGTCCCCATGCCGGCCGAGGTGCTGCAGGCGGCGGCAGAGGAGGCTGACGCCGCTGAGGAGGACGCGGAAGCGGCGGCGGCAGAGGAGGAGGGGGGCGTGCTTGAGGAAGGCGGGGAGGCAGAAGAGCCCAGCGATGACGAATGGTGGCGCCCTGGCCGCTTTGACGGGGAAGATGAGAAGAGTAGAACGAGAATGAATGAACTATGAATGAAGTGAGTACATATGGGAAACCCTAATTGGGTTGTACCCCCTATGGGATACCCCACTATAGCCTACACAACAGCATAAGCTATATATATGTTCTGACACACCCCCATAGGCAAAGTGGGGGAGAACAAGGGGTCACAAGACCAGTCAAGCAAAGCAGAGCAAGCTCAGGGTGGATCACAAAGTCACCACACAGTCCGAGCACAACGACAGGGCAACAGGGCCAGTTCACATGCAGGAGTACACATATATATATAGAGCTAGACAAGCAAGAGCAGGAATATATATGTGACAGTACAAGCAAGGTCAAGAAGAGAGCAAGTGAGGCAAGACAGGTACAAGACCCAGCTGGGTGCAGAAGCGCTGATGGTCACAAGGCGCAAGTGCCTTGGTGAACACATCAGCAGTGTTGGCCTCAGAGGCCACGTACGCAAGTCGCAACTGACCACGCTGCTGCAGCTCACGAGCAAGAAAGTAACGGAGAGCAATGTGCTTCGTTCTGTGCTCCAAGCGCTGCTCTCGACACAAGGCCAGCATGGCCTTGTTGTCTACGTACAACACTGGAGGAGAACGAGGCGGCTCTCCAAGGTCAGTCAGCAGGTAGGTGAGCCAGCGAAGCTCCTGTGCAGCCATGGCCCCGGCGTAGATCTCAGCCTCACAACTGGAGCTGAGAACAGAGGACGAGCGAGTAGCCCGCCACGAGACAGAGCCGGAACCAAGACTGAAGGTGTAACCCTGCGACGACCGCTGTGTAGCCTGGTCGTCTGCCCAAGAAGCGTCCGCGTGCCCAGTGAGGACCACTGGACTCCGCCCTCCAAGCACTAGCCCCATGCCCGACGTACTGCACAAGTAGCGCAACACCCTCTTCGCTGCAGCCATGTGCTCTGGTCGGTGTCTCCCAGGAGCAACATAGCGTGAAAGAATGCTAAGAGGGTATGCAAGGTCAGGTCGTGTGCAGGTCATCAGGTACATGAGGCAGCCAACAAGCTCTGGGTACGGGCCACTCGACTCTACGGACTCATCCGAAGGCAGAGCTGAGAGCGAGTGGCGAGTAGACAGAGGAGTGGCCTGAGGCGAGGAGTACGTGAAGCCGAAGCGCTGAAGGACCTGCTGCACCATGTGTGACTGAGTCAAGGTAATGGTGCGGCGTGCTCTGTCCCGAGTGATCTGCAAGCCAAGGTAGCTGCGCAGTTCACCCAGGTCTGTGCACGTGTGTCTCTTCTGCAGCTCGGACTTCACGTAGGCTAGTCCAGCAGTGTCAGCTGTGGCAAAGACCAAGTCGTCGACGTACACGAGGACGTAGAACGGCGGCAAAGAAGTGTCGGTGCGCAGAAACAACGACGGGTCAGCAGTAGAGGGAGCAAACCCAAGAGCCGCAAGCGTAGTCCTCAGTGTGTCGTGCCACTCACGCGGTGCCTGGCGGAGACCGTAGACTGGCCGTCGGAGGCTCCACTGGGTGCCAGGAGGAAAAGTCCCAGTGAAGCCAGGTGGACGGCGCAGCCAGATCTCCTCGTGCAGGCTACCCTGCAAGAAAGCAGTACTGAAGTCAAGAGAGTGGAGCTCGTAGTCGCGCTGAGCGGCTATGTGCAGCAGCACCCGAAGAGTGGTCATCTTCGGGGTGGGAGAGAAGGTCTGAAAGTAGTCAACTCCCTGCCGCTGACTGAAGCCACGAGCGACGTACCGCGCCTTGAAGACAGGTGGAGAGCCCGGCGGTCGCTTCACCCTGAAGATCCACATGCCACTGACGATGTTCGCCCCAGGAGGGGGAACCGCGTCAACGTAGGTGCCTGTGGACTTCCAGGACGCCATCTCTGCATCCATAGCTGCCTGCCACTGAGAGGAGTAGGGACCCTCTACGGCCTCCGCGTAAGAGCGCGGAGTCGGGATGTCTAGTGCATCCGGGTCTCCCTCAGGGGCAAGTAGTACGGACGCGAGATGAGGTGAAGCAGCAGCCAGACACCTGAACTCCTCCTGCCTGTCCTCAAGGACGTCCGTGCCAAGAGCACACTCACCCCCGACGGACGGAGGACAGACAGACGCAGACTCAGCAACAAGACCGGCAGCGTAGTCTAGACGACAGCGAGCAGCAAAGTCGACGAGCTCAGCAACAAGCGCAGACGCAGCAGTGGACTCAAAAGAGGGGTCAGTGACGACAGTAGCAAGGAGACGTGTGACAGCAGGACTGGCAGCACGAAGAGAGTCCGACTCCGGGTCAGGAAGAGCAGGAAGAGAGGACTCAGGAGGAGAAGGCAAAGGGGCACGCAGAGGAGCAGTGGACGGACGCAGAGACATCCGGTGCGTGCCAGGGACAGGAGGAGGACGCTGACGCGAACCACGACCACTAGTGCGAGCAGCACGGACAGGCGACGCAGGGCGAGACGCAGGCTCACGACGCTCAGCAAGACCTCCAGTAGGACCAGTGTAGGGAGAAGGAGCGGGCAGTGGGGAGGCCGGCTGTAACTGTAACTGTGACAGGACAGGCTGTGGACACTCTAAGGGAGGAGGAGGACCAGTAGAAGGCGGGAGACCAAGAACCTGCTGAAGGAGCGGAACGAAGTACGGTCTAGGCCGCGCGGCGACTCCAGACACAGCAGGGACAGCACCAGTACCCCCAGCGGCAGCACCAGCGCCAGTAGCACCTCCAGCTCCAGGACCTCCAGCAGCACCAGTAGCACCCCCAGCAGGACCGCCTCCAGGACCGACAGCAGTAGCCTCAGCGCCAACGCCCTCAGCAGCTCCAGCTCCAGCACCTCCGGGACCCGCGGCACCAGCACCCTCAGTAGCCGAAGAACCTCCAGCTCCAGCAGCACGCCTCCAGCGCCGGGCAAACCACTCGCGCAGCTCCTGTGGAGAGAGGGGCTCCCGCCGAGGCGAAGCACCCGGAGAACCGCCAGGTCCCGCACCGCCAGACGCCACAAGGGGAGGTCCAGTGGCCGCAGGCTCCGCAGCTCCAGGCTCAGCACCTCCAGACGCAGCACCCCCTGGCTCAGCACCCCCAGTAGCAGCACCCCACGGCTCAGCACCCCCAGACTCCGCACCCCCAGGCTCAGCACCCCCAGTCGCAGCACCCCCAGGCTCAGCACTCCCAGACTCCGCACCCCCAGGCTCAGCACCCCCAGTCGCAGTACCCCCAGGCTCAGCACCCCCAGACTCAGCACCCCCAGGCTCAGCACCCGCAGCAGGACCAGAGTCACCAGCAACCTCGACCGGCTCGACTGCGTCTACCTGGGACACACCTGAAGGGGCAGGACCCTGAGGGGGAAGGGGGTCTACCGGGGGGGGACCTGGCACAAGGAAGTGCGGTGGCGGGGGGAGGGAAGGAGTGCGGTAGGGGAAGAGGCGGTAGAAGGGGACTGACTCGTCGAACGTGACGTCCTGGGAGGACAGAACACGACGAGAGGAGGGGTGGTAGAACTGCCACCCTGGAGCGTCAGGGGGGAAGCCGAGGAAGACACAGGGAGCAGCACGAGGGGACAGCTTGTCCGCAGACAAGTCGCGGACAAACGCCCGAGATCCCCAGACACGGAACGCAGACGCATCGCCGACCTTCCCCGTCCACAGCAGAGCTGGGGAGGTCTCCGGCCGGGAGACCCTGGGGTGAAGGTTGATCTGATGCGCCGCGTACCGAACCGCAAACGGCCACAGAAAATGGGGGGCAGCCGCATGCATCATGGACGTACGAGCGACGTCCATGACCATGCCAATGCGGCGCTCAGCAATCCCATTTTGCTGTGGAGAGTCCGGAAGCGTAAAGGTCTGGCGGATGCCTCGTGCACGACAGTAGGCTCGCAGAAGGCCAGAGGAGAACTCTCCACCTCGGTCAGAGTGCAGACGCAGAACAGGAAAGTCCGAGCCGAAGCTCCTCCTGAGCTGGAGACGAGCTGCGCGGATCCAGTCGATCAACACCTCAGTGACATCACCCTTGCTGCGCAAGGGGAAGACTGTGGTGTAACGCGAGTAGTCGTCAACCACCAGCAGGAAGTAGCGCTCGTGACCCTGCCCACGGACGCGGGCGGGGCCCCACACGTCCATGTGAAGCGTCTGCAGAGGAGCCTCTGTCGGGGGAAACTGAGAGGAGTGAGGGGCAGCCCGGAGCCGCCCCTCGACACAGGGGACACAAGAAGGTCCGGGTCCCGAAGGGAGGGGAGGGAGAGACCGGGGAAGACCAGAGACAAGGACACGGGAAGCCATGCCCCGAAGACGAAGCAAGGAGGGGTGGCCAAGACGGTGGTGCCACAGGAGAGTCTCGTGAGACAGGCGGCGACACGAGCAGGGGGCAGACTCAGGACCAGACCTGGACGCAGCAGCAAACACCTGACCCGACGCAGCTACCTGGCCAGACGCAGGGACAGGAGGAGACGCAGTGGTCAGTGTGTAGAGACTCGACCCTGGCCGACGCGAGAACGTGGCCAGGTGTCGGCCTGTGCGGGCATCCGAGCAGTGGGTCACCCGCTGACTCGCAGGAGTAAACTGGTGAACCCCCGCATCCTGCAAGTCAGCACCACTCACCAAGTTCGTCGAGAACGAGGGGAGGTACAGACCAGACAAGGTGCCCGAGGGGGCAGCCGGACACGGGAGGACAGTGGAGAAGTGAGAGAGGACAGGACCCCCAGAGGGGTCAGCCAGGGAGACTGCAACCGGCCGGCCAAGCGGCGTGAGTGTGGTGCGGTCTCGAAAGAAGGAGCGAGAAGCCCCTGAGTCAAGTGTGAAGGTGAGGGAGGCCGAAGCCGACGCAGTACCTGAGAGCGCAGCCTCACCAGTACCTGAGAGTGCAGACGCACTGGCACCTAGAGCAGCAGCCGCAGAAGTACCTGGCGCAGCAGTACCAATGCCCGGGTCGGGCGGGAAACACTGGTAACAGTCACCCTCCTCACTAATAGTCACAGCATACATGGCAGCAAGGATAGCATCAAAGTCAAGATCAAAGACAGCTACGCCAGCCCTAGACAGCTCTCCCCAACGGGGAATCTCACTGGCCTCGGGGAACTGCTGACGCCAAGCGTCCGTCAGGCGGGCAAAGCAGCGCTGAGTGGGGTGCGCACCCCCACACTGCTCACCCGCTCGGTCACCGGAACGAAGGACGTAGGTGCATGGACCAAAACCCCCACCCCGCTGACGCTGCGTGTACCACTCACGGAGCTGCTGGGGCGGGGGGATGTCCCGCGAACGCTGCTGCTGCTGCTGCTGCTGCTGCTGACGCTGGCCACCACCAGGGCCGCTACGCTGCGGGGCACCACCCCGACCAGCTCCACCCCCTCCGCCACCGCTGCCTCCACCTCCACCACCACCGCTGCCTCCGCTCCCACCGCTGCCGCCACCGACGCCTCCTCCTCCGCTGCTGCCACCTCCACCACCGCCCCCGCCAGCTCCACCCGCGCCCTTGCCCCCCTTGCCCCTGCCAGGGCGGCGTCTCCCGCTAGGGGCAGACGCTGCGCAGACCGACTCAAGACCAAGCAGGTCGGCAGCAGCAGCAGAGGCAACAGAGGGCAGCAGGGGGGAAGGAGAACACCCCTCAAAGATGGGGGTGCGAGGGTCACCACGAGAGGCTCCTACAGCGACGATGCTCTTCTCCGCCGCCAGGAGGGACTTCTCGAGGAGGTCGACAGTGAGAGTGGTGGGACAGACCGAGAGGTAGTGGTCCCTGACTACGCGAAGGGAGTCAGGGAGGCGTGTGACGATGTAATAGAGAGTGATGTACATGGGGGGGGGGTTCTTGGCGCAGAACTCAGCAGGAAGGGCGGCGCGGTAGCGAGTGTCACTAGTGCGGAGGTGCGTAATGAGGTCAGCGACAGTGGGAAAGGCAGCAAGGTCAGGAAAGAGGTACGGTAGCATGAGGCGGCTCAGGGCAGCAGTGGCAGGGGAAGAGTAGCGCGCAACTACAGCGTCGTACAAGGTCTGAGCACTCTTGTACTGACTAAAGTGCGCGCGCTCAGTGGTAGGCAGGTGGCGACGCACAGCAAGACGTGCAGCAGCATCGCGGGTGGCCCACTGAGAGCGAACAGTGGGGTCAGCATCAGTAGCAGGGGCAGGAGAGGCGCCAGAGGTGAGGTCAAAGAGGGAAAGACCGTCCGCCCTATCGCACTGTAAGAACAGCTGCAGGTCGTCGACCCAGACCTCAAAGTCAATGGCTCGACCCTCAGCGTCAAAAGCGAGGACGCTAGGGGTAGCCATGACGACGACAGACGAGCAGTGCAAGCAGTAGGGGAAGGGCACGCAGTGACAGTGGGGCTGTGCTCACCGGACAGGGCAGGTCGGGCGGCCCGGCAGTAGGGCGGCTCGGCTGCTCAGCGGCTCGGCGGCAGTGCGGCTCGGCGCCCTGGCGGCTCGGCGGCAGGGCGGCTCGGCTCCCGGGCGACTCGGCGGCAGGGCGGCTCGGCTCCCGGGCGGCTCGGCGGCAGGGCGGCTCGGCTCCCGGCGGTTCTGCTGCTAGGCGGCTCCCGCAGGTAGGGCGGCGGTTGGGCCGCAGGTAGGGCGGCGGTCGGGCCGTAGGTAGGGGGGCGGTAGGGCCGCAAGTAGGGCGGCGGGCAGGCCGCAGTTAGGGCGGCGAGTAGGCCGCAGGTAGGGCGGCGTGGGGCCGGGACGGGCGGCGCGCGGGCGTCGAGGGGCCGGGACGGGCGGCGCGCGGGCGTCGAGGGGCCGGGACGGGCGGCGCGCGGGCGTCTAGGGGTCGGTCCGGGTGGCGCGCGGGCGTCTAGGGGCCGGGACGGGCGGCGCGTGGGCGTCGAGGGGCCGGGACGGGCGGCGCGCGGGCGTCTAGGGGCCGGGACGGGCGGCTCGCGGGCGTCTAGGGGCCGGGACGGGCGGCTCACGGGCGGCGAGGGGCCGGGACGGGCGGCGCGCGGGCGTCGAGGGGCCGGGACGGGCGGCGCGCGGGCGTCGAGGGGCCGGGACTGGTGGCGCGCGGGCGTCTAGGGGCCGGGACGGGCGGCGCGCGGGCGTCTAGGGGCCGGGACGGGCGGCGCGCGGGCGTCTAGGGGCCGGGCCGGGCGGCGCACTGGCGTCTAGGGGCCGGGACGGGCGGCGCGCGGGCGTCTAAGGGGCCGGGACGGGCGGCGCGCGGGCGGCTAAGGGCCGTGACGGGCGGCTAAAGGGGCCACTAGGGGCCAAGAGAGAGGGGAGCGCGACTCGGGTAGGGGCAGAGTGCGCTCCGGGCAGGAAAAAAAAAAACGGTGGGCCCTAGGAACAGTTCCCACGAGGGAACCTGCTCTGATACCATGAGAAGAGTAGAACGAGAATGAATGAACTATGAATGAAGTGAGTACATATGGGAAACCCTAATTGGGTTGTACCCCCTATGGGATACCCCACTATAGCCTACACAACAGCATAAGCTATATATATGTTCTGACAGAAGACTGTGAAGAATGGCATGCAGGAGACGATTTTGAGTAGAAGGCACTTTGTATAGAGTTTTTTTAGGTGAAATTGTGGATGTGAGGTGCTCTTGTGGTGATGTTTCTGCAGTCTAGGTGACATTGTCGATGCCTATGTGCTGGCACATTACTTCTGTAGTACCGGTACCTGTAAAGTACCCTGTATGCAATGTACAGTAAGCAAATTCAGTATTTTTGCCGCCCATAACACCCCCCCCCCCGGGTCTTATAGAGAATCAGGCAAAAAGGGGGGTATAGTAGAAACGAGGCTCCCCATAACACCCACCCCGCACAAGCTACCCGGGGGTGTACAATTATGGGGGGGTGTTTTGTCCGGGAGAATACGGTAATAACAAAAACATACAAGCTTTTATATGATTACAAGGAATATGAAAAGGTTCTATTTTAACTGTTTTGCTATTGCGGTTCGATACAGTGCCGACTCGGGTAACTGCTCTGTAACGAGTCAGTTATATGTCCTTGCTGTCGCAATGTACATTTCGTCAGGTCAAAGGTCGGGGACCTTTGACCTTCGCGTAACCTCTGACAGTTGACTCGCGTGATACTTCGCTGTAGTTGGTTCCGTTTGTGTCTTATCTTCGATGCGACAGAGGCGCTATAAATCACTTGTTTCCAACACAAAGTTGATTGATTAATAACAAAGAGATACAAGCTTTTATAAGAATACAAGGGAATATGAAAGGTTATAACTACCGTGAGCTCCCGCCTAGAAGACCCGGGGGTCTTATCCTAAATGTGCTCAAAATGGGCTGTGGGGTCTTATCTGATGGCATAGAGTGCATAAGACCCCCGGACATTTATAAATCACACAAAAATGGATTGTAAAGACCAGTATTGAAGAATTTCAATATTTTTTTTGCGAATTCGAGTACGGCTCAAAACGCGGAATTCTATCGCCACTCTCGCTTCGCGCACATCAATCGTTGCCACCAGGGCTCATTTTTTGTTTTGACCAACCCTTACGATCAGTCTAGCACCTGTTCAAAACCGTTGTGGAAAACCTGATGCGTCAGGGTTTTTGCATATATTAAAACGACTACCCTGAGGCATCAGTGTACCAATTCGCAAAACCCTGTTTCAGTTGTTCTTGTAACACAGCACACAATAACAAGCTCAATCATCATCATCAGACATGCCACAAGGTTGTTGCTCGTGGTCACTGTCCTCCTCTGGCTCCGGCACTTTCTCCTTTCCTCGAATGAAACTGTATTTCTGGCCAATGGTGGCCCACCTCGTTCCAGCACACGTAAAGTCCTGCCGAAATCTACATTTTCGACAGTTGGCAAAGGGAAAATCCTGGTTCCGGGGTCGGGTGGTTAGGGGACGGGGGGGGGGTGGGAGTTCGCTGGTACGCGCTTCAGGGTAAACCTCGATAAGCGGAACGGCAACCCTGAGGCGACAGTGTTCCTTAATCTTAAAACCTGGCACATCAGGGTAAATCAAGGTCCCGAAAAATTTACCCAACAGCATCAGTGTTACTACCAAAAATCACCCTTCTAATCAGGGCATCAGGGTGATTTACACTGATAACGTGGGCCCTGGTTGCCACGCGTCACACCTCCTGTAATGCCCAATTGTGACAGGTACGTCAGCATTTCTCGCGTGACGGGCGGCAAAAGCGCATGATCGACGTGGCATCATGACTCCATTGACCACGAATTCGCCCACAACGTGAATCTGGTGTTTTTTTAATGTGACTCGCTAAGCATCTCACCGGTTAAACACCACCCATGCAAAAGAGGGGGGGTCTTATAATGAATGGGGTCAAAAGGCGGGTCCTCTCCAGGACTGACTTAATAAAAGACCCTTGGTCCGGATAGAAGACCCACGGGGCTTGTACGCGGGGGGGTCTTGTAACCGGGAGATCACGGTAATAACCGTTTTACCATTGCTGTTGCGGTTCGATACAGTGTCGACTCGGGCAACTGCTCAGTAGCGAGTCAGTTGTTTGTCCTTGCTGTCGCGCTGTACTTTGTCAGGTCAAAGGTCGCTGACCTTTGACTTTCGCGTAACCTCTAGCAGTTGTTCAACCTCCGAGGGTTGACTCGCTGATGCTTCGATATATTTTGCTTCGCTTCTGACTTGGTGTTTCGACACGACAGAGGCGCTTAAATCAATTGTTTCCAACACTATCTCCTGTAGGTGAAGGATTGTGCCAAATGGTTTATTATGAGGAACTGAGTGCCACGCCAAGGTATGTCCTTTACATGCTTGGACACCACAACCAAAAAGGTCGTGCAATACATTTTTTAGGGGGGATTACGACCTAGACATTGTACAGCTTCTCAATCTCCTTCTCCTCGTTCTCCTCCTTGCGGCCATAGACGTCAATGCTGAGGTCCTGCTTGATGTTGTCCGAGTCGTCCACCACGTTCTCCATGTTAAGCACACGCTTGTCCTCCACTGAGAAGTTGAAATCCGACCTCACCGTGCCCAGAGGAACCAGGTTCCTGCAGTGCAGCAGAGGACAGAATTGGGATTGGAAGGAGGGGATTGGTGAGGATTTTACCAGGGAGGGAGAGAACTTTCATTCAGTCATCAAAGGGTGGAGAGCCGGAAGAGGAGCGGGTTGGGGTTAGGAGGTAAAGGTAATGTATGGAAGGGGAAAGAAAGTAAGTTTGTCCAGGGTGAAAAAACTCTAAACGGACAATGGACGTTGAAGCGATTATGACGCCTAGTGGTGAGACTTAAAGGCGGTACACTACTAGACAAAACTGACAACCCAACGACGTTGACACAAGTATCGTTGCCTCCCATACGTGGGCTCCTCTAATTCAACCAGTTCGTTCACGCCCTGAAATGACGTTGACGAAACTTAACTTCGTGAGCAGTCCTAGCTAATTGCCATAAACGGCTAAGACCCGTTGCCAGATTTATAGAACAGGACTTAGGCGTCCAATTTGAACCTTAGAAAGCAACTTACAGCAGATGCTCCTGTGGGTGTTGCCTCTTCCACGTCCTCGACGCGCATTTCGTCCGGAAGTCAAAGTCCTCAGCGAAGACGCCTTCGCTAAATTCGGCCGGCAGCAGAGACGCGTCCTGCTTCAGCACAACCCCGAGGGTCGTGGCGGTCACGTGTGTGTAGCATGTGACACCGCCGTTATCCATGCACTCCAGCGCGCCTGCGGGAATGGCTTCGATGACAAACATGTCCTGGAGCTTCGCGTTCTCGTCCTTCACGAAGCAGTGCGCGAGTCCGACGGTGATGAAATCGTCGTCGTTCCAGTCGGGATTCTCGCCTGTCAGGTTGGCAACCACGACGCTGCGGGCCGAGGCAGAGACAGCGCGGACGGAAGCCTTGGCGCTGGTAGCGCGGAAGGCAGCTCTGGAGATCGATCCTTGGCAGAAGGCGGAATTTCTGAAGGACACGGACGGGCATGACACGGCATCCTTGGAATCAGCAGGAGACGCGCATGGCGCAGCCAGGCCGGAAACGGCGACCTGACTGGATAGCACACTGCAAGCCATCTTGTAGAGGAATGTACAAGCTACTGGTAACTCCTTGGAACAATCCTGCAAACACGATGGCTTGCGGTGACTAGATCACTCGAGAAGAGTCTCGATTATGATCGCAATTGTCGCTGAAAGAAAGAAGCAGAAAGCTTTGTTCGAGAATCCAGCACTTCGCCTTTCCTTTTCCTTGGGAATGTCTGTCACTTCATTGGTGCGTTTCTCCCCAGGGGTTCGTGCTCTGGTTCCCCTATGTTCCTGGTTGCCTGCCAGCTAGGTGGGCGAGTGCGTGCATTGCGCTCCGAAAGCCCCGAGGTGGGGGACGAGGCTGGGGTAAGTAAATGGGTAATTACCTCCTGGGTAACCAACATCGAGCCCGATGACGTATGTAGTCTGCCACGCGGCTCGATGGTACCCATCAGATCATCCGATCCCCTTTGTGGTACCCATCTTCCCTTCGTGGTACCCATCTT